>CAWUFW010016522.1:0-305423 GCA_963921515.1 Calotriton arnoldi | reverse complement strand
TACTTCGTTCAGTTACGTATTGCTAGACTCCTTAGACACGCCTGCAACCCGAACCACTGGACGGAATTACACCAAACTTGGCAGAAAGCTAGCTTTTTGTTTGCAGATTGTGCTTTTTGTTATTTGGAGTAAATCAATTCAGTAGTTTGAGAGATATTAAAAGAAAACCCAATTTATGTATCTGTGGCCGTGCTGACTGTGAAAAATAGCAAGCACATGCAGAGATCTGAAGAGCTCTGATTGGCTGCCAACATGTCAACCAGAAAGTGTTGGCAGCCATTTTCTGACCAAAAACAAATGCAAAAAAAAGAAAAAGGGAAGGGTACGAATATCCTAACCCTCTTGCTCTGGTGCTGGGGTCCCAGAGGGACCCTGCCATGGGCAAAAAAGCATTCTTGTTTTAAATTCATGGAGTTTTTTGTGAAATATTTGTGAATATCACAGTGAATTTAAAACAAACGACTGGGGTCTCCTGCGCTGGCTTTTAATATTGCTCCCGGGGGGACGTGCATTTCATAAAAAAGGAGAGGAGTGCATGGGGCCCCCCTCCTACAGCTCATTTATGCCCCGGGGACCACCACCTCCTCAGTGCTCTTGTTTACAGTAATGAGGGGGGTCGGACGGACCCCCCATGCCTCGGGGACCACCACCTCCTCTGGGTTTTAAATTTTACAATGCATACATGGGCCATGCAGATCCCCCTAGGGACTAATGTGAACATAAAGCGGGGGCCACGTGGACCCTCCTGCATCCCAGGGCCACCACCTCCCTGAGGCTGTAAATAAAAAAATATACGCATGGGCCACAAGGACCCCCCGGGACCACCACTTCCCCGGGGCCAACATGAATATTGAAGAGGGAGTCAATGCGGACCTTTGGCCCCAGGGACCAAAAACAAATGCAAATAAAAGAAAAAGGGGCAAGGTAAGAATACCCTATCCCTCTAGCTAGGGTGCTGGGGTGCCAGAGAGACCCTGCCAGGGCAAAAAAATCATTTTTTGTTTAAAATTCACTGTGACTAATATTCGTGAATATCACCATAAATAAAAACATTTAAAAAAAACAAGCGCTGTCTCCAGAGCTTGCTTTTAATATTGCTCCTGGGTGGGCCAGGTCCTGGGGGGCATGTGTATTTTTTAAAAAAGGAGAGGGGTGCACGGGGCCCCCTTCCTAGGGCTCATTTAAAAAAAATGTTTTATCATTTTCCCAAATAAGAAACAAAAAAAAAACAGATAACCATGGTCTTTTCACGAATTGAGGGTTACACATCTAACGTGTGAATGTACAATGAAGGTCATTAGTTGGAAGCGTGTATAACATAGGAGCACATACATATAGTCCAATAGTAGTAAGGCATGCATAGTGATACAACAGTCTTACGAAGTGTAGGTCATGACAGAGGTTATTCACATCTCGAGGTACATAAGAGTTCATGGTATGGCTTATTCATGAGTTGGTGACCTAGTGTCTATTCATCAGATAATCTTTCAACGGTTGCCAAATATTTTTGGGTCTGGATATAGGGGGTTGAAGTGTTGCGTATAATTCACTAGTGAAGTTACAAGTAGCCAAGCTCGTAATCCAGGCTTCAGCTTTCGGTCTAATTCTATTGCCCCAGTGTAGTGCTAGATCTCTCTTAGCTAGTAAGAGTGCAATTGCTGTGTATTTACGCACTGACTTTGGGACCAATGCTACGTATCCCAGTAGGGCCATAAACGGGTCAGGGTGGAGTTCTATTTCTATCATCTGTGAAAGGTGTTGAAAAATTTCACCCCAGTATTTAGTGATATGCAAACAAGTCCAAGTAAGATGAGCAAAGTCTGCATCAGGAATATTACATTTAGGGAACTTGGATGATCTATTCTGGCCATTGAGCTGGGGGTGACATATATTCTGTGTATGTGTTTAAACTGCAGCAATTTATGGCGGTGGTTCGGTGACACTAATTTAATCTGTTCGCAGCAGTAGGTCCACTCCTCATCTAATACCACCGACCCATGTCTGCTTCCCATTTAGCACAACCCCTCCCATCCCCAGTAGTTTTCAAAACTAAGTGTGCCTTGTAAAGTTTGGATACAAGCCTGCCCCCATCAGAGTCTGATATCAGCAGGGACAATAGAGGAAAGTCTTCAGGAGTTAAAGGGTATGTGGGGATACGTGATGAAGAGAGGCGTGTACAAGTTGCAGAAGAAAGAGATCCAGGTGTGTTGCTTTTGTAAATCTCATGTCATCCACGGTGGAGAGCATGTGACCATTGGGGAAAATATCCCCACTGTATGTAGTTCAAATTTCCTGAGTGTTCGCTGTACCACGGGCTCCTGTGTCGAAGGTCTTCATGGGTTGTTAACAAGTGGTAGCATAGGGGAGTACAATGGTCTCCTTCCTAAAAGGCGACTACTCTTTTGCCACGCCTAGCAAGCATTAGCAAGTGTTTGCACATCAGCGGGGTAGAGTTTGATTCCCATAGGTAGAATGGATGGCAGAGGGTTATTTTCCGCTTGGTCCCATTCTGGGATATGGCATTCTAGCGTTGGGGTGAAACCAATACGCTGTGAATTGACACTGCGCCGACAGATGATAGATTTGGGGGTCTGGGACCCCAAAGCCACCCCTAGCTTAGGGGAGGGTATATCCCACCAGATCCTGGGCTGCCGGTCAGCCCATATGAGCCACAAGAACAACCTCTAAAGGGTGCGGGAAAAAGGCATTAGTAAGCGGGATTGGAATATTTGAGAACAGATGTAGATAACGGGGTAGCACCACCATCTTCAGAATGGCTATGCGCCCTGCCATTGACAGTGGAAGACGGAGCCAAAGCTCGATTTGTACCGAAGTTTTTCGATGGCAGGGCCATAGTTCGGGTGAAAAACCTGATCCTTGTCTCTGTGGATTATTATACCTAGATATTTGCCAGAGTTACTACACCACTGGAGTGGGTATTCACAAGATACTTGTGTGGTGGAATCTGTAAGGGGGAATAGCTCTGATTTTGCCCAATTAATGCAGAGGCCAAAAAAAACACCAATACGGATGATCTCCTGAATAAGTGGCGTCAAATTCCTTGCAGGGTCTTGGGCAAATAATAAAATATCGTCTGCATACATGGATATGAGAAGCTGTCCAGGGTGAATTCTAAGACCACGATGCCTGTGTTTTTCTTATAATTGCCGGACCAACGGGTCTAGAGCTATGATGAAGAGGAGCAAAGACAGGGGGCAACCCTGTCTCATACCCCTCATGATCCCAAAATCTGCTGAGAGTGTACCATTAATTCGAAACCGGGCTAGCGGGCTAGTGTCGAGGAGCATGATCAAGGCAATAAAGCTTGGGGGTAATCCATGCTTGCGTAGCACCGCCTGGAGAAAGGGCCACTCCAAGGGAGAATGGGCCACTCCAAGGAGTCAAAGGCCTTCTCGGCATCAAGCATCGCTATTGTCGCAGGCAGTTCAGGGGAGATCCTGTTAAGGACCGCAAATACTGTTTGGAGATTATGGGATGTGGATCTGTGTGAGACCAATCCCGTCTGGGCTGTGGAGATTATTTGTTCCATCAGGAGGGCCAGGCGAGTAGCTATTACTTTAGCCAGTATCTTATTGTCAAAGTTTTAAAGTGATAAGGGGCGGTAAGACCCGCAGAGCCAGGGGTATTTGGCAGGCTTTAATAGTATCGTGATAACTGTTTCCTGAAGTGAGTGTGGTAATACCCCTGTTTCAAGGCTTTCATCGTACATGTCGATCAGGTGGGGTGCGAAAATATATTTGTCGGCTTTGTAGAAAGCGCCCGTCAGGCCATCCAGCCCAAGTGCCTTGGATCAGTCCAGGTCATCAATAGCTTGAACGATCTCCTCTGCGGACATAGGCTCACTTAAGAACTGGCGCTGTACGTTAGTAAGCCACACCATAGCCACCTCATCCAAGTTAGAGGTTCTTGCCTCCTCCCCCCGGTGAGCTTGGTAGTGTTTAGTTGTTCGTAGTAATGGAGTAAGGAGTCCACTACACCAGAATTATTGGTAACTCGTGTGCCACCTTCCTGCAGCAGCTCAGGTATAAAGCCAGGATCACGAGTAGGTCTGAGAAGCTGAGCCAGGGTGTGTCCAGGGCATTCGCCTTCCCCATATTGGCGAGCCCGGGCATATTTGCCCTAGAATGCTGTTTCTTGCTCAGCTAATGATCTGAACTCCTTCGGAAGCCTAGCCCACTGCACCGAGTCCGTCCCACATTGTTCACGTGCCGCTACATCGTCCTGTCCTTTCAATTTTTCTTCTATGCGTGTAATGTTTCTGCAAATGTCTCTGAGGATGCTCGCATGTTTGGAGATACTGATTCCCTATATATACACCTCGAAGGCTTCCCAAAGAGTAGCTTGTAGGGGAACAGAGCCAGAATTCAAGGTGAAGTATTCTTATTTGGCATCTCTAAGTTCCCAGCAAAAAGCTGCGTCAAGGAGTGAGGTGCTGGGGAAGCACCATCCCCTCTCAGGCCCGTTGCCGAAGGGGATCAGTTGGGACATCTTCACTGGGGAATGATCCGACAATGTCTGAAGCAGGTGGGTCATGTCCCGCAGCCACATAAGGCCGTCAGGCGTTTCATACCAGTAATCAATGCGCATTCAAACATTGTGAGGTGCGGAATTAAACGAATACTCCATGTCGGTAGGGTGTGCATGCCACCATACATCTATTAGATGATAAGTTTCTCTAATGTCCCGGAACACCCTGACAGCCTGTGGCTTACTGATAATGGTGGAACCTGTAGTCTCCAGTGTAGGGCCATGCACCATATTGAAGTCCCCCCCCCAGTATAATAGTGGTGGGAGAGTGTTGTTACAGTAATGAAGAGAGGGTATGGAAGAAGTCAGGGTCATAGCTATTAGGTGCATAAACATTCACCAGAAATATATTGTTATCTGACAACCATCCCTCTAGGATCACATATCTGCTTCTCTGTCAACGAGGCTATTGGTAAGGTTAAAGGGGACACTCTTCTGAATAAGTGTGCAGATACCCCGTGAATATGTACTATAACTGGAGAAGTACCTATGGGCACCCCATGTTTTCATAAAGTGGGGGGTACTTGGTGGAAGTAAATGAGTCTCCTGTAAAAATACTATTTTGGCCTTGTGCCTATTTAGATAAGCTAGTACCTGTTTACTTTTGCGAGGGTTGTTTAAACCTCTGATATTCCAGGTCAGGAATGCTATATCAACACATGCCGCTCGGCCCGTTGGCATCCCTTAAACGGCATTTATTACATATAGTGTGTTGTGCCCCATTAAACATTTGTATTGCCTTCTTAAGTAATAGATCGAGAAAAGAGAACAGTGTATCAGTAAATGCCCTCTGAAGCAAAAAATCCCACCCCCCACCCACACAGGGCAAGAAGTTGCCCAGCGAATCCCGCTTAACCACAAAGAATACATTTAAATATATCAAAACGTGATAAACACCTTAGGGGCGAGCAACGCTACGGCAGCCGAAGCCCAATATCATAACCTTCCTGAATATATTATGAAATAACCATAGGCAGGTGCATACATCTCTGCAGTCCAACATTCAGACAAGTTTAACCATAGGCATCCCGCCGCCAGGTCTAAAGTTTAAAAGCGGGCAATGATTAGGCACGGACGTGCACCCAGCGGTACACTCACTAAGCCCCTCACCCCCACGGCACCAAACGGCTATTTGGAAAAAGATCTCCGCCAAAGTGCCCCTCATTGGGAGCCCGTCAGGCATTGCAGCGCCGGCCAGACAAGGAGCAGCCCGATGATGAAGCATGACACCCAACTGGGTGTGTGAGGGCATTATATTCCAAGGAAATGGATTCCCATCTCTTTGACTCTGTAGCCTACTGTCTTTTGTATATTGCTACACTCTAGATTATTTAGGAACAGCACAACTCTAATTTTCATGTAATATGTGACGTCATCAGCAGTGCATTGCGGGCGCGTGAGTTATAGTTAGCTGAACTAACTATAACGGGGGAATTTCTATGGTTTTGTACGAGTGAAATGTCCAACTAACTATAACGCCCCTGAAACCTATGGTTTTTTCAGTGAATTTCTAAGGTTTTTTAAACGCTAATTTCTAACTATAACGTGCCTGAAACCTATGGTTTTTTCAGTGAATTTCTAAGGTTTTTTAAATGCTAATTTCTAACTATAATGTGCCTGAAACCTATGGTTTTTTCAGTGAATATATATATATTTATTATACTATGTATACATGTTAAAATGTCTCGGTCCCCTGTTTGCCTCGGTGGCACGGAAAAAATGGGTGGAACTGACGTCAGCACGCCGACGAGGTCCTCTTATGGCTCCGATGACGTCATACGGTGTCACAAGCGGAGCTGTGCTCGTTGACGTGGGAGAGCTAGGAAAGAATTTCCGTGGAATGCTGGTGCAGGGGATATTCACCTAAGTGTTCAGGCTAGTCCTTTGGGAGCAACTGTTTATGTTGCCACTCCAGAAACCGAAACCAGTGATCCGAGGGCAGAGGCCCTGCAGATGGCACACGAGGTGGGGTGCCCAGTCGTGTGCACCGGCGGGGCAGTGAAGTGACAAGCACCACAACCCACAAAAAAGGTAACGAGGGCAGTGAATAACACAGGATCTTCTCATTGTATCTGGCAGGAACAACGAAGTTAAAATGCCCTAGTACCAAAATGTAGAATTAGTGCTACAACGGTCTTCAAGATGACCTGCGATGCCGCTTCTGCCTCCAGTATCCTGGAGGCGGCACATGGGTCACGCGGTACAGTCATACTGCGGTGGGACGCACACTCGTTGACCTCTCATGGCACTGCTCCACACTTCAGGGAGGACGCTTTCCATTAGGTATGTTTTCTGATGACATGTCGCGCCAGCCCCGTCCAACAACAGAACACCTTTAGATCCAAACAGACTCTTCCACTCTCTCACCGGAAGTGAAACCAGGCCACGCGGACACTTTCACAATACAACAGCCGGGAATGCACTTTTCGGTAAAAAAACCACATTCCTTCCTCCTAATTAATCAAATAAACGTCTCACTGAAGAACAGGGGCCAGCTTCGATCGGTAAACAGCCGTTACAACGACTTTTTACTTTGCGATACCATTACAACGCATGCATTACCACGCATGCGTTGTACATCACGAAGTCATTACTACGCATTTTTAGAACGCATGGTCATTTACCACGCATGCCTTTACAACGAATTTTGTTGTAAAGGTATGTATGGTAAATGACCATGCGTTCTAAAAAACATGTAGACGACTAATGTCGTTGTAAGGAAACAGAGGCTGTTCCGTTTCCTCACAACGACGTGCACCGCCCCTCAGAGATGACGTGAAGCAGGAACCACGAGGAGAGAGGAACCATGAGGAGTGAGAGGGAAGGGGGATTGGGCATGGGGTGGGGGTTTCTTTTCTAGGGTTTAGGGTAGTGCAGTGGTGTTTGGGTGGTGTAGGGGGTCGTGCTGGGGGTAGTGTTTTAGGGTTTAGGGTAGTGCAGTGGTGTATGGGTAGTGTAGGGGGTCGTGCTGGGGTAGTGTTTTAGGGTTTAGGGTAGTGCAGTGGTGTTTGAGTAGTGTAGGGGGTCATGCTGGTGGTAGTGTTTTAGGGTTTAGGGTAGTGCAGTGGTGTTTGTGTAGTGTAGGGGGTCATGCTGGGGGTAGTGTTTTATGGTTTAGGGTAGTGCAGTGGTGTTTGGGTAGTGTAGGGGGTCATGCTGGGGGTAGATTTAGGGTTTAGGGTAGTGCAGTGGTGTTTGGGTAGTGTAGGGAGTCGTGCTGGGGGTAGTGTTTTAGGGTTTAGGGTAGTGCAGTGGTGTTTGTGTAGTGTAGGGGGTTGTGCTGGGGGTAGTGTTTTAGGGTTTATGTTAGTGCAGTGGTGTTTGGGTAGTGTAGGGGGTAGTGCTGGGGTAGTGTTTTAGGGTTTAGGGCAGTGCAGTGGTGTTTGTGTAGTGAAGGGGGTCATGCTGTGGGTAGTGTTTTAGGGTTTAGGGTAGTGCAGTCATGTTTGTGTAGTGTAGGGGGTCGTGTTTTAGGGTATAGGGTAGTGCAGTGGTGTTTGGGTAGTGTAGGGGGTCATGCTGGGGTTAGTGTTTTAGGGTTTAGGGTAGTGCAGTGGTGTTTGGGTAGTGTAGGGGGTCATTCTGGGGGTAGTGTTTTAGGGTTTAGGGTAGTGCAGTGGTGTTTGTGTAGTGTGGGAGGTCATGCTGGGGGTATATTTAGGGTTTAGTGTAGTGCAGTGGTGTTTGGGTAGTGTAGGGAGTCGTGCTGGGGGTAGTGTTTTAGGGTTTAGGGTAGTGCAGTTATGTTTGGGTAGTGGAGGGGGTAGTGTTTTAGGGTTTAGGGTAGTGCGCCCAACCAGCCACAATATCCGTGGACCAAGGGGATCCTGACTCTTTGGAACGCTCCGTCAATTGAATAATTTGGGTCAAGGGCCCTACCACGTCCAAGACCTATCAATTCCTTTCTTGGGATCCCTCATATACTTGGAGAAAAAGGTACATAGTTTCTCATCAATTTCAGGCGTGTGTGCCACCTCCCCCTTCAATGAGGGCATGGGGCATTCTCCCCTCATCCTATTCCTGACCTCCCTTTCAAGGGGTTGATGGATTTTCCCCACCACATACTCTGCCACTTTGGCATCAGGTGTCCACTCTGCCGACCTAGGATGGTAAATTTGGGTAGGCTCGAACATGTCCGAGTGGACCACGTCCCCAACCGGGGACTGAGAGGAGTGGGACTCTGGACGCCAGGGACGCCCGAGTCCTTATCCTCATCGGAGGAGAAATCGTCCTCCGATACACCCTCTCCTCTAAGGGAAACCCGCCGTCGGGGTCTACAATAGTGGTGACAGTGTCGCAATTTTCTCCTGGCCCCTCCTCCTCCCGGCAGGGTGCATGTTTTAGCGTTCGCGCACTCTTGAGGAAGGTCTCCGTAAGTTTATCAAATCCTTCCAAGTGCCCCGCTTAACGGCCCTTTTATTCCCCATCTGGGAGCTACTTGGACCCGCCACCACCAGATCTGGGTCACTGAACACCCCAGGGATGCTTTTTGCCAGCTTATCAACCAGATCCCTAAGAGGAGCCAGCGCCCTAGAACTAGCCAGAGAGAGGGCTTGGTTCACTGCTGGAGGGAGAAGTTGGGGGGCCATTCCTCCTCCACTTCCTGGTAGGAGGAGTAAAAATGGTCTTCTGGAGAAGACATGATAGCAGAGGGTGTGAGCACAGAACAAATGCCCTTAAAATCCTTAAGACAGCCCCCTCACCGGTGCTCCAACAGCTGGGCTTTCCCGAAGCTGTTATAAGAATAGACTGAGGCGCAATACCAATTACCACCACCAGGTGGCGCTGGTCACTAACGTGGCCGTGTGGGGAAATCACCGCGTTGCAGTGTCTAAATTAGGCGAGGGTTGGTCGGGAATCAAGCGGACACTAAAGGAGTGACCGGATTCCCAAACGCGCGTAAAGACCAGCGGGAGCGCTCGACGGAGCTGCCTCGCTCGGACCAGATGCGCCTGACAGGATCTCACCGCGCGCAGAGCACACAGCAGGAGAAACTGCGAGGGGGAGAACGCGCTCGGGCAAGAGCCTGCTGCGCAGGGAATATGAAACAATACCAAGGCAATAATGCTAATAACGTGCACAAGAAACCGCTATACAAACAGCAACAACGTCAGATTAAGCCAAGAATGTAAGGAATGCACTTAACTGACGAGCAGTGAAGAAAGAGGAAGCGGAAGGGACGTCACGATATTATATACGATGGACTGTGATATGATTGGACTATAGTTGCCTTGGAGACTACCCCCTAATGGTTCATGGGTTGTGTAGTCTTTTGTTTAATGATTGTTGTGTTACGTTTTCTTTGAACTGCTATGCAAATAAAGTGAGGAAAGATATGCATAATCCTCGCCTCCGTCCTGCCATAGAATTCATTAAACTTTATTTGATCTGATTTAGAAACATAGATCATAAAAGTGTACATAAAAACAGTAAATCCTCTTTCCTAATACAATACAGTGAGAATTAATTAAAACCAGTAGGTAAAAACGGGTGTTACAAAGCCCGGTTCAGAGCAACTTCAGGTTAACAGAATCGTAAAGTTCAATGTTTCGCAAGATCAATCTCATGTACTTCGTGCAAAATACGCAATAAGGGGTCCAAGTAAGATGTAACGCTCCAATACCTGAGCAGTTTGCACTATATAAAACTGCAGAAAAACTAAAAATAAAAAGTGTTTTGCACACTTCTGTCATTGGGCTATATGTGGGCTACATCTGGGTGATATTTGTGCTACATTTGGGCTCTTTTTTCTCTGGTGGCCATCTTGGGAGACTTATTTGTTATGAAGTTTCCTAATTTCGTCATTTACTGCAGTTTCCTCAGTAGGAAATGCTTTCAATTTTTACTTTGATTCCATCAAGAAGGCATTCAGATGTGTCACACATTTGCCATAAATTCAGAATGTTAGCACTCTAGTTGTTCATTAGATCACTGTAGTAAAGCTACTGCTCACCAGGGAGTTAACTGGAAGTCTACTGCTGGTATTGAAAGTGATTGTTTCAGTCTGCATGTCAGAATTTTCTAATGAAATAGAAGAGGATTTGAGATCTCACTTAAAACATGCCCTACATTTTCTTTCTGCAGCACTAACCATAATTTCTATGGCAAAATGAACCCCCTCATTTTGTTCCTTTTTAAATTAAATGTTTTAATTGTTACCAGTTTATTGCAATCAAGATGGCTTCAGGTGTGCCATACTTTTGTCGTAAGTAAGACTGTTAGCGCTCTAGTTGTTCTTTAGAACACTCTGGGAAGCTGCAGTAGAACACAAAGGCATCAACTGACAGGCTGCTCCTGTTGAAATATAACAGGAAGATATTTGAGATCTCACTTAAAACATGTCCTAATTTTTCTTTCTACAGCACTAACCATAATTTCTATGACAAAATGAACCCCCTCATTTGTTCCTTTTTAAATTAAATGTTTTAAGAGTTACCAGTTTATTCCACTCAAGATGGCTTCAGGTGTGCCATAATTTTGTCATAAGTAAGACTGTTAGCCCTCTAGTTGTTCTTTAGAACACTCTGGGAAGCTGCAGTAGAACACAAAGGCATCAACTGACAGGCTGCTCCTGTTGAAATATAACAGGAAGATATTTGAGATCACACTTGAAACATGTCCAAATTTTTCTTTCTACAGCACTAACCATAATTTCTATGACAAAATGAACCCCATCATTTTGTTCATTTTTAAATTAAATGTTTTAAGTGTTACCAGTTTATTCCAATCAAGATGGCGTCAGGTGTGCCATACTTTTGTCATAAGTAAGGCTGTTAGCACTCTAGTTGTTCTTTAGAACACTCTGGGAAGCTGCAGTAGAACACAAAGGCATCAACTGACAGGCTGCTCCTGTTGAAATATAACAGGAAGATATTTGAGATCTCACTTAAAACATGTCCTAATTTTTCTTTCTACAGCACTAACCATAATTTCTATGGCAAAATGAACCCCCTCATTTTGTTCCTTTTTAAATTAAATGTTTTAAGTGTTACCAGTTTATTCCAATCAAGATGGCTTCAGGTGTGCCATACTTTTGTCATAAGTAAGACTGTTAGCTCTCTAGTTGTTCTTTAGAACACTCTGGGAAGCTGCAGTAGAACACAAAGGCATCAACTGACAGGCTGCTCCTGTTGAAATATAACAGGAAGATATTTGAGATCTCACTTAAAACATGTCCTAATTTTTCTTTCTACAGCACTAACCATAATTTCTATGACAAAATGAACCCCCTCATTTTGTTCCTTTTTAAATTAAATGTTTTAAGAGTTACCAGTTTATTCCAATCAAGATGGCTTCAGGTGTGTCATAATTTTGTCATAAGTAAGACTGTTAGCGCTCTAGTTGTTCTTTAAAACACTCTGGGAAGCTGCAGTAAACCACAAAGGCATCAACTGACAGGCTGCTCCTGTTGAAATATAACAGGAAGATATTTGAGATCACACTTGAAACATGTCCTAATTTTTCTTTCTACAGCACTAACCATAATTTCTATGATAAAATGAACCCCATCATTTTGTTCCTTTTTAAATTAAATGTTTTAAGTGTTACCAGTTTATTCCAATCAAGATGGCTTCAGGTGTGCCATACTTTTGTCATAAGTAAGGCTGTTAGCACTCTAGTTGTTCTTTAGAACACTCTGGGAAGCTGCAGTAGAACACAAAGGAATCAACTGACAGTCTCTGCCCTTGTTGGATGTACATGTTTTACTGAGAATGTCAGACTTCATTCTCACATGACTGAGAAAGATAATGTGAATTTACAGAAAATATGCTCTCATTTTAGCTTCTGGAGCACCTTCCAAAACTGTATGGGACAAGCATGTGAAAATAGTTTTCTCTCAAACATGATTCATGATATCCCAGCAGAAGGTTTTTCACAGGGTAAAATCACCTTAGAACACACCACAATTCCTGAAATTAGTATGGTACCATCAACAAATGAATTCTAATGTAACTAAAGTCTGTTATCACTCTTTATAGTTCTCCTTTTGGTAACCCTCAAAATCTTCGATTCACTACAATGCATTTCAATGGGGTACTATCATTTATATTGGTCCGAAGATGGCTGCCAGCAATTCCAGGATGAAGTGCTGACAGCCAATCAGATCTCACGATGACATGTGTGGTTAGGCTCCGCCCAGATATATATGTTTTTCTTTTTCAAATTTCTCAGGAACTACTGAACGGATTTACACCATTTAACCAAAAGGCAGGACCCTGAACCAAGGGCTACCTTTTTGCCAAATTTGGTGTAATTCCGTTCAGCAGTTCGGGCTGTAGCTGCGATGAAAAGTTCCTATGGAAAATTGCATGGGGAAAACATGTTTTGGGACCCCCCTTTTTTCTCAGCCCCCACTTGACGAATCACCCCGAGACTATCAGGATAGGAGCGGACTGGAGCGGGCCAAGAATTTTGAAAATTTCGCGAAGATTCGTCAACCGGCGCCAAAGTTATTTCAAATAGAATGTTGCGGATTTCCTATGGAAAATAGGTCCTAACTATAACTATCTACTGGCGAAGACCAGTAGATAATATATATATATATATATATTCACTGAAAAAACCATAGGTTTTAGGGACAGTTATAGTTAGTTGGACATTGCACTCGTACAAAACCCGTGAAATTCCCCCGTTATAGTTAGTTCAGCTAACTATAACTCGCGCCCCCGCAATGCACTGCTGATGACGTCACATATTACATCACTCATGACATGGTGAGTGACATCACTGATGACATCACTGATGACACTGACCATGTCATGAATGATGTAATATGTGACGTCATCAGCAGTGCATTGCGGGAGCGTGAGTTATAGTTAGCTCAACAAACTATAACGGCCGAATTTCTCTGGTTGTGTACGAGTGAAATGTCCAACTAACTATAACGTCCCTGAAACCTGTGGTTTTTTCAGTGAATTTCTAAGGTTTTTTAAATGCTAATTTCTAACTATGACGTCCCTGAAACGTATGTTTTTTTCAGTAAATTTCAAAGGTTTTTTAAATGCTAATTTCTAACTATAACGTACCTGAAACCTATGTTTTTTTCAGTGAATTTCTAAGGTTTTTTAAATGAAAATTTCTAACTATAACGTCCCTGAAACCTGTGGTTTTTTCAGTGAATTTCGAAGGTTTTTGAAATGCTAATTTCTAACTATGCCTACAGAGGTAGGACATGTGCAGAAAGAGGAAGAAAGGCGCAGAAAGAATCAAGAGAAATGCAGAAAGAGGCAACAGAAGTCCAGAAAGAGGCAGAAAGGTGCAGAAAGAAGCAAGAGATATGCAGAAAGAACCAACAGAGGTGCAGAAAGAGGCCTTGTTGCAAAGTCATCCTGTGCCCTGGGCACCCCCCAACGTTTTGCTGACTGGTACCGGTGGTAAGTGAGTCTGACTGACCCTGGGCTCTGCCTAACTAGGACCGGAGCCAGTGCTATGCTGAAAGACACTTAGAATACAGTGGAAACACCTACATACACTAGGGTACATTATGGGTTGGGGTACCCGTGTGATTGGCATGACCTTCCCTGTAAGGCCCTAGTACATAATAGGGCAGGGGGATTAAAACTACCTCTAAGTACCTAGTATATATTAGGGCATTACAGTTTAGAGGCCAGCAGCCCTTTTCTGCACTTGCATGTGTGCACTGCTGAGCCTTAGCTCAGTTTAAAAGTAGCCCTGTGTGTGCAGAAAGAAGCAAGAGAGATGCAGAAAGAAGCAAGAGAAGTACAAAAAGAAGCAACAGAGGTGCAGAAAGAGGGTTGCAGAAAGAGGCAAGAGAAGTGCAGAAAGAAGCAATAGAGGTGCAGAAAGAGGCAGGAGAAGTTCAGAAAGAGGCAGCAGAGGTGCAGATAAAGACAAGAGAACTGTAGAAAGAGGCAAGAGAGTTGCAGAAACAGGCAAAAGAGGTACACAAAGAGGGAACAGGGGTGCACACAGAGGCAAGAGAGGTGCAGAAAGTGGGAAGAGGGGTGCAGAAAGAGACAAGAGGGGTGCAGAAAGAGGCAAGAGAAGTGCAGAAAAAAGCAAAAGAGGTGCAGAAAGAGGCAGAGGGGTGCATAAAGAAGAAAGTGGGGTGCAGAAAGAGGCAAGAGAGGTGCAGAAAGAGGCAAGAGAGGTGCAGAAACAGGCAAGAGAAGTGCAGAAAGAGGCAAGAGAATTGCTGAAAGAAGCAACAGAGGTGTAGAAAGAGACAAGAGAACTGTAGAAAGAGGCAAGAGAGTTGCAGAAACAGGCAAAAGAGGTGCACAAAGAGGGAACAGGGGTGCACACAGAGGCAAGAGAGGTACAGAAAGTGGGAAGAGGGGTGCAGAAAGAGACAAGAGGGGTGCAGAAAGAGGCAAGAGAAGTGCAGAAAAAAGCAAAAGAGGTGCAGAAAGAGGCAAGAGAGGTGCAGAAAGAGGCAAGAGAGGTGCACACAGAGGCACGAGGGGGTGCATAAATTTGCAAGAGAGGTGCAGAAAGAAGCATAAAAAGTACAGAAAGAAGCAACAGAGGTGCAGAAAGAGGCAAGAGGGGTGCAGAAAGAAGCAAGAGAAGTGCAAAAAGAAGGAACAGAGGTACAGAAAGAGGCAAAAGGGGTGCAGACAGAGGCAAGAGAGGTGCAGAAAGAGGGAAGAGAGGTGCAGAAAGAGGCAAGAGGGGTGCAGAAATTTGCAAGACAGGTGCAGAAAGAAACGAGAGCAGTACAGAAACTACCGAGAGAGGTGCAGAAAGAGGCAAGAGGGGTGCAGAAAGAGGCAAGAGAAGTGCAGAAAGAAGCAACAGAGGTGCAGAAAGAGACAAGAGAACTGTAGAAAGAGGCAAGAGAGTTGCAGAAACAGGCAAGAGATGTGCAGAAAGATGGAACAGGGGTGCAGAAAGAGGCAAGAGAGGTATAGGAAGAGGGAAGAAGGGTGCAGAAAGAGGCAAGAGGGTTGCAGAAAGAAGCAACAGAAGTGCAGAAAGAAGCAAGAGAAGTGCAGAAAGAAGCAACAGAGGTGCAGAAAGAGGCAAGAGGGGTGCAGAAAGAGAAGTGCAAAAAAGAAGCAACAGAGGTGCAGAAGGAGGCAAGAGAAGTGCAGAAAGAGGCAAGAGAGTTGCAGAAACAGGCAAAAGAGGTGCAGAAAGAAGCAAGAGCAGTGCAGAAAGAACCAACAGAGGTGCAGAAGGAGGCAAGAGGGGTGCAGAAAGAGGCAAGAGGGGTGCAGAAATTTTCAAGAGAGGTGCAGACAGAAGCAAGAGCAGTGCAGTAAGAAACAACGAGGTACAGAAGGAGGCAAGAGGGGTGCAGAAAGAGGCAAAAGCAGTGCAGAAAGAACCAAGACACGTGCAGGAAAAGGGAAGAAGGGTGCAGAAAGAGGCATGAGGGGTGCAGAAAGAAGGAAGAGAAGTGCAGAAAGAAGCAACAGGGTTGCTGAAAGAGGCACGAAGGGTGCAGAAAGAGAAGTGGAAAAAAGAAGCAACAGAGGTACAGAAGGAGGCAAGAGAAGTGCAGAAAGAAGCAAGAGAGTTGCAGAAACAGGCAAAAGAGGTGCAGAAAGAAGGAAGAGAAGTGCAGAAAGAAGCAACAGAGGTGCAGAAAGAGGCAAGAGGGGTGCAGAAAGAGAAGTGCAAAAAAGAAGCAACAGAGGTACAGAAGGAGGCAAGAGAAGTGCAGAAAGACGCAAGAGAGTTGCAGAAATAGGCAAAAGAGGTGCAGAAAGAAGCAAGAGCAGTGCAGAAAGAACCTACAGAGGTGCATAAGGAGGCAAGAGGGGTGCAGAAAGAGGCAAGAGAGGTGCAGAAATTTGCGAGAGGTGCAGAAAGAAGCAAGAGCAGTGCAGTAAGAAACAACAGAGGTACAGAAGGAGGCAAGAGGGGTGCAGAAAGAGGCAAGAGCACAGTGGCAGTGCGTCCATTAGGGCGCTGGGGCTTTGACCCACAAGCCTCACCCGCAGCTCCCTCTGCGGCTCTGTCTGAAGGGGTGGGCGGTCCGGCATCATGCTGACTGACATGTGATTGCAGGCCAGGGGGTGGCGCGGAGTGCACAGCAGGCAGCAGCACAAGTGCGCATGTTGGGTTTAGGTCAGAGAATTTTTCCGACCAGCCCAGTCATGCGCACTAGTGTTTGCTCTGGCTGGCGGCTGCACATTAGGAGAGCGAGGGTTGATCAATGCCGCAACCCTCGGTCTCCTAATGGGCAGCGAGTAATCCTGCTAAGCCAATCCTGGCGCTGCTGGAGCAGCATCAGTATTGGCTGAGAGGGGTTGCCAGTGACGCCCCCTTCATTTTAGGCCGGTGTGAAAGGAGCTGTGCGGTGCAACGGAGGACCGCAGCTGTCACTCAAGAGGAGAGTCAGTCTGCTCCAGGAACCGGACTCCGGACATGGGTAAGACCTCCTGAAGTGGGGGACTGGGGGATACTTAAGGGATCCTCCACTGGCTGTCGGAGGGCTGAACCTGTCAAAGAGAGGTTATCGGCTATCTGTGCGAGTGCTTTTCTGTGGGAGGCTCGACGTGGCTGTAGTTTTACTTTTAGATCGGGATGAAAAAAACGTGGGAAAGGGAAGTTAAAGTTCAGCAGTTAATTAAAGACATTCTTTATACGAGAAACAGATCAAGCACATCATTTTAAATATGCCTTCTAGTGGTATCATGCGATCTTACATTCTAAAAGTAGTTTGAGGTACGAAGTAAAATTAGCAAGAAAAATGTAAAAACATTTACGGAATTCTGTGATGACGTTATTTGGAGTGTGTGTGTACAAATTTTGAATTGCAAAAATAGAAAGTTGAAACGAGGCCCAATCATCGCTTACTTTATGGGATATTAATGAGCTCGACACTTCAGTAAGATCGTAATAACACCACTGCGCATGAGCAAAGTTTTCTTGTGAAGCTAGTGTGAAGCTAGAGTCTGCAAAATTGGTGTAGTGGCATAACATTTGGTGCATTGGTGCTGGTGCAAACTTATAGATACGTCCGCTGCCTGTATCTGTATGGCGAGTGATGTTTTTAGTGTCCAAGCCCATGAGTTTGATTGTCTATTGACTAATGTGGCTCGTACGGGTGTGGAAAGTAAAAGTGAGAAATTTCAAAAATTACATAAAGCCACATCAAATGTCATGACAAGATTATGTGCATCGCTTGTAGAACATATGGCTATTAAGCCGCTATTTGGGAGATTAGCCTGAAAATGTGTCTTTTTTTCCAACCATTTTTACCAGGTTTCTTAGAGAAGTTTGGGGGTGCAACCCTCCCCACTTCTCCCAGATGCAATATCTATAGGTAGGATCAAACTTGCCTGGCGTGCCTGGAAGTAAATGAAATATTTCAGGAGAGCCTCTTCAAAAGTATCTTTCAAACCTATGGCTTTTATTAAATGTTTTTAGAACTTGATCTGGGCCATGAGCAATTTGGTTAAATTTGGTTCCATTGTGTTAACATGATCTTGGTGGGGAGGAGGCGGAGCTCATTGAACTTCCTGTGAAGAGTCAGCCTCAGCAGGAAGTACTTTAATATTTTGGTATATTTCATAAGAACCCTTAAGAACTGTCTGCAGAACTTTCAGTTTGGTGGGTAAATTCTATAAAAACTTGAACTGTGAAATGCACCGTTTGGCCCTATCTTCTGAAAACTTTTATTGGGAGAGAATGTCCCACCCTAACCCCGAACCCTTCTAGTAATGTTCCGGCCCAGTCGCTCAGTGCCATTAGAGTTATGATTCAGAGGGAGTGGGGTGAAACGTTCTGGTTACTTCCTTGGTCTTTAGAAGCTTCTTGGGGTTTTGAGGACATGTCAAAGTTTCATGAGCTTTGACGAGGGTGCTGTAGGACCATCTGCCAATGTCTGCAGGCTCTGTCATGGTTCTGAACAGGGTATTTCTGAATGTCTGGGAGACTAGTGCCTAGCTACCCGTCTCTGAACTTCTTTGTAAGAGCAGAAAAGTGTGTTTAAGAACCATCTTGGGTGGTGGTTTGAAAGCCAGTTGGGAGACTATCACCACCAGAAGGTTTTGCCCTCAACGTTTGTAAATTTGTCACATTTGCCTCCAATTCCTGCTCATCATTCCATTCAATCATTGTATCATCTGCACCCCCTCGTCATTTTCTGTCTCTATCTCTCTGTCACACACTCTCTCTGTCTCACACACACACACACTCACTCTCTCTCTGTCACACACACACTCTCTCTCACACACACACCCTCTCTCAGAGGCGGCTTCTGAGGATTAACACCACTTCTGCCGGCAAAACCATGCCTCAGAATATATTCTGAAGCTGCGGGCACCCTTTCAAGATTTTTGGGTAGGCTTCTTATCTATTTTTGACGTGACGCTCGTCAGCCACGGTGGTGGCCGCCATTTCCTGTCAACAGACGTGTGTTGAGTGCGAGTGCCTGACAAATATGCTAGTAAGCATTAAAAGGGTGTTGAAATACATTACTTCAGGATGTGCAGTGTGAAACTTTCTCCTGTTTAATATCTTCTTGTTCGTGTATAATGGGAACCCAGCCCAAAGTCACTTAACTGACTTGCATTTTAGTTCACTACTGATTTTGTGGTGAGGGAAGAATGGAAGTAAAATCATGTTTGAAACTACTGCTTTAAAAAAAATAAACTTCTCAAGGCTCTGATGGGTGATGTTCTAAGGTGAAATGGTTCTGTATGTTACTGAAATACACTTTTTAAACTCGGAAGAGATTATCATTTTTACGTTTTTGCTGCAAGATGTCTTTAAAAAGGTGTTTCTAAAGTTAGTGCAGGATAACCTAGTTGCATCTTTCTTTAACTTCAGTTAACCTTTACATAAAGGCTTGCCTGTTTAACTTATTTTTCAATGTTGGTGCTGAGTCGAAGACTCAGAGTGGTTGACACCTTCCTGCTTTCTCAAATTTGCTTGAAAATGCACCATTTGTCCAATCTTTTTTCAAAATGTTCTCGGGGGAGAAGCCCCCCCGAACCCCCGTAGGTGGTTTGGGCTCGTTCACTCGCTGCGCTCGCTCGCCACGGTGCACTCCGACAGAAAGTTTATACCCCACCACTTTCAAATGTCACCAGCCACCACTGCAAGAGCAGTGCAGAAAGAACCAAGAGACGTGCAGGAAAAGGGAAGAAGGGTGCAGAAAGAGGCAGGAGGGGTGCAGAAAAAAGGAAGAGAAGTGCAGAAAGAAGCAACAGAGGTGCTGAAAGAGGCACGAAGGGTGCAGAAAGAGGCAAGAGAAGTGCAGAAAGAAGCAACAGAGGTAGAGAATGAGGCAAGAGTGCTGCAGAAAGAAGGAAGAGAGGTGTAGAAAAATGCAAGAGACTTGCACAAAGAGGGATGAGGGGTGCAAAAAGAGGCAGAGGGGTGCAGAAAGAAGAAAGTAAGGTGCAGAAAGAGGCAAGAGAGGTGCAGAAGGAGGCAAGAGAACTGCAGAAACAGGCAAGAGAAGTGCAGAAAGAGGCAAGAGAATTGCTGACAGAAGCAACAGAGGTGTAGAAAGAAGCAAGAGAAGTACAGAAAGAGGCAAGTGAGATGCAGAAAGAGGCAAGAAATGTGCAGAAAGAGGGAAGATGAGTGCAGAAAGAGACAACAGGGGTGCAGAAAGAAGCAAGACAGGTGCAGAAAGAAGCATGGGAAGTGCAGAATGAAGCAACAGGGGTGCAGAAAGAGGCAAGAGAAGTGCAGAAAGAAGCAACAGAGGTGCAGAAGGAGGCAAGAGAACTGCAGAAAGAGGCAAGAGAGTTGCAGAAACAGGCAAAAGAGATACAGAAAGAGGGAACAGGGTTGCAGACAGAGGCAAGAGAGGTGCAGAAACAGGTAAGAGGGGTGCAGAAAGAGGCAAGAGGGGTGCAGACATTTGCAAGAGAGGTGCAGAAAGAAGCAAGAGCAGTGCAAAAGAGCCAACAGAGTTGCAAAAAGAGGCAAGTGAGGTGCAGAAGGAGGCAAGAGGGGTGCAGAAACAGGCAAAAGAGGTGCACAAAGAGGGAACATGGGTGCACACAGAGGCAAGAGAGGTGCAGAAAGTGGGAAGAGGGGTGCAGAAAGAGACAAGAGGGGCGCGGAAGGAGGCAAGAGAAGTGCAGAAAAAAGCAAAAGAGGTGCAGAAAGAGGCAAGAGGGGTGCAGAAAGAGGCAAGAGAGGAGCAGAAAGAGGCAAGAGAGGTGCACACAGAGGCATGAGGGGTGCAGAAAGAGGCAGGAGGGGTGCAGAAAGAAGGAAGAGAACTGCAGAAAGAAGCAACAGAGGTGCTGAAAGAGGCACGAAGGGTGCAGAAAGAGACAAGAGAGGTACAGAAAGAAGCAACAGAGGTACAGAAAGAGGCAAGAGTGGTGCAGAAAGAGGGAAGAGAGGTATAGAAAGAAGCAAAAGGGGTGCAGAAAGATGCAAGTGAGGTTCAGAAAGAGGCAAGAGAGGTGCAGAAAGAGGCAAGAGAGGTGCAGAAGGAGGCAAGAGAACTGCAGAAAGAGGCAAGAGAGTTGCAGAAAGAGGCAAGTGAGGTGCAGAAGGAGGCAAGAGAACTGCAGAAAGAGGCAAGAGAGTTGCAGAAACAGGCAAAAGGGGTGCAGAAAGAGGGAACAGGTGGGCAGACTGAGGCAAGAGAGGTGCAGAAAGAGGGAAGAGGATTGCAGAAAGAGGCAAGAGGGTTGCAGAAAGAAACAACAGAGGTGCAGAAAGACGCAAGAGTGGTGCAGAAACAAGTAAGAGAAGTGCAGAAAGAGGCAAGTGAATTGCTGAAAGAAGCAACAGAGGTGTAGAAAGAAGCAAGAGAAGTGCAGAAAGAGGCCAGTGAGGTGCAGAAAGAGGCAAGAGAGATGCAGAAAATGACAAGAGAACTGCAGAAAGAGGCAAGAGAGTTGCAGAAACAGGCAAAAGGGGTGCAGAAAGAGGGAAGAGGGTTGCAGAAAGAGGCAAGAGAGGTGCAGAAAGAGGGAACAGAGTTGCAGAAAGACGCAAGAGAGGTGCAGAAACAAGTAAGAGAAGTGCAGAAAGAGGCAAGAGAATTGCTGAAAGAAGCAACAGAGGTGTAGAAAGAAGCAAGAGAAGTGCAGAAAGAGGCCAGTGAGGTGCAGAAAGAGGCAAGAGAGATGCAGAAAATGACAAGAGAACTGCAGAAAGAGGCAAGAGGGATGCAAAAAAGGGAAGAAGGGTGCAAAAAGAAACAAAAGAAGTGCAGAAAGAAGGAACAGAGGTGCAAAAAGGGGGAAGAGGAGTGCAGAAAGAGGCACGAGGGGTGCAGAAAGAAGCAAGAGATGTGCAGAAAGAAACAAAAGAAGTGCAGAGAAAAGCAACAGAGGTGCAGAAAGAGGCAACAGGGGTGCAGAAAGAGGCAACAGGGGTGCAGAAAGAGGGAAGAGGGGTAGAGAAAGAGGCAAGGGGGTGTAGAAAGAAGCAAGAGAGCTGTAGAAAGAAACAAAAGAAGTGCAGAAAGAAGGAACAGAGGTGCAGAGAGAGGCAAGTAAGATGTAGAAAGAGGGAAAAGGGATGCAGAAAGAGGCACGAGGGGTGCAGAAAGAAGCAATAGAAGTGCAGAAAGAAGCAACAGAGGTGCAGAAAGAGGGAAGAGGGGTGCAGAAAGGGGCAAGAGAGGTGCAGAAAGAAGGAACAGAGGTGCAGAAAGAGGGAAGAGGGATGGAGAAAGAGGCAAGAGGGGTGCAAAAAGAAGCAAGAAAGTTGCTTAAAGAAACAAAAGTAGTGTAGAAAGAAGGAACAGAGGTGCAGAAGGAGGCAAGAGGGGAGCAGAAAGAGGCAAAGGGGATGCAGAAAGAAGCAAGAGGTGCAGAAAGAAACAAAAGAAGTGCAGAAAGAAGCAACAGAGGTGGAGAAAGAGGCAAGAGGACTGCAGAAAGAAGGATGAGGGGTGCAGAAAGAGGCACAAGGGTTGCAGAAAGAAGCAAGAGAAATGCATAAAAAAGCAACAGTGATGCAGAAAGGGGGCAGTGGGGTAGAGAAAGAGGCAAGAGGGATACAGAAATAAACAAGAGAGATGCAGAAAAAAAACAAAAGAAGTGCAGAAACAAGGAACAGAGGTGCAGAAAGAGGCAAGAGGGGTGCAGAATGAGGGAAGAGGGGAGTGAAAGAGGCACGAGGGGTGCAGAAAGAAGGGACAGAGGTTCAGAAAGAAGCAAGAGAAGTGCAGAAATAAGCAACAGAGGTGCAGAAAGAGGGATGAGGGGTGGAAAAAGAGGCAAGAGAAGTGCAGAAAGAAGCAACAGAGATGCAAAAAGGGGGAACAGGGGTGGTGAAAGTGGCAAGAGGGGTGCAGAAAGAAGCAAGAGAGGTGCAGAAAGAATCAAAAGAAGAGCAGAAAGAAGGAACAGGGGAGGTGCACAAAGAGGCAAGAGGAGTGCAGAAAGAGAAGAGGGGTGCAGAAAGACGCACAAGGGGTGCAGAAAGAAGCAAGAGAGGTACAGAAAGACACAAGATAAGTGCAGAAAGAAGCAACAGAGAGGCAGAAAGAGGGAAGATGGGTGGAGAAAGAGGCAAGGGAAGTGCAGAAAGAAGCAACAGACATGCAGAAAGGGGGAAGAGAAGTGCAGAAAGAGGCAAGAGGGGTGCAGAAAGAAGCGAGAAAGGTGCAGAAAGTAACAAAAGAAGTACAGAAAGAAGGAACAGAGGTGCAGAAAAAAGCAGGAGGGGTGCAGAAAGAGGGAAGAGGGGTGCAGAAAGATGCAAGAGAGGTGCAGAAAGAGGCAAGAGGGGTGCACAAAGAAGCAAGTGAGGTGCAGAAAGAGGCAAAAGAGGTACAGAAAGTAGAAGAGATGTGCATAAAGAGGCAAGAGAAGTGCAGAAAAAGAAAGAAAGGTGCAGAAAGAAGCAACAGAAATGCAGAAAGAGGCAAGAGAGGCGCAGAAAGAAGCAAGAGTGGCTTGCACACCATTAGTACCAATTTAACACCCACATTTAGTAATAAGTAACAGGTGACCATTCTAGGTTTACAAAGGACCTTCCACCCCGCTGTAACACTTGTCACTGCATTTTTGGTAACGTTTGAGCCGTTTGAGCTAGAAACAAGGCTTTTTTGTTCAAATCTGCAGATTAGGCAGCAGATGATGGATTATGTGGCTAATGCGGAAAATGTATAAATGTGCAAAAGTTGGTGCAGCCAAACAGTCGCATAATTCCAGTGGCCCTGCTCATACCTCTGACTAGGTCCAGAAGTGCTCCTCAGTTATTCCTTCTTTTTTTGTCTCATTGAGTTCATAGTTTAGCTTCTATGGAAACAAAGAAGACTAACCCTGAGGTTACCACTCCACAACACAGACTACCATACCACATAATTGCTCTCCATAACACATAATCCCACTCTACATAATTCCTATACACTAAATACCACATAATTTCACTGCACAACATACCACATAATTCCACTACACACAACGTACATCCACTCCAAAAAACATTAGTAAAAAACGTTTACATTTACAACACTAATAGCTCTAACTAAATGTGAGACCTATTAAGTTACAAATGCTTCTTTAACTGGTAGTCACGTTTGCAAAGTGGTGGAGAAAGGATGCTGGGCCTCCAACCAGCGCTCAGGAATTCCGCTTTGTAGGACTTACAGGAGGTACCAGGAGGGCTTCTTGGCCCCCCAAAGTCCCTCAGGAGTAAAGTGGACTTCATCCCCCAACCAGTACTGTGCCAGGAGGCGTGTTTGCAGAGTGGTGGAGAAAGGGGGGATGTGGCCTCCGAAGACATCTTAGCAATCCCACTGTATGGGACTTAGTGGAGGCAACAGGAGGGGTAGTTGGCCCCCAAG
The DNA here is from genome assembly GCA_963921515.1 of Calotriton arnoldi. Lineage (NCBI taxonomy): Eukaryota > Metazoa > Chordata > Amphibia > Caudata > Salamandridae > Calotriton > Calotriton arnoldi. The sequence continues at coordinate 281,179 of CAWUFW010016522.1, read as the reverse complement.
GACAACCTTGAGGGCCAACTACCCCTCCTATTACCTCCAGTAAGTCCCACACAGCAGCATTGCTAAGTTCTCATAGCAGGCCATGCCCCCTTTCCCCACCACTCTGCAAACGTGCTCCCTGGTGTGCTCTTGGATGGGGATTAAAGTCCACTTCACTGCTGGGGTTCCTTAGGGGCCAACTAGCCTACCTGATACTTCCAGTATGCCCCAGATAGTGGTATTGCTGATAGGTGGACACAGGCTACACCCCATTTGTCCACCACTCTGCAAACGCGCCTCCTGGTGTGCTCTTGGTTGGGGGATGAAGTCCCCTTGCCTCCTGAGGGTCCCTGGGGGCCAACTAGCCCACCAGGTACCTCCAGTAAGCCCCACTCAGCTGGATTGCTGAGAGTGGTCCAAGGCCACGCCCCCTTTTTACACTACTCTGCAAACGCGCCTCCTGGCGCACTACTGCTCGGGGGATGAAGTCCACTTGTGTCCTGAGGTCCTTAGGACACAAGAGGACCTCATCGCCCCACCAGCAGTGTGCCAAGAGGTGCGTTTGCAGAGTGGTGTAAAAAGGGGTGTAGCCTCAGACCACCTCTCAGCAATCCCACTGTGTGGGGATTACTGGAGGTACCTGGTGTTCTAGTTGGCCCCTAAGGACCCTTAGGATTGAAGGGGACTTTATCCCCCAATTCAGAACGCGCCAGGAGGCGCATTTGCACAGTGGTGCAAGGAGGGGGCGGGGCCTCCGGCGAGATGCCGCTTTTCTTCTTTTTAAAATATTTTTAGAACGGGGGCTGTGCGGCCCCCCTTCTTTTAGTATTTTTTGGGCCCTGGGGACCCCATCCCCCAGGGCCTGAGCATTTTTTTATAAAAAAAAAAAAACGGGACGGGGGCCGCGTGGCTCCCCTTCCCTTGGCCACTATTGGCCCCGGGAACCCCATCCCCCGGGGCCTGGCCTCGTTTTTATATATTCTTTTTATTTTTCCAGGGAGGGGGGGCCGCATGGTCCCCCTTCCCTGGAGCACTTCTAGCCCCGGGGACCGCATCCCCCTGGTCGTGGCCAGCCTGTTTTTGGGGGGAGAGGGTCTGCATGGCCCCCCTCCTGAGGCCAATTAAGGCCCCAGGAACCCCATCCCCCGGGGACGGCCTTATTATTTTTTTTTTTTAAACATCAAAAGGGAGGGGGCAGAGTGTCCCCCCTCCCGGGCCACTTCTGGACCCAGGGACCCCATCCCGGGGGCCGGCCCTCAAGTTGGGGACCGTGGGGGGATCCCCAATGCCCCCATGGTCCCTGCCGGCTCCCCGCCTCACGGGGGAGCCAGCATTGCTTTTGGGCAAGGGGAGCTGCTGACCTGCAGCTCCCCTTGTCCAAAAGCAATTCTGCTTTGCTTTTTAGAAGCGAGAGCAGGTTTCCTACTCTCGCTTCCAAGAAGCAAAGCAGTGTTTGCTATGGCAGGGCGGGAGCGTGCTCCCGCCCTGCCATAGCAAACAGCAATGTCCCGGGGGTGGGCACCCCGGGACATTGCAGGAGCCGGCCCTGGGGGGTGGCGGTCCCCAGGGCCTTAGAGGGCTCCAGGAGGGGGGCCGCACGGCCCACATCCCTTCCATTGCAAAGCCCCGGGGAGGTGGTGGTCCTCGGGGGTCTGCAGCGAACCCCCGCTCTTCATTTATGTATGCCCCGGGGAGGTGGTGGTCCCCGGGGCTTGGGGGGGCCTGCGAGGCCCCCCCACCCTAATATAACAATGCCCCGGGGAGGTGGCGGTCCCCGGGGTAGCGTGGGGGGGCAGGAGCCCCCCCACGCATTTTTTTAAAAAAGCCCCAGGGAGGTGGCGGTCCCCGGGGCTGCGGGGTATTAAGGGACATCTGGATTGGATTACATTTAGACTTCAGTATCCCGTTATCAGCCACCAAGACTCAGAACTCATTGAAGCGGGGGCCTTTTAATACAGATCAGTGTGTGGAAAATTTGAAACTTCATTCCAGAATTGTATGATAAATCGCCACGAGATTGAGTGCGGTGTCCAGGAACTAGATATAATTTTGGGAATTTAAGGCCACTGAGATTGGGGTCTACAAAGGAGGTGTACATCCAATATAGGTGACTGTGTGGCGAAATTGATGTATCCCACCCTGAATTTCTAAGAAGAGTATACCTCTTAGACATCCTGTGAGCCATAGGAATTGGTTATTCCTTCATTAACCCATGATAATTGGAGGCACAGGAAACAATAACCCCGAGTGATAAATTGAATTGCACCGATAAGAAGATCCATACATGACGGACATAATTGATTATACAGGAATAATAATTTCCTTTTAAATCCAACAATACTGTTTTTTAACTTATGATTCTGTCCTGAAGAAGGGGGTGTCAACCAATCTCATTCCACCGAAACGCCGCGTCGACAATTGTTTTTCTTGGAGTATTGTTTTTAATTATATTGTGTATTTTGGTGATGTTTATATTCCCATATTTTATTTATATATGATCATACACTGTTTTGGAGCAATAACAGCTACTTGTGTGATTTGGGGCATAAGGAAATGTGCTTCTCTTTAAATTGTTATATAGGTTAATGTCATCTATATGTCTATGAGACAGTGGAACCGAATTTTGCTTCTTCCATTTATGAATCTGTATGTATTTTTAATGAAATTGTAACAGCATTATTGAATTTGTTTTTATGGTGTGTAAAACAAACAACAAAAGATTTGTGAAAAAGTTTTTTCAATAAAGGAGGAGATACTTCTTTACTAAAGGCATTTAGTTTGTATATGGTGATATGTATGATTGGGTATGTATGCAAGATGACAGTTTAATTAGATAGAACGCACACAGGGAACATTTTATTGTTACTTGTTTCAACCACTTCCCTTTGTGTGCGAAGAGTCTCTCTCTGTTGTTTTTTGATCGCTGACCTGAGTGAACCATTAGTTAGTAAACTTTCACGAAGATTCATCAAACGGCGCCAAAGATATTGGCAAAAGAAAAAATGCTTTTTGAATAGAAACAAGGTCCTAACTATAACTACCTACTGGCGACTGCCAGTAGGATATATATATATATCTATATTCACTGAAAAAACCATAGGTTTCAGGGGCGTTATAGTTAGTTGGACATTTCACTCGTACAAAACCATAGAAATTCCCCCGTTATAGTTAGATCAGCTAACTAATAACTCGCGCGCCCGCAATGCACTGCTGATGACGTCACATATTACATCACTCATGACATGGTCAGTGACATCACTCATGACATCACTGATGACATTTCAAATGACATCACTGATGACATCACTGATGACATCATCCTTGTGATAGAGTGGCAGACCTCCTCTCACCCTAATATAACCTTTGATACACACACTCAAAAATACAAACTAACATTTTCAAAACAATGGACATACCAATACCAGTTACAACACACCTATTCAGTAATTCCAAGATCTACACACACATCCACTCATTCACCAACAGTCCCTATACAGTCACTCATACATGTACTCACTCATCATATGTACTCATACACCTATACATCCTGTTACACACCGCCACTCATCCATAGAGTTACTCACACACATAGTCACACATGCAAACAAAGTATCAAACATTCATTTACTTGCATATACAGTTATACACACACTACCACACTTACTTCTACAGAAACTTACACATACTTACTCTCTTAAACAATCACTTATAGAAACACCTACTTATTTGTACAGGAACTCTTCCAATCTCTCACTCTCACATATACTCACTTATATACACCAATACTCACATATACTAGTTTAAAACATATGTAGTTACTCATAAAGACACTATTGAGACAGTCATTCACTCACTAACACACCCATACACATACTCATCCACCTATACAGTCCTGCACACATGCTGTCTTCAACACATACAAACAGTGAGTCACTCATTCATGCATCTATGCACTAAGTAATACCTCCCACCGAACCATACAGACACTCAGACACTCATACTGATACTCAAAAAACCAACTAATAACCCATATAGACACTCATGTAGCTACTCACCGACCCATGCAGCCACTTATACACAAAGTGAGAGACTGATACAGATATTTTCATATTTAAACATTACTCACTAACCCATGTATTCACTAAGATACACTGTCAGTTATACAATCAATTTTACAAAAAAAATCATCCATTTAGACACTTATATACCCATGTATTCTTCCATCGACCTTGAGATATACATATATAAAACTTATTTAATTTTCAGAAAAACACACATTCACTGGATGATGTCATCAGTGATGTCATCAGTGATGTCATTTGAGATGTCATCAGTGATGTCATGAGTGATGTCACTGACCATGTCATGAGTGATGTAATATGTGACGTCATCAGCAGTGCATTGCGGGCGCGCGAGTTATAGTTAGCTGAACTAACTATAACGGGGGAATTTCTATGGTTTTGTACGAGTGAAATGTCCAACTAACTATAACGCCCCTGAAACCTATGGTTTTTTCAGTGAATTTCTAAGGTTTTTTAAATGCTAATTTCTAACTATAACGTGCCTGAAACCTATAGTTTTTTCAGTGAATTTCTAAGGTTTTTTAAATGCTAATTTCTAACTATAACGTGCCTGAAACCTATGGTTTTTCAGTGAATATATATATATTTATTATACTATGTATACATGTGAAAATGTCTCGGTCCCCTGTTTGCCTCGGTGGCACGGAAAAAATGGGTGGAACTGACGTCAGCACGCCGACGAGGTCCTCTTATGGCATCGATGACGTCATACGGTGTCGCGAGCGGAGCCGTGCTCGTTGACGTGGGAGAGCTAGGAAAGAATTTCCGTGGAATGCTGGTGCAGGGGATATTCACCTAAGTGTTCAGGCTAGTCCTTTGGGAGCAACTGTTTATGTTGCCACTCCAGAAACCGAAACCAGTGATCCGAGGGCAGAGGCCCTGCAGATGGCACACGAGGTGACAAGCACCACAACCCACAAAAAAGGTAACGAGGGCACTGAATAACACAGGATCTTCTCTTTGTATCTGGCAGGAACAACGAAGTTAAAATGCCCTGGTACCAAAATGTAGAATTAGTGCTACAACGGTCTTCAAGAGGACCTGCGATGCCGCTTCTGCCTCCCGTACCCTGGAGGCGGCACATGGGTCACGCGGTACGGTCATACTGCGGTGGGACGCACACTCGTTGACCTCTCATGGCACTGCTCCACACTTCAGGGAGGACGCTTTCCATTAGCTATGTTTTCTGATGACATGTCGCGCCGGCCCCGTCCAACAACAGAACTCCTTTAGATCCAAACAGACTCTTCCACTCTCTCACCGGGAGTGAAACCAGGCCACGCGGACACTTTCACAATACAACAGCCAGGAATGCACTTTTCGGTAAAAAAAAACACATTCCTTCCTCCTAATTAATCAAATAAACGTCTCACTGAAGAACAGGGGCCAGCTTCGATCGGTAAACAGCCGTTACAACGACTTTTTTACTTTGCGATACCATTACAACGCATGCATTACCACGCATGCGTTGTACATCACAAAGTCATTACTACGCATTTTTTTAGAACGCATGGTCATTTACCACGCATTCCTTTACAACAAATTTTGTTGTAAAGGTATGTATGGTAAATGACCATGAGTTCTAAAAACATGTAGACGATCCATGTCGTTGTAAGGAAACAGAGGCTGTTCTGTTTCCTCACAACGACGTGCACCGCCCCTCAGAGATGACGTGAAACAGGAACCACGAGGAGAGAGGAACCATGAGGAGTGAGAGGGAAGGGGGATTGGGCATGGGGTGGGGGTTTCTTTTCTAGGGTTTAGGGTAGTGCAGTGGTGTTTGGGTGGTGTAGGGGGTCGTGCTGGGGGTAGTGTTTTAGGGTAGTGCAGTGGTGTTTGGGTAGTGTAGGGGGTCGTGCTGGGGGTAGTGTTTTAGGGTTTAGGGTAGTGCAGTAGTGTAGGGGGTCGTGCTGGGGGTAGTGTTTTAGGGTTTAGGGTAGTGCAGTGGTGTATGGGTAGTGTAGGGGTCGTGCTGGGGTAGTGTTTTAGGGTTTAGGGTAGTGCAGTGGTGTTTGAGTAGTGTAGGGGTCATGCTGGTGGTAGTGTTTTAGGGTTTAGGGTAGTGCAGTGGTGTTTGTGTAGTGTAGGGGGTCATGCTGGGGGTAGTGTTTTATGGTTTAGGGTAGTGCAGTGGTGTTTGGGTAGTGTAGGGGGTTGTGCTGGGGGTAGATTTAGGGTTTAGGGTAGTGCAGTGGTGTTTGGGTAGTGTAGGGAGTCGTGGTGGGGGTAGTGTTTTAGGGTTTAGGGTAGTGCAGTGGTGTTTGTGTAGTGTAGGGGGTTGTGCTGGGGGTAGTGTTTTAGGGTTTATGTTAGTGCAGTGGTGTTTGGGTAGTGTAGGGGGTAGTGCTGGGGTAGTGTTTTAGGGTTTAGGGCAGTGCAGTGGTGTTTGTGTAGTGAAGGGGGTCATGCTGTGGGTATTGTTTTAGGGTTTAGGGTAGTGCAGTCGTGTTTGTGTAGTGTAGGGGGTCGTGTTTTAGGGTATAGGGTAGTGCAGTGGTGTTTGGGTAGTGTAGGGGGTCATGCTGGGGTTAGTGTTTTAGGGTTTAGGATAGTGCAGTGGTGTTTGGGTAGTGTAGGCGGTCGTGCTGGGGGTAGTGTTTTAGGGTTTAGGGTAGTGCAGTGGTGTTTGGGTAGTGTAGGGAGTCGTGCTGGGGGTAGTGTTTTAGGGTTTAGGGTAGTGCAGTGGTGTTTGGGTAGTGCAGGGAGTCGTGCTGGTGGTAGTGTTTTAGGGTTTAGGGTAGTGCAGTTATGTTTGGGTAGTGTAGGGTGTCGTGCTGGGGGTAGTGTTTTAGGGTTTAGGGTAGTGCAGTGGTGTTTGGGTAGTGGAGGGGGTAGTGTTTTAGGGTTTAGGGTAGTGCACCCAACCAGCCACAATATCCGTGGACAAAGGGGATCCTGACTCTTTGGAACGCTCCGTCAATTGAATAATTTGGGTCAAGGGCCCTACCATGTCCAAGACCTATCAATTCCTTTCTTGGGATCCCTCATATACTTGGAGAAAAAGGTACATCGTTTCTCATCAATTTCAGGCGTGTGTGCCACCTTCCCCTTCAGTGAGGGCCTGGGGCATTCTCCCCTCATCCTATTCCTGACCTCCCTTTCAAGGGGTTGATGGATTTTCCCCACCACATACTCTGCCACTTTGGCGTCAGGTGTCCACTCTGCCGACCTAGGATGGTAAATTTGGGTAGGCTCGAACATGTCCGAGTGGACCCCGTCCCCAACCGGGGACTGAGAGGAGTGGGACTCTGGACGCCAGGGACGCCCTGAGTCCTTATCCTCATTGGAGGAGAAATCGTCCTCCGATACACCCTCTCCCTCTAAGGGAAACCCGCCGTCGGAGTCTACAATAGTGGTGACAGTGTCGCAATTTTCTCTGGGCCACTCCTCCTCCCTGCAGGGTGCATGTTTTAGCGTTCGCGCACTCTTGAGGAAGGTCTCCGTAAATTTATCAAATCCTTCCAAGTGCCCCGCGTTATGCTTAACGGCCCTTTTATTCCCCATCTGGGAGCTACTTGGACCCGCCACCACCAGATCTGGGTAACTGAACACCCCAGGGATGCTTTTCGCCAGCTTATCAACCAGATCCCTAAGAGGAGCCAGCGCCCTAGAAATAGCCAGAGAGAGGGCTTGGTCCACTGCTAGAGGGAGAAGTTGGGGGGCCATTCCTCCTCCACTTCCTGGTAGGAGGAGTAAAAATGGTCTTCTGGAGAAGACATGATAGCAGAGGGTGTGAGCACAGAACAAATGCCCTTAAAATCCTTAAGACAGCCCCCTCGTCGGTGCTCCATCAGCTAGGCTTTCCCCGAAGCTGTTATAAGAATAGACTGAGGCGCAATACCAATTACCACCACCAGGTGGCGCTGGTCACTAACGTGGCCGCGTGGGGAAATCACCGCATAGCGGTGTCAAAATTAGGCGAGGGTTGCTCGGGAATCAAGCGGACACTAAAGGAGTGACCGGATTCCCATACGCGCGTAAAGACCAGCGGGAGCGCTCGACGGAGTTGCCTCGCTCGGACCAGACGCGCCTGACAGGATCTCACCGCGCGCAGAGCACACAGCGGGAGAAACTGCGAGGGGGAGAACACGCTCGGGCAAGAGCCTGCTGCGCAGGGAATATGAAACAATACCATGGCAATAATGCTAATAACGTGCACAAGAAACCGCTATACAAACAGCAACAACGTCAGATTAAGCCAAGAATGTAAGGAATGCACTTAACTGACGAGCAGTGAAGAAAGAGGAAGCGAAAGGGACATCACGATATTATATACGATGGACTGTGATATGATTGGACTATAGTTGCCTTGGAGACTACCCCCTAATGGTTCATGGGTTGTGTAGTCTTTTGTTTAATGATTGTTGTGTTACGTTTTCTTTGAACTGCTATGCAAATAAAGTGAGGAAAGATATGCATAATCCTCACCTCCGTCCTGCCATAGAATTCATTAAACTTTATTTGATGTGATTTAGAAACATAGATCATAAAAGTGTACATAAAAACAGTAAATCCTCTTTCCTAATACAATACAGTGAGAATTAATTAAAACCAGTAGGTAAAAACGGGTGTTACAAAGCCCGGTTCAGAGCAACTTCAGGTTAACAGAATCGTAAAGTTCAATGTTTCGCAAGATCAATCTCATGTACTTCGTGCAAAATACGCAATAAGGGGTCCAAGTAAGATGTAACCCTCCAATACCTGACCAGTTTGCACTATATAAAACTGCAGAAAAACTAAAAATAAAAAGTGTTTTCACACTTCTGTCATTGGGCTATATGTGGGCTACATCTGGGTGATATTTGTGCTGCATTTGGGCTCTTTTTCTCTGGTGGCCATCTTGGGAGACTTATTTGTTATGAAGTTTCCTAATTTTGTCATTTACTGCAGTCTCCTCAGTAGGAAATGCTTTCAGTTTTTTACTTTGATTCCATCATGAAGGCATTCTGATGTGTCACACATTTGCCATAAATTCAGAATGTTAGCACTCTAGTTGTTCATTAGATCACTGTAGTAAAGCTGCTGCTCACCAGGGAGTTAACTGTAAGTCTACTGCTGGTATTGAAAGTGATTGTTTCAGTCTACATGTCAGAATTTTCTAATGAAATAGAAGAGGATTTGAGATCTCACTTAAAACATGCCCTACATTTTCTTTCTACAGCACTAACCATAATTTTTATGACAAAATGAACCCCCTCATTTTGTTCCTTTTTAAATTAAATGTTTTAAGAGTTACCAGTTTATTCCGATCAAGATGGCTTCAGGTGTGCCATAATTTTGTCATAAGTAAGACTGTTAGCGCTCTAGTTGTTCTTTAGAACACTCTGGGAAGCTGCAGTAGAACACAAAGGCATCAACTGACAGGCTGTTCCTGTTGAAATATAACAGGAAGATATTTGAGATCACACTTGAAACATGTCCTAATTTTTCTTTCTACAGCACTAACCATAATTTCTATGACAAAATGAACCCCATCATTTTGTTCCTTTTTAAATTAAATGTTTTAAGTGTTACCAGTTTATTCCAATTAAGATGGCTTCAGGTGTGCCATACTTTTGTCATAAGTAAGGCTGTTAGCACTCTAGTTGTTCTTTAGAACACTCTGGGAAGCTGCAGTAGAACACAAAGGCATCAACTGACAGGCTGCTCCTGTTGAAATATAACAGGAAGATATTTGAGATCTCACTTAAAACATGTCCTAATTTTTCTTTCTACAGCACTAACCATAATTTCTATGGCAAAATGAACCCCCTCATTTTGTTCCTTTTTAAATTAAATGTTTTAAGTGTTACCAGTTTATTCCAATTAAGATGGCTTCAGGTGTGCCATACTTTTGTCATAAGTAAGGCTGTTAGCACTCTAGTTGTTCTTTAGAACACTCTGGGAAGCTGCAGTAGAACACAAAGGCATCAACTGACAGGCTGCTCCTGTTGAAATATAACAGGAAGATATTTGAGATCTCACTTAAAACATGTCCTAATTTTTCTTTCTACAGCACTAACCATAATTTCTATGACAAAATGAACCCCATCATTTTGTTCCTTTTTAAATTAAATGTTTTAAGTGTTACCAGTTTATTCCAATCAAGATGGCTTCAGGTGTGCCATACTTTTGTCATAAGTGAAATGAAATGAAAGAGATTTTTATAAAGCGCATGGCTACCCGGAAGCATCCCAGCGCTGCGGAAGTGGCCAGAGGACAGATGGGTTTACGGGAACAGCCAGGTCTTCAAATGTTTGCGAAATATCAAGTGGTTTGTTTCCTTACGAATAGTGAGAGGAAGGGAATTCCAAAGTTTGGAGGCATTATAGGAGAAGAGGCGGCCACCCGTCCGTGTCCTCTTGATTCTTGGGGTGTCGGCTAGGGAGAGATCATCTGAACGTAGATTTCTATTGGCTTTGTATGGTTTAATCAGGTTTTTTAACCCCTTCCATGCTCATGACGAGCTGGACTCGTCATGGCACACAGTGCTCGTGTGCTCATGACGAGTCCAGCTCGTCATGGAACCCAGTCAAGGAAATCCCTCTGGTGCGGGCACCAGAGGGATTCCCTTTCATCCCCTAAAGCCTCGGGAGCTGGGGAAGAGCTTCCCCAGCTCCCGAGGCCCCTAGTTTCCCTGAAATGACGATCGGCGCGCACGTCGCGCTGATCTCATTTCAGTGAAACTGAAACTGAAATGAGCCAAGAGGCTCATTTCAGTTTCAGTTTCTACGTGCTCAGGGGGCTATCTCAGCCCCCTGAGCACGTAGAAACTCAGGAGAGGTATCGTTGGAAAGGGAGAATCTCCCTTTCCAATGGTACCCCTCACTAGTGGATCCTGCTTGGGGATCGCCCCAGGAGGGCGATCCCCAAGCAGAGATCCACCCACTAGGCACCAGGGAGGGGAGCGGCCCCTTGGGCAAGGGCCTTTGCTCCCCCATACCATTTTTGGCATAATTAGTCTTTCTGCCCCCGGGGTAGAAAGCCCACTAGACACCAGGGATTTCTATTTAAATTATATTTAGGGGTGGGGGCTGCCCAAAACGGGCATGCCGATGCCCCCATCCCCCCGGCCACAAAATTAGTCTTTCTGCCCCCCTGGGGGCAGATGGGGCAGTAGCCCCCAATCTGCCCCCCCGGGGGGGCAGAAAGCCCACTAGATACCAGGGATTTTTTTTTTAATTATAGTTAGGGGTGGGGGCTGCCCAATATGGGCATGCCAATGCCCCCACCCCACCCCGCCGCAAAGGTACAGTCTTTCTGCCCCTCCTGGGGGGCAGATGGGGGCAGTAGCCCCCAATCTGCCCCCGGAGGCAGAAAGCCCACTAGATACCAGGGATTTGTTATAAATTATAATTTGGGGTGGGGGCTGCTCAATATGGGCATGCCAATGCCCCCACCCCACCCCGCCGCAAAGGTACAGTCTTTCTGCCCCTCCTGGGGGGCAGATGGGGGCAGTAGCCCCAATCTGCCCCCCGAGGGGCAGAAAGCCCACTAGACACCAGGTTTTTTTCCCCTCGATACATTTAGGGGTGGGGGTTGCCCAAGATGGGCATGCCAATGCCCCCACCCCTCCCCCACGAAATTCCAGTCTTTCTGCCCCCGGGGGGCAGATGGTGGCAGCGGCCACCAATCTGCACCCACCCGGGGGTTCAGAAATACCCTAGATGCCAGGGATTATTTTTTTATAGGCCCGGGGTGGGGGCTGCCCAGAATGGGCATGCAAATGCCCCCACCCTACCCCCAAAGAAAAAAAAACTTTCTGCCCCCAGGAGGCAGATGGGGGCAATAGCCCCTGATCTGCCCCCCGGGGAGGGGCAGAAAGCCCACTATGCGCCAGGGATTTTTTTTTATATAGGTAGGGGTGGGGGCTGCCCAGAATGGGCATGTCAATGCCCCCAACCCAAAAAAATGCTACAGTCTTTCTGCCCCCCTGGGAGGCAGATGGGGCAATAGCACCTTATCTGCCCCCCGGGGGCAGAAAGCCCACTAGCCACCAGGGATTTTTTTTTACAAAGTTCGGGGTGGGGGCTGCCAAGAATGGACATGCCAATGCCCCCACCCACCCCAAAAAGATGTCACTGTCTTTCTGCCCCTCCCAGGAGGCAGATGGGGGCAGTAGCCCCTGATCTGCCCCCGGGGGCAGAAAGCCACTATGTGCCAGCGATTATGCTGGCTTTTTTATACGGAGGGGTGGGGGCTGACCAGCATAGGCATCCCAATGCCCCCGACCCCCAAAAGAATAGCCACAGTCTTTCTGCCCCCTCGGGGGCATATCGGGAGCAACAGCCCCTGATTTCCCCCTCCCCAGGGCGGCAGAAAGCCCACTAGGCACTGACTTTTTTCGGAATGTGCCTACCTGTTGAATTTGGTTCCTAGCTCTGCCGGCACCCAGGGAAACCTAGCAAACCTATACATTTTTTAAAACTAGACACCCAGGGAATCCAGGATGGGCTGACTTGACTGGCTCTCACCAGGTTCTGTTACCCAGAATCCCTTGCAAACCTAAAAATTTGTCCCAAAAAACACATTTTCCTCACATTTTTGTGGTGGAAAGTTCTGGAATCTGCGTGGATCCACAAAATTCCACCCACCCCGCGTTCCCCAAAGTCTTTCGAGAAAAATGGTACCTCACTTGTGTGGGTAGGACTAGTGGCCGCGACAGGAAACGGCCCAAAACGCAACATGGACACACCACATTTTCACAGTGAAAACGGACCCTTTTTTTGCAAAGTGCCTAGCTGTAGATTTTGAACCCTAACTCTGCCGGCACCTAGGGAAACCTAGCAAACCTATACATTTTTGAAGACTAGATACCCAGGGGAATCCAGGATTGGGTCACTTGACTGGCTCTCACCAGGTTCTGTTACCCAGAATCCCTTGCAAACCGAAACATTTGTCAAAAAAAACAAATTTTCCTCACATTTCTGTGGTGGAAAGTTCTGGAATCTGCGTGGATCCACAAATTTCCACCCATCCCGCGTTCCCCAAAGTCTTCCGAGAAAAATGGCACCTCACATGTGTGGGTAGGCCTAGTGCCCGCGACAGGAAACGGCCCAAACGCAACGTGGACACACCACATTTTCACAGTGAAAACGGACCCTTTTTTTGCAAAGTGCCTAGCTGTAGATTTTGAACCCTAACACTGCCAGCACCTAGGGAAACCTAGCAAACCTATACATTTTTGAAAACTAGACACCCAGGGGAATCCAGGATGGGGTGACTTGACTGGCTCTCACCAGGATCTGTTACCCAGAATCCCTTGCAAACCTAAAAATATGTCCAAAAAACACATTTTCCTCACATTTCTGTGGTGGAAAGTTCTGGAATCTGCGTGGATCCACAAATTTCCTACCACCCTGCGTTCCCCCAGGGCTCCCGATAAAAATGGTACCTCACTTGTGTGGGTAGGCATAGTGGCTGAAACAGGAAATGGCCCAAATCGTATTGTGGAGACTTCAAAACTACCTATAACAAAACTACCTGGTTTTAGGGGGGCACCTGGTTTTTGGCCCCGGGCTCGCCGCCATCTAGGGAAACCTACCAATCCCACACATTTCTGAAAACTAGACACCCTGGGGAGTCCAATGAGGTATGGCTTGCGTGGATCCCCCAACGTTTCCCTACCCAGAATCCCCTGCAACCCTCAAATTTAGCTGAAAAAACCATATTTTCCACATATTTTTGCGTGGAATCACCGTGCTGGCACAAATGTCCTACCACCCAGCGTTGCCCTTGTTCCCCGAGTAAAATGATACCTCACTTGTGTGGGTGTCCAAAGCAGAACTGGCTAAAAACGTATTTTTAAAAAAATATAGCGCTTAGAATTCTTGGTGCTATACCCTAAATCCCTATGTTTTGGGCTCTTCCCAGTCATAGGCCTTTGGCCCACCCAAACAAGTGAGGTATCATTTTACTCAGGAGAACAAGGGGAACGCTGGGTGGTAGGACATTTGTGCCGGCACGGTGATCCCACGCAAAAATGTATGGAAAAAGTGATTTTTTCAGCTAAATTTGAGGTTTGCAGGGGATTCTGGGTAGGAAAACGTTGTGGGACCCACGCAAGCCATACCTCGCTGGACTCCCCGGGTGTCTGGCTTTCAGAAATGTTTGAGTTTGGTAGTTTCCCAAGATGGCCGCCGAGCCCAGGGCCAAAAACTCCTGGGACCCCCTTGCAAAACCAGGTTGTTTTGTGATAAGTAATTTTGATGTCGCCTCAATAGGTTTTGGGCCCTTTCCTGTCGTGGGTACTTGACCCACCCATGCGAGTGAGGTATCATTTTTATCGGGAGATATGGGGGAACACTGTGTGGTAGGAAATTTGTGGATCCACGTAGATTCCATAACTTTCCCACACAGAAATTGGAGAGAAAAGTGATTTTTTCAGCTAAATTTGAGGTTTGCAGGGCATTCTGGGTAGGAAAACGTTGGGGGATCCACGCAAGCCATACCTCGTTGGACTCCCCCGGGTGTCTAGTTTTCAGAAATGTGTGGGTTTGGTAGGTTTCCCAAGATGGCCGCCGAGCCCGGGGCCAAAAACCCAGGTGACTCCACTTGCAAAACCAGCTTGTTTTGTGATAGATCATTTTGATGTCTCCTCAATACGTTTTGGGCCCTTGCCTGTTGCGGGTACTTGAACCACCCACACCAGTGAGGTTTTTGGCCCTGGGCTCGGCGGCCATCTTAGGAAACCTACCAAACCCACACATTTCTGAAAACTAGACACTCTGGGGAGTCCAGCGAGGTATGGCTTGCGTGGGTCCCCCAATGTTTTCCTACCCAGAATCCCCTGCAAACCTGAAATTTTGCTGAAAAATTCACTTTTTCGCACATTTTTGTGTGGTAAAGTTGTGGAATCATGGGATTGACACACATTTCCTACCACCCAGCGTTCCCGAGGTCTCCCAATAAAAATGGTGCCTCACTCGGGTGGGAGGCCCAAGTACCCGCGACAGGCAAGGGCCCACAACGTATTGAGGCGACCTCAAAATGGCCTATCACAAAACGACCTGGTTTTGCAAGGGGGGTCCCATGACGTTTTGGCCCGGGGCTCGGCGGCCACCTACGGAAACCTACCAAACCTACACATTTCTGAAAAGTAGACACACGGGGCATTCCAGGGAGGTATGACTTGCGTGGATCCACCAACGTTTTCTTACCCAGAATCCCCTGCAAACCTGATATTTTGCTCAAAAAATCACTTTTTCGCACATTTTTGTGTGGTAAAGTTGTGGAATCATGGGATTGACACAAATTTCCTACCACCCAGCGTTCCCCAGGTCTCCCAATAAAAATGGTGCCTCACTCGGGTGGGAGGCCCAAGTACCACGACAGGCAAGGGCCCACAACGTATTGAGGCGACCTCAAAATGGCCTATCACAAAACGACTTGGTTTTGCAAGGGAGTCCCATGACGTTTTGGCCCGGGGCTCGGCGGCCACCTACGGAAACCTACCAAACCTACACATTTCTGAAAAGTAGACACCCGGGGCATTCCAGGGAGGTATGACTTGCGTGGATCCACCAACGTTTTCTTACCCAGAATCCCCTGCAAACCTGATATTTTGCTGAAAAAATCACTTTTTCGCACATTTTTGTGTGGTAAAGTTGTGGAATCATGGGATTGACACAAATTTCCTACCACCCAGCGTTCCCCCAGGTCTCCCAATAAAAATGGTGCCTCACTCGGGTGGGAGGCCCAAGTACCCGCGACAGGCAAGGGCCCACAACGTATTGAGGCGACCTCAAAATGGCCTATCACAAAACTACCTGGTTTTGCAAGGGGGTCCCATGACGTTTTGGCCCGGGGCTCGGCGTCCACCTAGGGAAACCTACCAAACCTACACATTTCTGAAAAGTAGACACCCGGGGGATTCCAGGGAGGTATGGCTTGCGTGGATCCCCCAACGGTTTCTTACCCAGAATCCCCTGCAAACCTGAAATTTGGCTGAAAAAATCACTTTTTCACACATTTTTGTGTGGTAAAGTTGTGGCATCACTGGGCTGACACAAATTCCCTACCACCCAGCGTTCCCCCAGGTCTCCCGATAAAAATGGTGCCTCACTCGGGTGGGAGGCCCAAGTACCCGCGACAGGCAAGGGCCCACAACGTATTGAGGCGACCTCAAAATGGCCTATCACAAAACGACCTGGTTTTGCAAGGGGGTCCCATGACGTTTTGGCCCGGGGCTCAGCGGCCACCTAGGAAACCTACCAAACCCACACATTTCTGAAAAGTAGACACTCGGGGATTCCAGGGAGGTATGGCTTGCGTGGATCCCCCAATGGTTTCTTACCCAGAATCCCCTGCAAACCTGAAATTTGGCAGAAAAAATCACTTTTTCACACATTTTTGTGTGGTAAAGTTGTGGCATCACGGGGCTGACACAAATTCCCTACCACCCAGCGTTCCCCAGGTCTCCCGATAAAAATGGTGCCTCACTCGGGTGGGAGGCCCAAGTACCCGCGACAGGCAAGGGCCCAAAACATTTTGTGATAGGCAATTTTGATGTCGCCTCAATACGTTGTGGGCCCTTGCCTGTCGCGTGTACTTGGGCCTCCCACACAAGTGAGGCACCATTTTTATCGGGAGACCTGGGGAACACTGGGTGGTAGGAAATTTGTGTGAGGCCAGTGATGCCACACTTCCCACACAAAAATGTGTGAAAAAGTGATTTCTTTCAGCTAAAATTGAGGTTTGCAGGGGATTCTGGAGTGAAACGTTGGGGGATCCACGCAAGCCATACCTCCCTGGAAGCCCCGGGTGTCTACTTTTCAGAAATGTGTGGGTTTGGTAGGTTTCCTAGATGGCCACCGAGCACGGGGCCAAAAACCCAGGTGACCCCCTTGCAAAACCAGGTCGTTTTGTGAAAGGCCATTTTGAGGTCGCCTCACTACGTTGTGGGCCCTTGCCTGTCGCTGGTACTGGGCCTCCCACACAAGTGAGGCACCATTTTATCGGGAGACCTGGAGGAATGCTGGGTGGTAGGAAATTTGTGTGAGGCCAGTGATGCCACACTTCCCACACAAAAATGTGTGAAAAAAGTGATTTTTTTCAGCTAAAATTGAGGTTTGCAGGGGATTCTGGGTAAGGAAACGTTGGGGGATCCACGCAAGCCATACCTCCCTGGAAGCCCCGGGTGTCTACTTTTCAGAAATGTGTGGGTTTGGTAGGTTTCCCTAGATGGCTACCGAGCACGGGGCCAAAACCCAGGTGACCCCGTGCAAAACCAGGTCGTTTTGTGAAAGGCCATTTTGAGGTCGCCTCACTACGTTGTGGGCCCTTGCCTGTCGCTGGTACTTGGGCCTCCCACACGAGTGAGGCACCATTTTATCGGGAGACCTGGAGGAACGCTGGGTGGTAGGAAATTTGTGTCAGCCCCATGATTCCACAGCTTTACCACACAACAATGTGCGAAAAAGTGATTTTTGAGCAAAATATCAGGTTTGCAGGGGATTCTGGGTAAGAAAACTTTGGTGGATCCACGCAAGCCATACCTCCCTGGAATCCCCGGGTGTCTACTTTTCAGAAATGTGTAGGTTTGGTAAGTTTCCCTAGGTGGCCGCCGAGCCCCGGGCCAAAACGTCATGGGACCCCCTTGCAAAACCAGGTAGTTTTGTGATAGGCCATTTGGAGGTCGCCTCAATACGTTGTGGGCCCTTGCCTGTCGCGGGTACTTGGGCCTCCCACCCGAGTGAGGCACCATTTTATCGGGAGACCTGGAGAACGCTGGGTGGTAGGAAATTTGTGTGAGGCCAGTGATGCCACACTTTCCCACACAAAATGTGTGAAAAAAGTGATTTTTTCAGCTAAAATTGAGGTTTGCAGGGGATTCTGGGTAAGGAAACGTTGGGGGATCCACGCAAGCCATACCTCCTGGAAGCCCCCGGGTGTCTACTTTTCAGAAATGTGTGGGTTTGGTAGGTTTCCCTAGATGGCTACCGAGCACGGGGCCAAAACCCAGGTGACCCCCTTGCAAAACCAGGTCGTTTTGTGAAAGGCCATTTTGAGGTCGCCTCACTACGTTGTGGGCCCTTGCCTGTCGCGGGTACTTGGGCCTCCCACACGAGTGAGGCACCATTTTTATCGGGAGACCTGGGGGAACGCTGGGTGGTAGGAAATTTGTGTCAGCCCCATGATTCCACAACTTTACCACACAACAATGTGCGAAAAAGTGATTTTTGAGCAAAATATCAGGTTTGCAGGGGATTCTGGGTAAGAAAACTTTGGTGGATCCACGCAAGCCATACCTCCCTGGAATCCCCGGGTGTCTACTTTTCAGAAATGTGTAGGTTTGGTAGGTTTCCCTAGGTGGCCGCCGAGCCCGGGCCAAAACGTCATGGGACCCCCCTTGCAAAACCAGGTAGTTTTGTGATAGGCCATTTTGAGGTCGCCTCAATACGTTGTGGGCCCTTGCCTGTCGCGGGTACTTGGGCCTCCCACACAAGTGAGGCACCATTTTTATCGGGAGACCTGGGGGAACGCTGGGTGGTAGGACATTTGTGTGAGGCCAGTGATGCCACACTTTCCCACACACAAATGTGTGAAAAAGTGATTTTTTCAGCTAAAATTGAGGTTTGCAGGGGATTCTGGGTAAGGAAACGTTGGGGGATCCACGCAAGCCATACCTCCCTGGAAGCCCCCGGGTGTCTACTTTTCAGAAATGTGTGTGTTTGGTAGGTTTCCCTAGGTGCCGGCAGAGCTAGGGTTCACAAACTACAGCTAGGAACTTTGCCAAAAAAGGGTCATTTTTCACTGCGAAATTGAGGTGAGACCACGTTGCGTTTTGCGCCGTTTCCTGTCGCGGGCACTAGGCCGACCCACACAAGTGAGGTACCATTTTTCTCAGAAGACTTTGGGGAACGCGGGGTGGGTGGAAATTTGTGAATCCACGCAGATTCCAGAACTTTCCACCACAGAAATGTGGGGAAAATGTGTTTTTTTGACAATTTTTAGGTTTGCAAGGGATTCTGGGTAACAGAACCTGGTGGGAGGCAGTCCAGTCACCCCATCCTGGATTCCCCTGGGTGTCTAGTTTTCAAAAATGTATAGGTTTGCTAGGGTTCCCTAGGTGCCGGCAGAGCTAGGGTTCAAAAACTACAGCTAGGCACTTTGCCAAAAAAGGGTCATTTTTCACTGCGAAATTGAGGTGTGACCACATTGCGTTTTGCGCCGTTTCCTGTCGCAGGCACTAAGCCGACCCACACAAGTGAGGTACCATTTTTCTCGGGAGACTTTGGGGAACGCGGGGTGGTTGGAAATTTGTGGATCCACGCAGATTCCAGAACTTTCCACCACAGAAATGTGGGGAAAATGTGGTTTTTTTGACAATTTTTTATGTTTGCAGGGGATTCTGGGTAACAGAACCTGGTGGGAGGCAGTCCAGTCACCCCATCCTGGATTCCCCTGGGTGTTTAGTTTTCAAAAATGTATAGGTTTGCTAGGTTTCCCTAGGTGCCGGCAGAGCTAGGGTTCAAAAACTACAGCTAGGCACTTTGCCAAAAAGGGTCATTTTTCACTGCAAAATTGAGGTGTGACCACGTTGCGTTTGCGCCGTTTCCTGTCGCAGGCACTAGGCCGACCCACACAAGTGAGGTACCATTTTTCTCGTAAGACTTTGGGGAACGCGGGGTGGGTGGAAATTTGTGGACCCACGCAGATTCCAGAACTTTCCACCACAGAAATGTGGGGAAAATGTGGTTTTTTGACAATTTTTTATGTTTGCAAGGGATTCTGGGTAACAGAACCTGGTGGGAGGCAGTCAAGTCACCCCATCCTGGATTCCCCTGGGTGTCTAGTTTCCAAAAATGTATAGGTTTGCTAGGTTTCCCTAGGTGCCGGCAGAGCTAGGGTTCAAAAACTACAGCTAGGCACTTTGCCCAAAAGGGTCATTTTTCACTGCAAAATTGAGGTGTGACCACGTTGCGTTTTGCGCCGTTTCCTGTCGCAGGCACTAGGCCGACCCACACAAGTGAGGTACCATTTTTCTCGGAAGACTTTGGGGAACGCGGGGTGGGTGGAAATTTGTGGATCCACGCAGATTCCAGAACTTTCCACCACAGAAATGTGGGGAAAATGTGGTTTTTGACAATTTTTTATGTTTGCAAGGGATTCTGGGTAACAGAACCTGGTGGGAGGCAGTCAAGTCACCCCATCCTGGATTCCCCTGGGTGTCTAGTTTTCAAAATTGTATAGGTTTGCTAGATTTCCCTAGGTGCCGGCACAGCTAGGGTTCAAAAACTACAGCTAGGCACTTTGCCAAAAAGGGTCATTTTTCACTGCGAAATTGAGGTGTGACCACGTTGCGTTTTGCGCCGTTTCCTGTCGCAGGCACTAAGCCGACCCACACAAGTGAGGTACCATTTTTCTCGTAAGACTTTGGGGAACGCGGGGTGGGTGGAAATTTGTGGATCCACGCAGATTCCAAAACTTTCCACCACAGAAATGTGGGGAAAATGTGGTTTTTTTGACAATTCTTTAGGTTTGCAAGGTAACAGAACCTGGTGGGAGGAAGTCAAGTCACCCCATCCTGGATTTCCCTGGGTGTCTAGTTTTCAAAAATGTATAGGTTTGCTAGGTTTCCATAGGTGCCGGCAGAGCTAGGGTTCAAAAACTACAGCTAGGCACTTTGCCAAAAAAGGGTCATTTTTCACTGCGAAATTGAGGTGTGACCACGTTGCGTTTTGCGCCGTTTCCTGTCGCAGGCACTAGGCCGACCCACACAAGTGAGGTACCATTTTTCTCGGAAGACTTTGGGGAACGCGGGGTGGGTGGAAATTTGTGGATCCACGCAGATTCCAGAACTTTCCACCACAGAAATGTGGGGAAAATGTGGTTTTTTGATAATTTTTAGGTTTGCAAGGGATTCTGGGTAACAGAACCTGGTGGGAGGCAGTCCAGTCACCCCATCCTGGATTCCCCTGGGTGTCTAGCTTTCAAAAATGTATAGGTTTGCTAGGTTTCCTTAGGTGCCGGCAGAGCTAGGGTTCAAAAACTACAGCTAGGCACTTTGCCAAAAAGGGTCATTTTCACTGCGAAATTGAGGTGTGACCACGTTGCGTTTTGCGCAGTTTCCTGTCATAGGCACTAGGACGACCCACACAAGTGAGGTACCATTTTTCTCGTAAGACTTTGGGGAACGCGGGGTGGGTGGAAATTTGTGGATCCATGCAGATTCCAGAACTTTCCACCACAGAAATGTGGGGAAAATGTGTTTTTTTGACAATTTTTATGTTTGCAAGGGATTCTGGGTAACAGAACCTGGTGGGAGGCAGTCAAGTCACCCCATCCTGGATTCCCCTGGGTGTCTAGTTTTCAAAAATGTATAGGTTTGCTAGGTTTCTCTAGGTGCCGGCAGAGCTAGGGTTCAAAAACTACAGCTAGGCACTTTGCCAAAAAAGGGTCATTTTTCACTGCGAAAAGGAGGTGTGACCACGTTGCGTTTTGCGCCGTTTCCTGTCGCAGGCACTAGGCCGACCCACACAAGTGAGGTACCATTTTTCTCGTAAGACTTTGGGGAACGCGGGGTGTGTGGAAATTTGTGGATCCACGCAGATTCCAAAACTTTCCACCACAGAAATGTGGGGAAAATGTGGTTTTTGACAATTCTTTAGGTTTGCAAGGGATTCTGGGTAACAGAACCTGGTGGGAGGCAGTCAAGTCACCCCATCCTGGATTCCCCTGGGTGTCTAGTTTTCAAAAATGTATAGGTTTGCTAGGTTTCCATAGGTGCCGGCAGAGCTAGGGTTCAAAAACTACACCTAGGCACTTTGCAAAAAAGGGTAATTTTTCATTGTGAAAATGTGGTACGTCCACGTTGCATTTTGAGCCATTTCCTGTTGTGGGCACAAGGGCTACCCACACAAGTGAGGTACCATTTTTATCGGGAGACTTAGGGTAACACAGAATTGTAGAGCAACTTTTATTACCTATTGACTTTCGATGCATTTCTGCCTTCCAAATGAAAGACAATGTGTAAAAAATAAGTCATTTTGAAAAATGACCTATAATTCTCATGCTAGTATGGGTACTCCCAATTTCGGAAATGTGCAAATATCTACTGTTTCTAAAATCTACATTTTGTTCCCATTTCAGAAATACATAGGTGTCTTTCATAACAATTTTTCCATGTATACATTTTCCCAAAATAATTGCTATATACCCGGTACATAATAAAAAACCATTGCAAGATGCTGCTCAATTATTGGCTCTGGGTTCGTCGGGTTCTTGGTGAACCTACAAGTCCTATATATCCCCACAACCAGAAAGGTCCAGCGGATATAACGGTATATTGCCTTCAAATAGCTGTCATAATTAGAAGAAGTTACAGGTGAAAACGTTGACACAAATGGCTGTTTTTTTCAACTAATTTTCAATTTTTCCTTTATTTAACTGTTAGTTTCTATAAGGAAAACTTTAAGGATCTACACAAATGACCCCTTGCTGAATTCAGAATTTTGTCTACTTTTCAGAAATGTATGGATTTCCAGGATCCATTATTGGTTTCATACCCATTTCTACCATTAACTGGAAGGAGGTTGAAAGCACAAAAAATAGCAAAAATAGGCTATGTCCCAGAAAAATGCCAAAACTGTGTAAAAAAGTTGGTTTTCTGACAAAAGTCTGCTTGTCCCTGAAAGCTGGGAAAATGGTGATTTCATCCCCACAACCCCTTTTTGATGCCATTTGCAGGGAAAAATCAAGACGCTTTCATCTGTAGCCCTTTTTCGCATTTTTCCCAAAAAAACAAAATTTAGCTGTATTTTGACTAATTTCTGGGTCCCCTCAAGGGGAATCCACAAACCCTGGGTACCTTTACAATCCCCATGATGTTAGAAAAAAGGACGCAAATTTGGCATGGATACCTTATGTGGTCAAAAAGTTACAGGGGCCTAAGCGCGCACTACCCCAAATAGCCAAAAAAGGCTTAGCACAGGAGGGAAAAGGCCTAGCAGCGAAGGGGTTAAAATAGAAGGACCCTTGCCCTGAAAGATTTTGTGCGTAATGCAAAGGGCTTTAAAATGGATTCTTTCCTGTACCGGGAGCCAGTGAAGTGATCTCAAGGCAGGTTTGGCAGAGCATCGGATTTTTGTGCCCGTGAGAAGTCTTGCTGCCGAATTCTGAACCACCTGTAGCTTAGTGATAACTGTAAGGCTGTTAGCACTCTAGTTGTTCTTTAGAACACTCTGGAAAGCTGCAAGAGAACACAAAGGAATCAACTGACAGTCTCTGCCCTTGTTGGATGTACATGTTTTACTGAGAATGTCAGACTTCATTCTCACATGACTGAGAAAGATAATGTGAATTTACAGAAAATATGCTCTCATTTTAGCTTCTGGAGCACCTTCCAAAACTGTATGGGACAAGCATGTGAAAATAGTTTTCTCTCAAACATGATTCATGATATCCCAGCAGAAGGTTTTTCACAGGGTAAAATCACCTTAGAACACACCACAATTCCTGAAATTAGTATGGTACCATCAACAAATGAATTCTAATGTAACTAAAGTATGTTATCACCCTTTATAGTTCTCCTTTTGGTAACCCTCAAAATCTTCAATTCACTACAATGCATTTCAATGGGGTACTATCATTTATATTGGTCCCAAGATGGCTGCCAGCAATTCCAGGATGAAGTGCTGACAGCCAATCAGATCTCACGATGACATGTGTGGTTAGGCTCCGCCCAGATATATATGTGTTTTCTTTTTCAAATTTCTCAGGAACTACTGAACGGATTTACACCATTTAAGCAAAAGGCACGACTCTGAACCAAGGGCTACCTTTTTGCCAAATTTGGTGTAATTCCGTTCAGCAGTTCAGGTTTTCTCGGCCCCCGCTTGCCGAATCACCCCGAAACTTTCAGGAAGGAGCGGACCGGAGCGGGCCATAAGTTTTGAAAATTTCGCGAAGATTCGTCTACCGGCGCCAAAGTTATTTCAAATAGAATGTTGTGGATTTCCTATGGAAAATAGGTCCTAACTATAACTATCTACTGGCGACCGCCAGTAGATAATATATATATATATATATATATATATATATATATATATATATATATATATATATATTATCTACTGGCGGTTGGCAGTAGATAGTTATAGTTAGGACCTATTTTCCATAGGAAATCCGCAACATTCTATTTGAAATAACTTTAGCGCCGGTTGACGAATCTTCGCAAATTTTCAAACTTGTTGAGGTGCTCCGGTCCGCTCCTATCCTGAAAGTCTCGGGTGATTCGTCAAGCAGGGGCCGAGAAAAAGGGGTCCCAAAACGCGTTTTCCCCATGCAATTTTCCATAGGAATCTTTAGTCGCAGCTACAGTCCGAACTTGGCAAATAGGTAGCCCTTGATTCAGTGTCGTGCCTTTTGCTTAAATGGTGTAAATCCGTTCAGTAGTTCCTGAGAAAATCAAAAGTAAAGTCACATATATATCTATGGCCAAGTAGGGTCCGCGTACCCTCCCGATCACGAGCTGCATGCTAATTGGCTGTCAAGTGGCTGTCAACACTCCAAATCAGGAAGTGTTGGCAGCCATTTTATGCCTCGGTAGAACCGAGGCACATAAACAAGTGCGCAAAATGCACAAAGGGGGCAGGGTAGAAACACCCTGACCCACTAGGTCTGCTCAGGGGGTCCCACAAGGACCCCCTGGGCAGAAAAAAGCATTAAAAAAAAAAAAAAAAATAGACGGGATGCGCTTAGGGTGCGTGGATCCCGCCGAGAAAAAAAGAAACAAGTGCGCAAAACGCACAAAGGGGGCAGGGTAGAAACACCCTGACCCCTAGGTCTGCTCAGGGGTCCCACAAGGACCCCTGGGCAGAAAAGCATTTTTTTTTTAAATCGGCGGGATGCGCTTAGGGTGCACGGATCCCGCTGTAAAAAAAAAAAATCGAAGGCTATTTTGCCCCCGGGTGGGCCAAGTCCCGGGGGCATGCGGGGTTTAATTTATATTTTATAGGGGGGGCCTCTAAGGCCCCCCAATTCCCGGGGACCGCCACCTCCCCGGGGCACTTAGAAAAAGAAATGTGGGGGTCCGTTTCGGCGCTTTTTGGAGGTACATGGTGGGCTAGTTGGACTCCAGGGACCCTCAGGATTCAAGGGGACTTAATCCCCCAACTTAAAACGCGCCACGAGGTGTGTTTGCACAGTGGTGAAGGGAGGGGGCGGGGCTTCAGGTGACATGTGTGCAAACAGGCCCGTGGCGCGTTTTAAGATGGGGAATTAAATCCCCTTCAATCCTGAGGGTCCCTGGGGGCCAACTAGCCCACCAGGTACGTCCAGAAAGCGCCACAGATCTGCGTTGCAGAGAGGTGTAAAAAGGGGTGTGGCCTCTGAACACCTCTCTGCAACGCAGCTCCCTGGCACATATTGGAGGTACAGGGTGTGCTAGTTGGACCCCAGGGACCCTCATGATTCAAGGAGACTTAATCCCCCAACTTAAAACGAGCCACGGGGCGCGTTTGCACAGTGGTGAAGGGAGGGGCGGGGCACGTTATAGTTAGAAATTAGCATTTAAAAAACCTTTGAAATTCACTTAAAAACCATAGGTTTCAGGCACGTTATAGTTAGAAATTAGCATTTAAAAAACCTTTGAAATTCACTGAAAAAACCATAGGTTTCAGGCACGTTATTGTTAGAAATTAGCATTTAAAAAACCTTAGAAATTCACTGAAAAAACCATAGGTTTTAGGGACAGTTATAGTTAGTTGGACATTTCACTCGTACAAAACCCGTGAAATTCCCCCGTTATAGTTAGTTCAGGTAACTATAACTCGCGCCCCTGCAATGCACTGCTGATGACGTCACATATTACATCACTCATGACATGATCAGTGACATCACTGATGACATCACTGAAGAATGTGCTAGTATTTGTATAAGTAAGTGAGTTGGTGTGTGTATAACTGTATAGGTGAGTAAATGGGTGTGTGCTTAATTTTTTGCATGACTGACTAGGTGTGTGAGTACCTCTATGGATGAGTGGCGGTGTGTGAGTGTTTATATAGGTGTATGAGTGCATATAATAGTCATGTACTGAGTGACTATAAGTATGAGTGACTGTACGGGTGAGAGAGTAGATGTGTGTGTGTAGACTTAAGAATCGGTGAGTGTGTATATAGTAATTGCTGTTGGAGTGTCTATGGTTTTGACAATGGCAGTCTGTAATTTACAGTGGGTGTATCAAAAGTTATATTAGGGTGTGAAAAGATGCATCAAATTATCACATGGATGATGTCATCAGTGATGTCATTTGAGATGTCACCAGTGATGTCATCAGTGATGTCACTGACCATGTCATGAGTGATGTAATATGTGACGTCATCAGCAGTGCATTGCGGGGGCGCGAGTTATAGTTACCTGAACTAACTATAACGGGGGAATTTCACGGGTTTTGTACGAGTGAAATGTCCAACTAACTATAACTGTCCCTAAAACCTATGGTTTTTTCAGTGAATATATATATAGATATATATATATATCCAATTACCACTCCAATGCGGCGTTGCGCGCAACAAGAGACACAGACAACTTGGTAAGCTGGATTATGCCAATAAAGTGTTTATTTTTCAGTTTCAATGCAGTCGATCATGACGCGTTTCGGCCAACGCAGTGGCCTTGGTCACATGATCGCGTTACGTGCTGGTACAACATTTATTGGATACCTATTACCCATGTGACACCGTGCCTACAACTAACATGGACATAGAAAAAAGACTTGGCAATAGCGGGTGTTTATATAAAGAGCTGCCTATTTTTCCTGATGATACATATATTGTAGGTAGTCATAAATACAACTGCATAGTTTAAATGTAAAACCAAAAAACATCATAAATAAAAACTCATGATATATAGAGAACGCTAAAATGCATTAATAACATTTACTTCTTTGGTCATTAAAAAGCAGAAATATGAAACCCATATAATGTTTTTCAAATATGGCTAGCGATAAAAACAACCCTCAATATTGCTAAACAATCAATTGATCAATCGATCAAATCAAATTCGTACGAATACATATATATACATAATGATAATCACTATCTTATAGCGAGATGATAAATTAGGTCCAAACGATCTTTGTCCAATATAAAGTGCAAAAAGTAGTGCAAAATTGCGTAATATAATGTGCATATGTGCATGGATAAAAGTGAAGGTAAGTGTATTAAGATAAAAAAGTACGAATAGCAGCTGTTGACTTATAATGGACACTTATTTACATACATACATAGTTAATACATAGGGGCCGATTCCGATTCGGGCCGGAAATCTCTCCGACCGAGCCAGCCCGGGAGAGAATTCCGACCGAATCGGACCCCAGCAGTCCGACCGGACGAGTACGATGCATTCGCATGCTATCGGACTCGATTCGGTCGACTCCCATTGAAGTCAATGGGAGCCGGTCGTACGACGCGTACGCGGGCTCCCATTGACTCAATGGGTGCGAGGTGAACAAGGGCGCCCCCTACAGTGGGTACGCGTCCATGCGCATTGCGGCGTACATGCACAGGTAGGGGGGACCCATGGGTCCCCCCTGTGTGCAACTCACGCGCCTACGCGTTCAGGGGGGTCCGAATCGGACCCCCAAAGTCCGGCTCCGACAGCTCTTTCGAGCCGGACGGCGCGAGTCGGTCGGACTGCTTGCGGCGCGCATCGTACTTACCCGGCCGGGAAACGTCTCCATAGCGCGGTGCGAGTCGTGTCCATGCGAGTCGGTTGGAGCGTGTTGAAGCCGCGTACGAGTCGGTCAGCGATTTCGCGGGAGCATGCATCGTACTCGCTCGGCCGGACCCGCGTACGATTCGGTCGGGAAACAGGGCTCCGAATCGGATCCGGTAAATCCGAATCCGATTCGGAGCCCTACCGGCCGAGATCGGAATCGGCCCCTTAATGTATACTTGACAGAAGAAATATGCCTAGGGGCTCCTTATTACTAGTATTTTGTCATTTTTTGTTTTTTTGTTTTTTATTTTTTATTTTGTCATTTTGGAGTGTAGTCATCCATCCCAGGCCACTTTAAAAAAAAAAAAAATCATGTTAGATACATAGCCACACTCTAACCTCTGATCTGCTCTACAGCTTGAATAGATCTTATTAAGTCATTCAATGTTGATCATATATATAGATGACATAGAAATAAGGCTATATGAAATATGATTACAGGTAATTGTGTAGATCTTCACACAAATTGAGACCCTGTGGCGCTTTGGTATCGAGTTCAACTATATATTGTGATTCTAGTTGTCTTAATCTTTTCTCTCGATTACCTCCTCGTTTGTTCATGCGGACACTGTCGATGACATAGTATTGAAGGACGTTAAGATTGTTGTCATGTTCCATTTTTACATGTCTGGCGACAGGATAAGTAGGGTCAGAATTGACAGTTGCACGCAAATGTTGTAATATCCGTGCATAAACCTATAATTTAGTGCTACCAACGTAGCGTAGCCCACACTTACACTGTATAACATAAACAGCATAGTCAGTGCGACATGTGAAGTGACTTTTAAGTTTAACCAGAGTGTCTGAAAAGGCTATGGAGTAAGAAGTGGTGTTGACTCCAAATTTGCAAGCACGACATGTGCTGCACTTAAAAAAGCCTTTTTTAGGTGACAACCAGCTTGTTTTATTATCACATTCAGGGCTGCTTTTCACTAAATCGTTGTGCATGGAATATGCCTTTCGATAGGTTAAACTGGGTTTCGTAGGCAGAATTTGTTTGAGCGTAGCATCAGTTAAAATGATTGGCCATTGTGCTTTGATGATACTTCTTATAGCATTGGCCTCTCTGCTATATGTGGTGATTAGCCTACATGGAGCAATTTCTGTATTGTTTAATGCAATATTGTCTGATGCAATATTATCACATAGGGCATGGCTGGAGGCTATTACAGTGGTTACTTCCCTTCCATTGGACTTCAACAGCATCAATCTCTCTTTGCTGTTGGCTTTCTTGATTGCTTGATCTAATTTGGTGGGATTATAGCCTCTCTCTATAAACCTCTGTTTGGCAGCATTCTGATGCGTTGTCAATGTTTCATTAGAACTACATGCTCTTCGAATGCGTACAAATTCACCATAGGGAATACTGGTGATGGTATGTCTCGGGTGGAAGCTTGTGGCGTGCAACAGATTATTGCCCGCTGTAGGTTTGTGATAGAGACATGTTTCAATAGCCCCCTTCTCAATATATACAGTGATGTCTAAAAAATTGGTGGTTTTGCGGTCAATGTGTGCAGTGAAATTTAAATTCATAGATTTACAGTTCAAATCATCAACAAATTTCTCTGCTTGTGCCTGAGTACCATTCCATATTATAAAAACATCATCTATATATCTCCACATTCTTACCACATGATTTTCCCATGAAGTCCTGTGCTCCACCTTGAGGACATGCTCCTCCCAAAAGCCCACATGAAGACAGGCGTAGCTGGGGGAGAAGTATGCCCCCATAGCAACACCCTGCATTTGTTGGAAAATTTTACCGTCAAACGTAAACATGTTGTTAAAAAGGCACCATTGGATCATTTCGATTAGCATCTTATTATGACGGTACATGGAAATGGGTCTTTTTTTCAAAAAGAAATCCACTGCATTTAAACCGTCTACGTGCCTAATGCTCGTGTAAAGGGCTGTTATGTCTAAGGTAAGGAACAAACAATCATCAGACAATGTTTGTGTACTTAATTTGGACAAGAAATCATTAGAGTCCCGTATGTAGGAAGGGAGATTGGTTACATGCTCCTGCAAATAAAAATCTACATAGCTAGACGTACTTTCAAAAATACTGTTTTTGGCAGAGATGATTGGTCTTCCTGGGACGGGACTGACCCCTTTGTGAACCTTTGGGATGAAGTAAATAGTAGGCATCACAGGAAAATCATTATTCAAATATTTAAATTCATCATGGGTAATCAATCCCTCTCGTTTCCATGAAATGAGTTCATCTTTGTAGTTTTTACTGATTTTTTAAAAATCTGAAATACTGCTCTTTTTGTAACACTCTTCGTTGTTGAGGTGCCGGTAAGCCTCTGCTTTATATTCTTCTTTACCCCATAAAACAATATTTCCACCTTTATCGGATTTGTTGATGACCACACTGGAATTATTCTTTAATTTGGCCATCAATTGGAAATATTGGGTAGTCCGATGACTCGGGGTTTTCATGCGGGATTTGGATTTGCGATAAAGATTTTTCAGTTCTTCAGTAACCCTGTCATGAAATATGTCGACAGCATCTCGAGGCATAACTGGCACAAAAGTGGAGGGTGCTTTAAATGGGCTTTTTCCTGGTGAAGAGATGTTGATTCCCTCGTGCTCAGCCATACTTTGCGTGCTGATTCCTCCTGTGTTACAGCCATTGGCTTCTTCCCGTAGTGCATGTAGCGTCGTTAAAAGTGGTATTTCACCTACTGTGAGGCCATAATTTGATACATGCGTGGTTTGCTCCTTGGTTTTAGCACCATGATTTTTTATCGTGAAGAACTTAATTAGTTTTAGTTTTCGAATACATTTATAAACATCAATGCGGGTCTCAACATAATTGAAGTTACTTTCTGGACAAAAACTTAACCCCAAAGATAGTAGTTATTTCTCTGCTTCGTTTAATTGTATGTCAGTTAAATTGATGATAGTTTGGTCAATTGAGGTTAACGTGGTTGCCAGTTTTTCTTCTTCTGCTGCCCCCTTACTCTGGAGCCTGATGCATTTACGCCTTTTGCGCCTTCGGATGTTTCTTTTTTGTTTGACATTGCATTTGAGTTTCTCGGTCGTAATGACTGCTTGCGCTGTTCCCTGATAAAATCCAGTTCCTCCGCATATGATAGGGGACCTATATCAGGTCTTGAATTAGTTAAGGATTCCCCACTGTGCTCTGATTCAGTATCACTGGGAATAGTGCTGGCATCTGATGCGGATGCGTTTGTATTGTCTGTGGCATTGGAGTTCACTGACTGTTGTTTAGGCACTTGGTGTGATGTTTTTTGTTTTTTCAAAAATTCGTATTTGCGGGCAAAAGTGAACACCTGCCCTTGCTCGTAGTCATTTTTATCTCGAGCGAATTTGTACGCCTTCCTTGTTTTTATCACATCTTCCTGTTTCTTGATACAATCTTTCATTTCCCTAATGCTCTTGTCAATAGAATCTTTATTGCTGGGGTTGGTTAACTTATCAAGTTCATTATATATGCGTGCAATTTCAGTCATATTTGTATCGCGGTCAATTTTGGCGTATTTGATAAGTAAGCATACAAGTCGCATTGAAGCTTCTAGATTACTTTCTGCCCAGTCTTTTAAGAGAAGCGGATTTGGGCTTTCGAAACTCGGAGCTATCATAATGCGAAGTCCTCTCGGCACTCAGCCGGCTTCATGGTACTTTTCTAATGACTTAATTTCCCACCATTTCGTGAGTTCACTCCTGCTGTTCTTTTCAAGTAGTTTTAAGAGACCCTTGACGTCTGAATTCTGGTTAGATTCTGTGTTTTTATTGTTACCAATTTCTCTTACTGACGGTAAGTTTGTAAACAGTTCATCAGCCGCCATTTCTCTTTCTCGTAGCGCTTCGTCCGACATTGCACCTTAGTTATAACTGGTTTATATTAAACGCGTTGAGCATAAAATCTTTTCAAATACTCTACAGGCAACGTACGTGAGCACCTCCCCACCTGCAAATAGTGACCAAGTGTGCCCCGACTTACTGTAGATGTCTTGGCGTCCCCACGAGTCCTCCGACCCACTGAGTATGCCTCCGACTCTGCAGGCGTGGTCCAATTTATAACGGTCATGCAGGGGGCTGACCATGCGTAGCTTCCTTTGAGCAAACAATCCTTGGTGGCTTGTATATTGGTCAGCCATCTTGCGGTCGAGGGGTCCGTGGCGGGAACACAAGCCGGTTTCCCAGGTAATCTCCAATTACCACTCCAATGCGCTGTTGCACGTGACAAGAGACACGGACAACTTGGTAAGCTGGATTATGCCAAT
The DNA here is from genome assembly GCA_963921515.1 of Calotriton arnoldi. Lineage (NCBI taxonomy): Eukaryota > Metazoa > Chordata > Amphibia > Caudata > Salamandridae > Calotriton > Calotriton arnoldi. The sequence goes on along the minus strand of CAWUFW010016522.1, from coordinate 249,162 downwards.
AAAGCGTTTATTTTTCAGTTTCGGTGCAGTCGATCATGACGCGTTTCGGCCAACGCAGTGGGCTTGGTCACATGATCGCGTTATGTGCTGGTGCAACATTTATTGGATACCTATTACCCATATGACACCGTGCCTACAACTAACATGGACATAGAAAAAAGACTTGGCAATAGCGGGTGTTTATATAAAGAGCTGCCTATTTTTCCTGATGATACATATATTGTAGGTAGTCATAAATACAACTGCATAGTTTAAATGTAAAACCAAAAAACATCATAAATAAAAAACTCATGATATATAGAGAACGCTAAAATGCATTGATAACATTTACTTCTTTGGTCATTAAAAAGCAGAAATATGAAACCCATATAATGTTTTTCAAATATGGCTAGCGATAAAAACAACCCTTAATATTGCTAAACAATCAATTGATCAATCGATCAAATCAAATTCGTACAAATACATATATATACATAATGATAATCACTATCTTATAGCGAGATGATAAATTAGGTCCAAACGATCTTTGTCCAATCTAAAGTGCAAAAAGTAGTGCAAAATTGCGTAATATAATGTGCATATGTGCATGGATAAAAGTGAAGGTAAGTGTATTAAGATAAAAAAAAGTACGAATAGCAGCTGTTGACTTCTAATGGACACTTATTTACATACATACATAGTTAATACTTAATGTATACTTGACAGAAGAAATATGCCTAGGGGCTCCTTATTACTAGTATTTTGTCATTTTTTGTTTTTTATTTTTTATTTTGTCATTTTGGAGTGTAGTCATCCATCCCAGGCCACTTTAAAAAAATATTTTTCATGTTAGATACATAACCACACTCTAACCTCTGATCTGCTCTACAGCTTGAATAGATCTTATTAAATCATTTAATGTTGATCATATATATAGATGACATAAAAGGAAGGCTATATGAAATATGATTACAGGTAATTGTGTAGATCTTCACACAAATTGAGACCCTGTGGCGCTTTGGTATCGAGTTCAACTATATATTGTGATTCTAGTTGTCTTAATCTTTTCTCTCGATTACCTCCTCGTTTGTTCATGCGGACACTGTCGATGACATAGTATTGAAGGACGTTAAGATTGTTGTCATGTTCCATTTTTACATGTCTGGCGACAGGATAAGTAGGGTCAGAATTGACAGTTGCATGCAAATGTTGTAATATCCGTGCATAAACCTGTAATTTAGTGCTACCAACATAGCGTAGCCCACACATACACTGCATAACATAAACAGCATAGTCAGTGCGACATGTGAAGTGACTTTTAAGTTTAACCAGAGTGTCTGAAAAGGCTGTGGAGTAAGAAGTGGTGTTGACTCCAAATTTGCAAGCACGACATGTGCTGCACTTCAAAAGCCTTTTTAGGTGACAACCAGCTTGTTTTATTATCACATTCAGGACTGCTTTTCACTAAATCGTTGTGCATGGAATATGCCTTTCGATAGGTTAAACTGGGTTTCGTAGGCAGAATTTGTTTGAGCGTAGCGTCAGTTAAAATGATTGGCTATTGTGCATTGATGATACTTCTAATAGCATTGGCCTCTCTGCTATATGTGGTGATTAGCCTACATGGAGCAATTTCTGTATTGTTTAATGCAATATTGTCTGATGCAATATTATCACATAGCGCATGGCTGGAGGCTATTGCAGTGGTTACTTCCCTTCCATTGGACTTCAACAGCATCAATCTTTCTTTGCTGTTGGCTTTCTTGATTGCTTGATCTAATTTGGTGGGATTATAGCCTCTCTCTATAAACCTCTGTTTGGCAGCATTCTGATGCGTTGTCAATGTTTCATTAGAAATACATGCTCTTCGAATGCGTACAAATTCACCATAGGGAATACTGGTGATGGTATGCCTCGGGTGGAAGCTTGTGGTGTGCAACAGATTATTGCCCGCTGTAGATTTGCGATAGAGACATGTTTCAATAGCCCCCTTCTCATTATATACAGTGATGTCTAAAAAATTGGTGGTTTTGCGGTCAATGTGTGCAGTGAAATTTAAATTCATAGAATTACAGTTCAAATCATCAACAAATTTCTCTGCTTGTGCCTGAGTACCATTCCATATTATAAAAACATCATCTATATATCTCCACATTTGTACCACATGATTTTCCCATAAAGTCCTGTGCTCCACCTTGAGGACATGCTCCTCCCACCAGCCCACATGAAGACAGGCGTAGCTGGGGGAGAAGCATGCCCCCATAGCAACACCCTGCATTTGTTGGAAAATTTTACCGTCAAACGTAAACATGTTGTTAAAAAGGCACCATTGGATCATTTCGATTAACATCTTATTATGACGGTACATGGAAATGGGTCTTTTTTTCAAAAAGAAATCCACTGCATTTAAATCGTCTACGTGTCTAATGCTTGTGTAAAGGGCTGTTATGTCTAAGGTAAGGAACAAACAATCATCAGACCATTTTTGTGTACTTAATTTGGACAAGAAATCATTAGAGTCCTGTATGTAGGAAGGGAGATTGGTTACATGCTCCTGCAAATAAAAATCTACATAGCTAGACGTACATTCGAAAATACTGTTTTTGGCAGAGATGATTGGTCTTCCTGGGACGGGACTGACCCCTTTGTGAACCTTTGGGATGAAGTAAATAGTAGGCATCACAGGAAAATCATTATTCAAATATTTAAATTCATCATGGGTAATCAATCCCTCTCGTTTCCATGAAATGAGTTCATCTTTGTAGTTTTTACTGATTTTTAAAAAATCTGAAATACTGCTCTTTTTGTAACACTCTTCGTTGTTGAGGTGCCTGTAAGCCTCTGCTTTATATTCTTCTTTACCCCATAAAACAATATTTCCGCCTTTATCGGATTTGTTGATGACCACACTGGAATTATTCTTTAATTTGGCCATCAATTGGAAATATTGGGTAGTCCGATGACTCGGGGTTTTCATGCGGGATTTGGATTTGCGATAAAGATTATTCAGTTCTTCAGTAACCCTGTCATGAAATATGTCGACAGCATCTCGAGGCATAACTGGCACAAAAGTGGAGGGTGCTTTAAAGGGGCTTTTTCCTGGTGAAGAGATGTTGATTCCCTCGTGCTCAGCCATACGTTGCGTGCTGATTCCTCCTGTGTTATAGCCATTGGCTTCTTCCCGTAGTGCATGTAGCATCGTTAAAAGTGGTATTTCACCTACTGTGAGGCCATAATTTGATACATGCGTGGTTTGCTCCTTGGTTTTAGCACCATGATTTTTTATCTTGAAGAACGTAGTTAGTTTTAGTTTTCGAATAAATTTATAAACATCAATGCGGGTCTCAACATAATTGAAGTTACTTTCTGGACAAAAACTTAACCCCAAAGATAGTAGTTGTTTCTCTGCTTCGTTTAATTGTATGTCAGTTAAATTGATGATAGTTTGGTCAATTGAGGTTAACGTGGTTGCCAGTTTTTCTTCTATATATATAGATATTATCTACTGGCGGTCGCCAGTAGATAGTTATAGTTAGGACCTATTATCCATAGGAAATCCGCGACATTCTATTTGCAATAACGTTGGCGCCGGTTGACGAATCTTGCGAAAGCTTCCAACTTGTTGGGGCGCTCCGGTCCGCTCCTACCCTGAAAGTCTCGGGTGATACGTCAAGCGGGGGCCGATAAAAAGGGGGTCCCAAAACGCGTTTTCCCCATTCATTTTTCCATAGGAACCTTTAGTCGCAGCTACAGCCCGAACTGCTGAACGGAATTACCCCAAATTTGGCAAAGAGGTAGCCCTTGGTTCAGACTGGTGCCTTTTGCTAAAATGGTGTAAATCCGTTCAGTAGTTCCTGAGAAATTCACAATTAAAATCACATATATATCTATGGGCGCGTCGGATCCGCGTACCCTCCCGATCACGAGCTGCATGCTAATTGGCTGTCAACACTCCAAATCAAGAAGTGTTGGCAGCCATTTTGTCCCTCGGTAGAACTGAGGGACAGAAACAAGTGCGCAAAGCGCAAAAAGGGAGCAGGGTAGAAACACCCTGACCCCTAGGTTTGCTCAGGGGGTCCCACAAGGACCCCTGGGCAAAAAATAAAAATAAAATTTTGCGCGAATCCTGCCGAAAAAAAAGTCCCGGGGGCATGGTGGGGGTTTAATTTTATGTGTGGGGGCCTCAAGGGCCCCCAAGCCCCGAGGACCGCCACCCCCGGGGCTTTTTTAAAAATGGTGCGGGAGGGCTCTGAGCCCTCCCGCAGCCCCGAGGACCACCACCTCCCGGGGCTTTTTTAAATTAATTTAACAACCTGTGTGGGGGGCTCCAGCCCCCACATGCCCCAGGGACCGCCACCTCCCGGGGCACTAACAAATTAAAATGGGGGTCCGTTTTGGACCCCGAAGCCCCGGGGACCACCACCTCCCGGGGCTGTGCTCATGTAGGGAGGGGGCCGCGCGGCCCCCTCCTGGAGCCCTTGATGGCCCTGGGGACCGCCACCCCCAGGGCCGGCTCCTGCAGTGTCCCGGGGTGCCTACCCCGGGACACTGTAGTTTGCTATGGCAGGACGGGAGCCTCGCGGCTCCCGTCCTGCCATAGCAAACTGCTTTGGATATTGGAAGAGAGAGCAGGAAACCTGCTCTCTCTTCCAATATCCAAAGCACATTGCTTTTCCACATGGGGAGCAGCATGTCAGCTGCTCCCCATGTGGAACTAGCAATGCCGGCTCCCAAGGGACGTGGGGAGCCGGCGGGACTGTGGGGGATTGGGGACCCCCACAGTCCCCAACAGAGAGGGCCAGCCCCGGGGGATGGGGTCCCGGGGCAAGTAGTGGCCCAGGAGGGGGCCACGCGGCCCCCTCCCCAAAAAAGAAAAATAAAAAAAAAAAAAAAAATGGAAAGGCCGGCCCCGGGGATGGGGTCCCCGGGGCCTTAAATGGCCAGAGGAGGGGGCCACGCAGCCCCCTCCAAAGAATAAAAATAAAAGGCCATGCCCCGGGGGATGGGGTCCCCGGGGCCAATACAGGCCCAGGGAAGGGGGCCACGCGGCCCCCTTCCCGTTTTTTTCTTATTAAAAATTTTAAAAAGGGGTAAGGCCCTGGGGGATGGGGTCCCCAGGGCATAAAAACAGGAAAAAGGAAGGGGGCCACACAGCTCCCCTTCAGGGGACAAACAATAAAAAAAAATTAAAAAACGATCGGGCCCGCAGGCCCGCCCCCTTCCTTCACCACTCTGCAAACACGCCCCTGGCGCGTTTGCAGAGAGGGAACGATCCCCTTGAATACTGGGGGTCCCTGAGGGCCAACTAGCCCACCAGGAACCTCCAATATGCGCCAGGGGCTGTGTTGCAGAGACGTGTAGAGAGGCCACACCCCTTTTACACCTCTCTGCAACACAGCTCTGTGGCGCTTTTGGAGGTATATGGTGGGCTAGTTGGACTCCGGGGACCCTCAGGATTCAAGGGACTTAATCCCCCAACTTAAAACGCGCCACGGGGCGCGTTTGCACAGTGGTGAAGGGAGGGGCGGGGCTTCAGGTGACATGTGTGCAAACAGGCCCCGTGGCGCGTTTTAAGATGGGGAATTAAATCCCCTTCAATCCTGAGGGTCCCTGGGGCCAACTAGCCCAACAGGTACATCCAGAAAGCGCCACAGAGCTGCGTTGCAGAGAGGTGTAAAGGGGTGTGGCCTCTCTACACGTCTCTGCAACGCAGCCCCTGGCGCATATTGGAGGTTCCTGGTGGGCTAGTTGGCCCCTAGGGACCCTCAGGATTCAAGGGGACTTAATCCCCCAACTTAAAACGCGCCACGGGGCGCGTTTGCACAGATGTCACCTCAGGCCCCGCCCCTCCCTTTACCATTGTGCAAATATTCCTCTAAAATCAGCCGAAATACGAATTCCGATTTACTCACCTGTTATAAGGAGAGACCTCAGTGCTGTATCTTTCAGCCCAGTACTGGTCCTGAAAAGTAATTTTAACCGTACTTACCAGTAACTTGAATTTCCTTCCATAGGCTAACATTGACTGGTTTCACTTGGAAATTCTTCTAAGTGTGGAGTTTTGGAACTTTAAAATATTCCTCTAAAATCAGCCGAAATACGAATTCCGATTTATTCACCTGTTATCAGGAGAGACCTCAGTGCTGCATCTTTCAGCCCAGTACTGATCCTGAAAAGTAATTTTAACCGTACTTACCGGTAACTTGAATTTCCTTCATAGGCTAACATTGACTGGTTTCACTTGGAAATTCTTCTAAGTGTGGAGTTTTGGAACTTTAAAATATTCCTCTAAAATCAGCCGAAATACGAATTCTGATTTACTCACCTGTTATCAGGAGAGACCTCAGTGCTGCATCTTTCAGCCCAGTACTGATCCTCAAAAGTAATTTTAACCGTACTTACCAGTAACTTGAATTTCCTTCCATATTATATCATTGCCTGCTTTTTGCTGAAAAAGTTTCTAAGTGTTGATTTTTGAAACATACAAATATTCCTCTAAAATCAGCCGAAATCCGAATTCTGATTTACTCACCTGTTATCAGGAGAGACCTCAGTGCTGCATCTTTCAGCCCAGTACTGGTCCTGAAAAGTAATTTTAACCGTACTTACCAGTAACTTGAATTTCCTTCCATAGGCTAACATTGACTGGTTTCACTTGGAAATTCTTCTAAGTGTGGAGTTTTGGAACTTTAAAATATTCCTCTAAAATCAGCCAAAATACGAATTCCGATTTACTCACCTGTTATCAGGAGAGACCTCAGTGCTGCATCTTTAAGCCCAGTACTGATCCTCAAAAGTAATTTTAACCGTACTTACCGGTAACTTGAATTTCCTTCATAGGCTAACATTGACTGGTTTTCAGCAAAAAGTTTCAAAGTGTTGATTTTCACAAACTACAAATATTCCTTAAAAATCGCCTGTATGACTTAAACGCATTCTTTCAACTGTTTACAGGAGATGCACCAGTGCTGGATCCAGGATCCAACACTGAGTAAGAAAAAGTAACGATAACAGTTTTTACCTGCTAAGTGAATTTCCTTCCATAGGATAACATTGGTGATTCTATGAGAAAAAGTTTCCAAGTGTCAACTTTTAAAATACAATAATATTCCTTAAAAATCACGACTGTAACCAAAACGCTTTTACTCAACTGTTTACAGGAGATGTACCAGGACTGAATCTAGGATCCAGTCCTGTGGTTAGAAAAGTAATCCATAAAGTAACTAATTGCATTTAACTAGAAATTCACATTGAGCTGAATGTTGCATTGTGTTTGAAAATGTGTTGCCCATTGCAACAACTGTAACTACTGTACTTAAAAGTATATTGCCTATCTGCAAAGTATTTAAACTAAAGTAATTCATTCTGAGAAAGTATTTTTGTAATGTAATGTATAATGTAATTACAATGTAATTTAAAAAATAAAATATGTAAAAAAAATTGTTTCTAAAAATGTAGTAAATCAGTATGAAAAAAATTAATATAACAATTAATACATTTAAAAATTTTCATTTACAAAACCTTTGAAATTCACAAAAAAAACGTAGGTTTCAGGCACGTTATAGTTAGAAATTAGCATTTAAAAAACCTTTGAAATTCACTGAAAAAACCATAGGTTTCAGACACGTTATAGTTACAAATTAGCATTTAAAAAACCTTTGAAATTCACTGAAAAAACCATAGGTTTCAGACACGTTATAGTTATAAATTAGCATTTAAAAAACCTTTGAAATTCACTGAAAAAACCATAGGTTTTAGGTACAGTTATAGTTACTTGGACATTGCACTCGTACAAAACCCGTGAAATTCCCCCGTTATAGTTAGTTCAGCTAACTATAACTCGCGCCCCCGCAATGCACTGCTGATGACGTCACATATTACATCACTCATGACATGGTCAGTGACATCACTGATGACATCACTGATGACATCTCAAATGACATCACTGATGACATCATCCACGTGATAATCTGATGCACATCCTCACACCCTAATATAACCTTTGATACACCCACTCTAAATTACAGACTGCCATTCGCAAAACCATAGACACTCCAACACCAATAACTACATACCCACTCACTGATTCTTAGGTCTACACACACACATCCACTCACTCACCCATACAGTCACTCATACTTACGGTCACTCAGTACAGGACTATCATATGCACTCTTACTCCTATATAGACACTCAAACAACGCCACTCATCCATAGAGATACTCACACACCTAGTCAGTCATGCAAATAATTAAACACACTGCCATTTACTCACCTATACAGTTATACACACACCAGCTCACTTACTCATACAAATAGTAGCACATTGTTACGCTCTTATACAATCACTGATACAAGCACACACTCATCCATACAGCCACTATCACAATCACTCACTCTTGCTTATAGCTATTTATATACTCCAACACACATATATACTGCCTTTCACATATGTAGTTACTCACACATGCACCACTGGGACATACATTCACTCACTAACACACTCTTACACACACTTACCCACCCATACAGTCTATCACAGATGCACTCTTGAAACCATGCACCCAGTGAATCACCCACTCACACATCTATGCACAGAGTTGCACACACCCCTCCCACACAAACACTCAGGCACCCATACAGATACTCAGCCAAGCATTCAATAACTCATATAGACACTCATTTAGCTATTCACAAACACATGCAGCCACTTACACAGCAACAGACAGACGGATACAGACATTCACCCAGTTTAGTCACTAACCCATGCATTCAGTAAGATACGTTAAATCACTCACTTATAGAGTCAGTCACGCACCTACTAAATCATCCATACAGACACTTACACACCCACTCATTCTTCAATACGTCTTTTCCTATATATATTAAAAATATTTAAACTTTACAGAAACACACAGTCACTGGATGATGTCATCAGTGATGTCATTTGAGATGTCATCAGTGATGTCATCAGTGATGTCACTGACCATGTCATGAGTGATGTAATATGTGACGTCATCAGCAGTGCATTGCGGGGGCGCGAGTTATAGTTAGCTGAACTAACTATAACGGGGAATTTCACGGGTTTTGTACGAGTGCAATGTCCAAGTAACTATAACTGTACCTAAAACCTATGGTTTTTTCAGTGAATTTCAAAGGTTTTTAAATGCTAATTTATAACTATAACGTGTCTTAAACCTATGGTTTTTTCAGTGAATTTCAAAGGTTTTTAAATGCTAATTTGTAACTATAACGTGTCTGAAACCTATGGTTTTTCAGTGAATATAGATATATTTATACTCGATTTTTATGGAGATTAAATGAATCGCACAGAATCACAGGACGTTGAACTGACCCTGAGACTTGAACCTGGTTCAACAGTTTCAAAGCAGGCAGCTCTAGCCGTAATGCCACATCCGCTTCCGGTTGTCATAAACCACTCCTTTATCGACTGATTCAATGCAGTCAGGCATATTAAGGACTATGAATCCCCACAATGGCAACACATTCACACACCCCCGTGCCGCCATCACTGAGGGTACCAGAATGTTGAGTTTCAAATATTGTGCTACAAAAATATCATAGCTAAAATATTTCAAAATATATATATATATACTTATATTGTCAAGGTACAGAGATGTAAAGTTAAACATAGTGAACCAATACTTACCTATAAATATTTACTATGTTGAAATTTTGGAGTAAATATTTTAGCTATGCTCAGGTTCACTGTGTGAGCCTGAAGGCTATGCCACCGTGGTGCAGCACCAGCACTGTTGTGCATGCACTGTTACCATGCACCATGTCGTGCATGGCACAACGTGCACGCACAACAGTGCATTTATCCCCCATGCACTGCCCCTAGGCAAAATCACCCGGGTGTCCTGTTTGGGGTCCCGTCCTACCTTTCCGACATCCTTTACATAGCGGCGTCACCACCATGTAAAGGATGTCGGAAAGGGATATCAGAATCCCGACGTCGGTGCCTGCCTCGGCACCGCTGCCATTCACTTACCCTGACACCACCGCAACATCGTCAAGATCCAATAAACTGGCGGTGGCAGCGGTGTTGTGTCGGGCAGCTTTCAGTCTGACTGACAGTGTCCTAATGTGGCGGTCGGACCGACAAGCTGGGTTCGTGATCAGGCCCTAAATCTCTGTAATGGACACTCACACATCACCCACATTTAAAGGTAATGTTAGGTGAATGGGAATCAAAATAATAAGTGTGAGAAACATTCAACAGACTCTCTGCAGATTAGGTTTGCCTCTACCAGAGGGACCCCTGGAAGGCTTGGTCCCTGGGCCACAGTCCACTTTGCACATGCTTTAAAACTTCCATGTGCACAGAACATGTGGCTTGAAGTATATCAGGGACAACCAATAGCATAACCAAGTGCCATGCATATGTGGGCAATGTGTAAGTTCAAGTCATGAAAGCAAATATAGCAGTAACATCATTTGTATCACATTAATATAAAGTAGGTGCACGGTGCACACACAAAAATGGACAGATTTTAATTAAAACTCCTAACAAGATATGACAATTTAACACCCTCCATGTGTGGATGGACAAATAACTAACTTTCACACATCAAACACATCTCCATCCTACATCTTAATGAGAAGTGCAAGTTAAATGATGTTGACATTGGCCATGCCAAGCTGAAATACTTACCATATGAAATACCACCTAATGCAATGTACCCCCCAATTGGATTTCAGCCCACATTTCCGCAAATTAAACATTTCCCCTTGTTTTGTGTCACTCCAGCACTGGTTCCAATGTCAGATCATACTAACCACTTCAAATGGATCAGCAATTAGGGATGAAACAAACATAACTGTAGTCACACATCACTGAGGGGCATATCATCAAGGCCCCGCGATAAAATTATCGCCGCTTTAGCGTCCGTTTTCGGGCGAAAAGCGGCGAAAATGTTATCGCATTATCAGCAAGGTCACGCTATCGCGTAAATCCTTGCCTTAGCGCCCTTTCCCTCAACGCCCAGCTTTGCATCTCTAATGAGATGCAAAGTGGGCGTTCCGCACTAAAATAATGTGAGAAATGTCGCTAAGTGACATTTCTCCTATCAACAAACTTCCCGCTAACATGCATGGCGATAAGAAAAGTAGTGCTAATCGCGCTTATCGCTACTTTTCTTACGCCTGCTCTCAATCTGACTTAGCCATTGTATCCAATGGAAGGTGGATACTATGGCTGAGTCCACCCTGCCCTATCAGCAAGGTATCGCCTGTCGCTGTGCGATTATCGCTGGTTTTCCAGCGAAAATCGCACATTTTGTAGCTATCGCTGGTATTTTTATCGCTTTTGAGATAAGCGTCGCTGATAGCGCGCTATCTCAGCGATAACATCCAGCGATAGCCGGCGATAATTATCCTAGCGCTAAGTGCGCTTAGCGATAATTATCACCGGTTGTTGCTGATATGCCCCAAAGTATCCAATAACATCAAATAATTAGAAAAGTAATGGCAGGACTAATATGTTCTTAACAAAGCGAATGTTAATTTAGCAAAAACAATAAGATGTAGTAAACCAAAGGCCAATGGCCAGTACATTTTCACATTGTGTGGTCCAGCACACTGCTGTGCCACTAAACTTGCCCTTCATGACATTGCCAGGAAACCTCCTCACAAAGGGGCATCCATTGGACATGGCAGGCACGTCAAAAGATGTTACTTGGGATGAGGATGTTTGGGACGGGTGTCCTTGGGTTTGGAAGGTGGGGGTTTGAAGAGGAAGGGGTGGACTGATGTTTAGGAGTGAAGTTTGTGAGTCGGAAGGGGTGGTCCGACATTTTGAAGTGGGATCCTTGGAAGGGGTGGATGGGTCTGGACTAGGGGTGATATGGAGGTTGAAGTGGTGGGTTTGGGTGTGGCAGGGGTTAGAACATTTGTGGAGAGGGTGGTAGGTTGGTTGGGAGGGCAGAGGGCCAGATGAAAGGTTGTATCCTCAGTTGGCAACTTGGGAAGGGCTTTGGGAGTGCGCAGGGTCTTGGAGGAGGGAGTATCAGTGTCTGATGTGTTTGGGACTGTTGCGAGTGCAGGTGCATGTGTGTCAGGTGTATGTGCTGCAAGTATGGGTGTGTCTTGTTTCTCAAGGGTCTGTTGGGTGTGTAGTTGTTTCTGTCTGAGTTTCTTAGGTGTGTGTATAGTGTGAGTGATGTGTCTGTGGATGTTGGTGCAGTGGAAGTGCAGTGTGGGTGTGTTGTGACTGCTGATGTGGTAATGTTATGTTATGTTAATTGAATTTATAAGGCGCACAGCTGCCCCAGAGGATTTCCCGGCGCCAGCCTGAGAAGAAAGAGAGACAAAACAGAGGATTACTGGTTGAACAACCAAGTTTTCAGACATCTACGGAAGTTCCCATAAACAGTTTAGTTACGGAGTGACAAGGGAAGAGAGTTCCACAGGGAGGGACCTAGATAAGCAAAAGATCGATCACCCATGCGCAACAGTCTGATCCTAGGAACTGAAAATTTCACCTGAGTTGTGGAATGGAGAGGGCGTGATGGTATGTAAGGTTGGACTAAGGATTGCAGGTATTGAGGGGCTGTGCCAGTTTTAATCTTGAACATGTAGCTCAAGGCTTTGAATTTAGTACGATTCTCCACCTTGAGCCAATGAAGATCACGAAGAAAGCCTGAGATAGAGGCAGCCCTTGGAACCTGGCAGAGCAGTCTGGCAGCTGCATTCTGCACCACCTGCAGTCTTTGTATCACATCTTTATTAACACCTAGGTACAGGCTGTTACCGTAGTCCAGCCTGGAAGTAACGAGGGCCTGGACTACGGTTCTCTGAGTGGAGCAGGGCAGCATCCAAAGAATTTTCTTTAGCCATTTAAGGATGATGAAGCAAGTTGAGGCCACCTTCACAACTTGCTGTTTCATAGATAGCTGATCATCAATGACGAAGCCTAAGTTGCGGACTTGATGAGTAGGCTGGGGTAAAGCACCCATTTCCGACGGCCAGTGCTGAGGGCCCCAGAGATCTTGTTTTTTCCCTAAAATCAGGACTTCAGTTTCTTCTCAGTTAAGTTTGAGTAATTTCGCTTGCATCCAAGATGCAATTTTCCTCAATCCAGACTGGAGAGTAGATGACTCAGATTCCTTCGCTGCGGAAAGGGAAAAGATTATCACGGTGTCATCCACGTAGGAAAATAGGGACAGCCCTGCCTCTTCGGCAATCACCGCCAGAGGTTGAACATAGACATTAAACAGTAGAGGGCTTAACACAGAGCCTTGGGGTACTCCATACGGGGATGAGTGGATTTTAGAGCTGGCCATAGAAGAGAAGACCTGAAACGTAAGGTGAGCCAAGAAGGAGTCAAACCATTTGAGTGCAGGGCCGTCAATGCCCAAAGATTGCAAAGCTTTCAGTAACACGGTGTGTGACACTGTGCCGAATGCGGCACTCAGATCAAGTAAAATGAGGGCCACCGTGTCCCCAATGTCCAAATGGTGCCGGAGCATTTCAGTGACTCCTAGAAGAGTTGTTTCAGTAGAGAAACCTGCTCTAAAGCCAGACTGTGAGGGGTGTAAGAAGTTTTGGGATTCAACAAAGTGGGACAACTGCGAGTTAATATGTCTCTCCAAAATTTTTGAAAAGGCCGGAAGCAGTGAGTTTGGCCTAAAATTGGAAAGCTGAGAGGGATCAGCATAATGACTGTGGGTGTGGATGTTTGTGTTTTCTGTTTGCATGGGATGGTGGTTGTGGTGGTGCATGCAGGTTTGAAGTTGTGTGTGTTGGGTGGGGATGTGGTGGTGTGCATGCGTGTGTGCTCCTGTGCTGTGTGGAGATGTGATGGGGAGTGGTGTGAGTATGTGGGTGTGGTGTTGTCAGTGGTGGGTATGGTGTCTGTGCATCTGGATGCGAGTAATTTCTTTTTGTGTGAGGATGCTTGTGGGTGCTGCCTGGGTCTGTATGGGTGGGTGTGTGGTAATGTGTGCATGCACTTTGGGCAGGTTTGGTGGTAGGGTATTTGGATGGGTATGGGCCAGGGGGAGGAACACAAGATTGGGGTGAACGGGAGGCTGCAGTGAGTGAGGAGACCAGAGCCTGAAAAGATCTCTGTAAGCACTGTGAACGCTTTCCAAGTAGGCCACCATCTGCTGCAGATGGGTGCTTTGCCCCTGGATGGCATTCAGGAGTGCAGTCTGACCCAGAGATGTGCCTCAGGAGGTCAATAGCCTCCTCACTCAGCACAGAAGGAGGGGCAGGGGCTGAGGTGCCTGGAGCAAAGGAGACTACTCTCCTCTTAGGGGAGCGGAACTGGCCAACTGTTTGGGGAACAAAAGGGAGGGCAGCAATGGAACTGGGGGTGGCAGACAAGGATGAAGGTGTAACTAATCCTGTGGGGTCTGCCACCACTCAGGAGTGTCCACCAGAGGATGACTGCATCTGAAAAACTCTAGTTTGTGTCCTCCGTGGCACTCCCCACACCCTCCTGGTCACTGGGTCTCTCCGAGTCCATACTGTAATGTCTGGACACAGGGTGACCAGCTGTGTCCCAATGACGTTGGTCTCTTCTCTTGTGCTTGCCATGGATGAATCTGAAATGACATGTAAAATTGGTTAATTGCAACTGTGTTTCCTCACCTGACCATCACATATCAACAGAAAACATTTATCAAGTGCACATATCCCACCAGCTTCATGTTTCACTGTAAAGGCTTCAACATTAGCATGAGTACATGCAAGCATGCTACATAACCTAGAAACAGTTGGTTCCAGTTATGCCATAACCCCAGGCAGCTCCAAAATCTCTAAATACATTGATGGACTTGTTTACACTCCATCCTTATGTCTATACTAGGAGAGGTGATCACCTTGTATGCTTTGGAACTTGTAGTATACCGTAGTAAAATTATATTATCAAATAGGATGGCTACAAAATATACATTTCCACAATGTTCACACAAGGCCCAGATTTCACCAAATGTTCATTTACAACACGTCATGATGTCATGAAGGTCAAGTTAAAGACCAATGTACCATCAATATGTGCTGTAACCTGGCTAGTGTAAGTATGATCTGTCCTAACTGTGTGTGGGTAATGTCAGGTACTATAATCAGAAAGTGTGTGACTTATTGTAGCACTTATGTCTGTCTTCCAGCTAGGAGACTCAGCATATCCCAACCATCCATGGTTGTTGGCACCACTGAGAAATCCAACTACACCAGGGGTAATCCGCTTCAATGAGGCCCATGGAAGAACACAGTGGCCAGTGAAGCGAGCTTTTAGGCTCCTGAAGGCCAGATTCAGATGTCTGGACAAGACTGGGAGAGCCCTCTTCTACTCACCCGGGAAGGTGTGTCAAATCACTGTGGCCTGCTGCATGCTCCAAAGCATCGGCCTACAATGGAACATACCTTATATCGCAGCCAATGGAGACCATGAAGTGCCACTGTGTGAGGATCCTGAAATGCCAAATGATGATGATAGTGGTGAAGAGGAAGGAGCTGACTTGCATCAAGATCTCATCGACATCTTCTTCTCATGAGTGTAAGCATGTTGTGAGATGTCATGAGTTTGACTATTAAAACAACTCTTGTTGTGATGATGCAAGGAGTATGTTTAGGGAAAATATTAGGAAGCTGAAGCTCTGGCAAATTCTGGTGAAAGGTGTTTGTGGAGGAAGGTTTTGACACATGCTCACTTTGCTAGTGTTGCTTTGGGTATTCGGACAAAATATTGAATAAAAATATTGATATGAAGAAATATAAAAAAAATTATATCGTGATCCTCAAATATCGTGGTGCAGGAATATGGTTGGTAAGAATATCGATTTTATAAGGTAAGTAATATCGATGTCAAAAACACCTGTGTTATTAATATCGTATACAAAAATATCTATATTGTTAATATCGGTGTTAAAAATATCTATGTCTCTAATATCATTTACAAAAATAATGTTGTTAATAATATTGTTTTTTAATTATTTTTATGTATTTTAGTACCTGTTTTAATGGTATATGTTATAAATTGTTTGTATCATTATTGTTAATGTTTTTGAATATAGTTTGTAAATTTTTAGTTGTTTTAAAATTTAATATGTTTATTCTAATTTTTAGTGTCGTAACAGGTTGTGGGGTTTCTAGGGGTACAGGGTGGGAAGTAAATTAATTATAATTAATAATTACTTTTTAATTATTATTAATTGTTTAGTTAATAATTAATTATATAAATTGTGTAATTAATTTGTTTTTTTGTTAAGTTTTAGGTGTGGGATGTGGGGTTTGTAGAGGAACAGGATGGGAATTAAATTTATTATAATGTATTAATAATTAATTTGTAATTATTATTAATTATTTAATTGATAATTAATTATATATATTGTGCAATTAAATACTTTTTAAAGTTATGTTTTAGGTGCAGGTTGTGGGGTTTGTATGGGTACAGGGTGAGAAGTAAATTAATTTTAATTAATTAATAATTAATGCTAATTAACAATTATTATTTAATTGATAATTAATTATGTAACTTTTGTAATTAAGATATTTTGTAAGTTATATTTCAGTTGCTGGTTAATGTGTTTGTAGGGGTAAAGGGTGGGAAGTTAATTAAAATAATTAATTAATTATTGGTTGATTATTAGTAATTGTTTAATTGATAATTAATTATATAAATTGTGTAATTATAATTTTCAAGATATATTTTAGGTGTGGGTTGTTGGGTTTTTAGTGATTCAGTGTGAGAAGTTAATTAAGAAATGTTGATAATTAATGATTAATTTGTTATTAATTATTAATTGATAATTATGTACATTATGAAATTATCATATTTGTTATGTTATATTTTAGGTGTGTGTTGTTTAGTTTGTATAGGTATAGAGTGGGAAGTTATTTAAGTAATAATAAATGTACAACTATTCATTTATTAAAAATTATGTTAATTATTATGTAATATGTTAATTGCGTTTTGCTTTATAATTTCAATCACATTTTAATTGTTGGCTGTTATGATTGTGAGAATGTAGTGTGGTATTTTAATGAAATTAATACTATTTGTTTTAATTGATAATAATTAATCAAAAAATGTAATACTTAGGCAATTTGTTTAATTTTTGTTAAATATAGAAATATAATTTTACAATTTAAATATTGATATTGTTGTTATTTAATTTAGTTGTTAAAATATGCTATTAGATCGAAGTGTACTACTCTCTCTCTTCTGTTGTACGACTGGAGTGGGAATAGTAAATGTAACCCCTCCTGAGTCCAACGCTTTCCCTACTGTTGCACAGACTGGATTGGGAATAAGACATTTTACTCCTCTTGAGTCCAATGCTTACCCTACTGTTGCACAGACTCGAGTGGGAATAGTAAATTTAATCCCTCCTGAGTTCAATGCTTTCCCTAATGTTGCACAGACTGGAGTGGGAATAGTAAGTTTTACCCCTTCTGAGTCCAAAGTTTACCCTACTGTTGCACCAACTGTAGTGGGAATAGTACATTTTGCCCATCTTGAGTCCAACACTTTCCCTACTCTTTGCACATATTGGAGTGGGAATAGTAAATTTTACCCCTCCTGAGTCTAATGCTTTCCATATTGGTGCACAAACTCACTTTCAATGAAAAAACCATAGGTTTTAGGGACAGTTATAGTTAGTTGGACATTGCACTCGTACAAAACCTGTGAAATTCCCCTGTTATAGTTAGTTCAGCTAACTATAACTCGCGCCCCGCAATGCACTGCTGATGACGTCACATATTACATCACTCATGACATGGTCAGTGACATCACTGATGACATCTCAAATGACATCACTGATGACATCACTGATGACATCATCCACGTGATAATCTGATGCACCTCCTCACACCCTAATATAACCTTTGATACACCCACTCTAAATTACAGACTGCCATTCGCAAAACCATAGACACTCCAACACCAATACCCACTCTCTGATTCTTAGGTCTACACACACATCCACTCTACACACACATCCACTCACTCACCCGTACAGTCACTCATACTTACGGTCACTCAGTACAGGACTATCATATGCACTCATACTCCTATATAGACACTCAAACACCGCCACTCATCCATAGAGGTACTCACACACCTAGTCAGTCATGCAAATAATTAAACACACTGCCATTTACTCACCTATACAGTTATACACACACCAGCTCACTTACTCATACAAATACTAGCACATTCTTACGCTCTTATACAATCACTGATACAAGCACACACTCATCCATACAGTCACTCTCACAATCACACACTCTCGCTTATAGCTATTTATATACTCCAACACACATATATACTGCCTTTCACATATGTAGTTACTCACACATGTACCACTGGGACATACATTCACTCACTAACACACTCTTACACACACTTACCCACCCATACAGTCTATCACAGATGCACTCTTGAAACCATGCACGCAGTGAATCACCCACTCACACATCTATGCACAGAGTCGTACACACCCCACCCACACAAACACTCAGGCACCCATACAGATACTCAGACAACCAATCAATAACTCATTTAGACACTCATGTAGCTATTCACAAACCCATGCAGCCACTTACACAGCAACAGACAGACGGATACAGACATTCACCCAGTTTAGTCACTAACCCATGCATTCAGTAAGATATGTTTAATCACTCACTTATAGAGTTAGTCACGCACCTACTAAATCATCCATACAGACACTTATACACCAACTCATTCTTCAATACGCCTTTCCCTATATATATTAAAAATATTTAAACTTTACAGAAACACACAGTCACTGGATGATGTCATCAGTGATGTCATTTGAGATGTCATCAGTGATGTCATCAGTGATGTCACTGACCATGTCATGAGTGATGTAATATGTGACGTCATCAGCAGTGCATTGCGGGGCGCGAGTTATAGTTAGCTGAACTAACTATAATGGGGAATTTCACGGGTCTTGTACGAGTGCAATGTCCAACTAACTATAACTGTCCCTAAAACCTATGGTTTTTTCAGTGAATTTGTAAGGTTTTTAAATGCTAATTTCTAACTATAACGTGCCTGAAACCTAAGGTTTTTTCAGTGAATATATATATATATATATATATGTTCTGCTCGTGGGGAAGTCCAACTATAGAATCGCACTCGGACACAGGTGAGCTATTATCCCCAAGCAGCTTTATTAAAGGTACAGGCGGTCGTGCTCTCCAGTTTCTTAAAAGCATTTGGCCACAGTCCCAACGCGTTTCGAGTTTGCCTCTTCTTCCCGGGGCACTGCAGTCATCACGCGCATGTTCCACTTCATCTCCGAATTGAGCTTAATTTATGCCATGGATTGGCGAATCTGTTGCTTTCTGGGAGATGGAGTTTCAAATTAAGTCCTGGATGGATGCGCGCTGAAATGAAATGCCGGATAAAGCCCTTCATGGGCCCCAGAGAGCATGGCTGCCTTCATCCAACACCTGGGCCCCACATAGTGAGCTCCTCGATCCAGGAACCCAGTGGCCCCCATCTTTTGGGGTGGTGCAGATTCAGCGGCAGGACGGCCGCTATAACATGTTCTGCTCGTGGGGAAGTCCAACTATAGAATCGCACTCGGACACAGGTGAGCTATTATCCCCAAGCAGCTTTATTAAAGGTACAGGCGGTCGTGCTCTCCAGTTTCTTAAAAGCATTTGGCCACAGTCCCAACGCGCTTCGAGTTTGCCTCTTCTTCCCGGGGCACTGCAGTCATCACGCGCATGTTCCACTTCATCTCCTAATTGAGCTTAATTTATGCCATGGATTGGCGAATCTGCTGCTTTCTGGGAGATGGAGTTTCAAATTAAATCCTGGATGGATGCGCACTGAAATGAAATGCCGGCTAAAGCCCTTCATGGGCCCCAGAGAGCATGGCTGCCTTCATCCAACACCTGGGCCCCACATAGTGAGCTCCTCGATCCAGGAACCCAGTGGCCCCCATCTTTTGGGGTGGTGCAGATTCAGCGGCAGGACGGCCGCTATAACATGTTCTGCTCGTGAGGAAGTCAAACTATAGAATCGCACTCGGACACAGGTGAGCTATTATCCCCAAGCAGCTTTATTAAAGGTACAGGCGGTCGTGCTCTCCAGTTTCTTAAAAGCATTTGGCCACAGTCCCAACGCGTTTCGAGTTTGCCTCTTCTTCCCGGGGCACTGCAGTCATCACGCGCATGTTCCACTTCATCTCCTAATTGAGCTTAATTTATGCCATGGATTGGCGAATCTGCTGCTTTCTGGGAGATGGAGTTTCAAATTAAATCCTGGATGGATGCGCGCTGAAATGAAATGCCGGAAAAAGCCCTTCATGGGCCCCAGAGAGCATGGCTGCCTTCATCCAACACCTGGGCCCCACATAGTGAGCTCCTCGATCCAGGAACCCAGTGGCCCCCATCTTTTGGGGTGGTGCAGATTCGGCGGCAGGACAGCCGCTATAACATGTTCTGCTCGTGGGGAAGTCCAATTATAGAATCGCACTCGGACACAGGTGAGCTATTATCCCCAAGCAGCTTTATTAAAGGTACAGGCGGTCGTGCTCTCCAGTTTCTTAAAAGCATTTGGCCACAGTTACAACGCGTTTCGTGTTTGCCTCTTCTTCCCGGGGCACTGCAGTCACCACGCGCATGTTGAACTTCATCTCCTAATTGAGCTTAATTTATGCCATGGATTGGCGAATCTGCTGCTTTCTGGGAGATGGAGTTTCAAATTAAATCCTGGATGGATGCGCGCTGAAATGAAATGCCGGATAAAGCCCTTCATGGGCCCCAGAGAGCATGGCTGCCTTCATCCAACACCTGGGCCCCACAAGGTAAGCTCCTCGATCCAGGAACCCAGTGGCCCCCATCTTTTGGGGTGGTGCAGATTCAGCGGCAGGACGGCCGCTATAACATGTTCTGCTCGTGGGGAAGTCCAACTATAGAATCGCACTCGGACACAGGTGAGCTATTATCCCCAAGCAGCTTTATTAAAGGTACAGGTGGTCGTGCTCTCCAGTTTCTTAAAAGCATTTGGCCACAGTCCCAACGCGTTTCGAGTTTGCCTCTTCTTCCCGGGGCACTGCAGTCATCACGCGCATGTTCCACTTCATCTCCTAATTGAGCTTAATTTATGCCATGGATTGGCGAATCTGCTGCTTTCTGGGAGATGGAGTTTCAAATTAAATCCTGGATGGATGCGCGCTGAAATGAAATGCCGGATAAAGCCCTTCATGGGCCCCAGAGAGCATGGCTGCCTTCATCCAACACCTGGGCCCCACAATATATATATATTACCTACTGGCGGCCGCCAGTAGGTAGTTATAGTTAGGACCTAGTTTCCACAGGAAAAGCGTTTTTTGGTTTCCCAATAACTTTGTCGCCGTTTGACGAATCTTCGCGAAATTTTCAAAACTAGTGGGGCGCTCCGGTCAGCTCCTGTCTTGAAAGTTTCAGGGTGATTCGTCAAGCGGGGGCCGAGAAAAAAGGGGGGTCCCAAAACACGTTTCCCCATGTAATTTTTCATAAGAAACTTTAGACAAAGCTACAGCCCGAACTGCTGAACAGAATTACACCAAATTTGGCAAAGAGGTAGGTCTTGGTTCAGAAAGATCCCTTTTGTTAAATGGTGTAAATCCGTTCAGTAGTTGCTGAGAAATTAAAGAAAGAAAAGTTTCTGATATCTGTGGCCGAGGAGGGTTCGCGAACCCTCCTGTCCACGAGCTTCATTCTAATTGGCTGCCAACACTCCGCACCAGGAAGTGTTGGCAGCAATCTTGTGACTCTACCGAGTCACAAGAAAACAGAAAAAAGAGGTTAAAAAACAATAAAAGGGGGCAGGGTAGAAACACCCTGACCCCCTAGGCCTGCTCAGGGGGTCCCACAAGGACCCCAAGAGCCAAAAAAAGCTTTTTTTTTAAATAATTTCGGCGGAAATCACGTTGGGGTCGCGAATCCCGCCGAAAAAAACGAAGCGCGGGCTCCCGCGCTTCGTTTAAAAAAAAGCCCCCGGGTGGGGGCACTGCCAATTAATTAGCGGGGCCCCCGCAGCCTCGGGGACCGTCACCTCCCCGGGGCTGTTAAAAAAATGTGTGGGGGTCCCAATCTCCCCCACGCTGCCCAGGGGACCGCCACCTCCCCGGGGCTGTTAAAAAAAATGCGTGGTGGGTGCCCAATTCCCCCACGCTGCCCCAGGGACTGCCACCTCCCCGGGGCTCTTTTTTTAATTAAAACCTGTGTGGGGGAGCTTGAGCCCCCCCTCACGCCCCGGGGACCACCACCTCCCTGGGGCACTAAATATGTAAATGCGGGGTTCCGTTATGGACCCCCGAGCCACGGGGACCACCACCTCCCCGGAGCTTTGCAATGGTAGGGAGGGGGGCCGCGCGGTCCCCCTCCTGGAGCCCTTCATGGCCCTGGGGACCACCACCCCCCAGGGCCAGCTCCTGCAGTGTCCCAGGGTGCCCACCCCGGGACACTGCTGTTTGCAATGACAGGGCGGGAGCTGAGCCACTCCCGCCCTGTCATTGCAAACGCCGCTTTGCTTCATTGAAGCGAGAGCAGGGAAACCTGCTCTCGCTTCAATGAAGCAAAGCAGGATTGCTTTTCCGCAAGGGGAGCTGCATGTCAGCAGCTTCCCTTGTGGAAAAGCAATGCCAGCTCCCGCAGGAGGCGGGGAGCCGGCGGGACCGTGGGGGAATTGGGGCTCTCCCCACGGTCTCCAACGAAGAGGCCGGCCCCGGGGGATGGGGTCCCCGGGGCCAGAAGTGGCCTGGGTGGGGAGCCATGCGGCCCCCCTCCCCTTTAAAAAAAAACAAAACTGACAGGCCAGCCCCGGGGGATGGGGTCCCCGGAGCCATAATTGGCCTGAGGGGGGCAACGCGGCCCCCTCCCCAAAAAAATAAAAATTAAATAAATAAAGAGGGTGGCCAGGCCCCGGGGGATGGGGTCCCCGGGCCATAATTGGCCTCTGGAGGGGGGCCACGCGGCCCCCCTCCCGTTTAAAAAAAAATAAAAGAAGGGGTCAGGCCCTGGGGGATGGGGTCCCCAGGACCCCAAAAATAGTAAAAGAAGGGGGGCCACACAGCCCCCTTCTAAAAAAACAAAATTAAAAAAAAAAGCTGGTATCGCGCCGGAGGCCCCGCCCCCACCATGCACCACTCTGCAAACGCGCCCCGTGGCGTGTTTTAAGTTGGGGAATTAATTCCCCTTGAATACTGAGGGTCCCTGGGGGCCAACTAGCCCACCAGGTACCTCCAGTAAGTGCCACAGGGCTGTGTTGCAGAGAGGTGGTCCGAGGCCACGCCCCTTTTTACACCTCTCTGCAACGCAGCTCTGTGGTGCTTACAAGAGGTACCTGGTGGGCTAGTTGGACCCCAGGGACCCTCAGGATTCAAGGGGACTTAATCCCCCAACTTAAAATGCGCCACAGGGTGCGTTTGCACACTTGTCACATCAGGCCCCGCCCCCTCCCTGCACCACTGTGCAAACGCGCCCAGTGGTGCATTTTAAGTTGGGGGATTAATTCCCCTTCAATCCTGAGGGTCACTGGGGGCCAACTAGCCCACCAGGTACCTCCAGTAAGCGCCACAGGGCTGTGTTGTAGAGAGGTGGTCCGAGGCCATGCCCCTTTTTACACCTCTCTTCAACGCAGCTCTGTGGCGCTTACTGGAGGTACCTGGTGGGCTAGTTGGACCCCAGGGACCCTCAGGATTCAAGGGGACTTAATCCCCCAACTTAAAATGCGCCACGGGTGCGTTTGCACAGTGGTGAAGGCAGGGGGCATGGCCTGATGTGACAAGTGTGCAAACGCGCTCCATGGTGCATTTTAAGTTGGGGGATTAAGTCCCCTTGAATCCTGAGTGTCCCTGGGGTCCAACTAGCCCACCAGGTACCTCCAGTAAGTGCCACAGAGCTGCGTTGCAGAGAGGTGTAAAAAGGGGCGTGGCCTTGGACCACCTCTCTGCAAAGCAGCTCTGTGGCGCTTACTGGAGGTACCTGGTGGGCTAGTTGGCCCACAGAGACCTTCAGGATTCAAGGGGACTTAATCCCCCAACTTATAATGTGCTAGGGGGCACGTTTGAACAGTGGTGCAGGGAGGGGGTGGGGCCTGATATAAGAAGTTAGCAATCCTGCTGTGTGGGACTTACTGGTAGTAATAAAAGGGGTAGTTGGCCCCCAAGGTTGACGTTGGGGGCTAACTACTCCTCCTGTTACCTCCAGTAAATCCCACACAGTGGGATTGCTAAGAGGTGTTTGAAGGCCACGCTCACCTTTCTCCACCACTCTGCAAACGCGACTGCTATGTTATAGTTAGAAATTAGCATTTAAAAAACGTTTGAAATTCACTGAAAAAACCATAGGTTTCAGGGACGTTATAGTGAGAAATTAGCATTTAAAAAACCTTTGAAATTCACTGAACAAACCATAGGTTTCAGGCACGTTATAGTTAGAAATTAGCATTTAAAAAACCTTAGAAATTCACGGAAAAAACCATAGGTTTCAGGGACGTTATAGTTAGTTGGACATTTCTCTCATACAAAACCATAGAAATTCCCCCTTTATAGTTAGTTCAGCTATCTATAACTCGCGCACCCGCAATGCACTGCTGATGACGTCACATATTACATCAATCATGACATGGTCAGTGACATCACTGATGACATCACTGATGACATCTCAAATGACATCACTGATGACATCACTGATGACATCATCTATGTGAAAATCTGATGCACCTCCTCACACTCTAATATAACCTTTGATACACCCACTGTAAAATACAGACTACCATTTTCGAAACCATAGACACACCAATACCAGTTACTACATACGCACTCACTGATTCCTAGGTATACACACACATCCACTCATACAGTCACTCATACATGCAGTCGCTCATCAATACAACACTATCATGCACTCATACACCTATACAGACACTCACACACCACCATTCATCCAGAGTTACTCACACACGTAGTCAGTCATGCAAAGAATCAATCACACTCCCATTTACTCACCTATACAGTTATACACACACCACATCACTTATTCAAACAGAAACAATGCATACTTACTCTCTTATACAATCACTGATACAAGTACACACTCATCCATACAGCCACTCTCACAATAACTGACTCTCACGTATAGTCATTTATATACTTCAACTCTCACATACACTGCCTTTTACATATGTAGTTACTTGGACATGTACCATTGAGACATCCATTCACTCACCAACATACCCATACACACACTCACCCACCAATACAGCTGTTTCCACATGCACTCTTGAACCCATACACACAGTGAATCAACCACTCAAACATCTATGCACAGAGTCACACACCTCCCACCTACCCACACACACTCAGGCACCCATACAAATACTCAGGCAACCAATCGATAACCCATATAGACACTCATGTAGCTACTGACCAACCCATGCAGCAGCTTATACAACAACAGACAGACTGATACAGACATTCACACAGTTTAGTCACTAACCCATGCATTCAGTAAGACACATGTAATCACTCACTTAAGCAGTCAGTCACGCACCTACTAAATCTTCCATCCAGACACTTATACACCCACTCATTCTTCAATACACCTTGGCATATATATAATACATATTTAAACTTTAAACAAAAACACAGTCACTGGATGGTGTCATCAGTGATGTCATCAGTGATGTCATTTGAGATGTCATCAGTGATGTCATCAGTGATGTCACTGACCATGTCATGATTGATGTAATATGTGACAACATCAGCAGTGCAATGCGGATGCGTTAGTTATAGTTAGCTGAACTAACTATAACGGGGGAATTTCTATGGTTTTGTATGAGAGAAATGTCCAACGAACTATAACGTCCCTGAAACCTATGGGGTTTTCAGTGAATATATATATATTCACTGAAAAAACCTTAGGTTTTAGGGACAGTTATAGTTAGTTGGACATTGCACTCGTACAAAACCCGTGAAATTCCCCCGTTATAGTTAGTTCAGCTAACTATAACTCGCGCCCCGCAATGCACTGCTGATGACGTCACATATTACATCACTCATGACATGGTCAGTGACATCACTGATGACATCACTGATGAAATCTCAAATGACATCACTGATGACATCATCCAGTGACTGTGTGTTTCTGTAAAGTTTAAATATGTTTAATATATATAGGGAAAGGCGTATTGAAGAATGAGTGGGTGTATAAGTGTCTGAATGGATGATTTAGTAGGTGCGTGACTGACTCTAAGTGAGTGATTAAACGTATCTTACTGAATGCATGGGTTAGTGACTAAACTGTGTGAATGTCTTTATCCGTCTGTCTGTTGGTGTGTAAGCGGCTGCATGGGTTTGTGAATAGCTACATGAGTGTCTACATGGGTTATTGATTGGTTGTCTGAGTATCTATATGGGTGCCTGAGTGTTTGTGTGGTTGGGGTGTGTGTGACTCTGTGCATAGATGTGTGAGTGGGTGATTTACTGGGTGCATAGTTTCAAGTGTGCATCTGTGAAGGGCTGTATGGGTGGGTGAGTGTGAGTATAGGTTTGTTGGTGAGTGAATGCATATCTCAGTGGTACATGAGTGAGTAACTACATATGTGAAAGGCAGTATATATGTGTGTTGGAGTATTTAAATGGCTATAAGTGAGAGTGTGTGACTGTGAGAGTGGCTGTATGGATGAGTGTGTGCTTGTATCAATGATTGTATAAGAAGGTAAGAATGTGCTAGTATTTGTATGAGTAAGTGAGCTTGTGTGTGTATAACTGTATAGGTGAGTAAATGGGAGTGTGATTAATTATTTGCATGACTGACTAGGTATGTGAGTACCTCTATGGATGAGTGGCGGTGTGTGAGTGTCTATATAGGTGTGTGAGTGTCTATGATAGTCCTGTACTGAGTGACCGTAAGTATGAGTGACTGTACGGGTGAGTGAGTGGATGTGTGTGTAGACCTAAGAATCAGTGAGTGGGTATGTAGTTATTGGTGTTGGAGTGTCTATGGTTTTGAGAATGGCAGTCTGTAATTTAGAGTGGGTGTATGAACGGTTATATTAGGGTGTGTGAAAATGCATCAAATTATCACATGGATGATGTCATCAGTGATGTCATCAGTGATGTCATTTGAGATGTCATCAGTGATGTCATCAATGATGTCACTGACCATGTCATGAGTGATGTAATATGTGACGTCATCAGCAGTGCATTGCGGGGGCGCGAGTTATAGTTACCTGAACTAACTATAACGGGGGAATTTCACGGGTTTTGTACGAGTGCAATGTCCAACTAACTATAACTGTCCCTAAAACCTATGGTTTTTTCAGTGAATTTGTAAGGTTTTTAAATGCTAATTTCTAACTATAACGTGCCTGAAACCTATGGTTTTTTCAGTGAATTTCAAAGGTTTTTTAAATGCTAATTCCTAACTATAACATGTCTGAAACCTATGGTTTTTTTCAGTGAATTTCAAAGGTTTTGTAAATGACAATTTTTAAATGTATTAATTGTTATATTTATTTTTTTGATACTGATTTACTACATTTTTTTAAACTATTTATTTTTAGATATTTTATTTTTTAAAATACATTGTAATTACATTATACATTACATTACAAAATATACTTTCTCAGAATTAATTACTTTAGTTTAAATACTTTGCAAATAGGCAATAGACTTTTAAGTACAGTAGTTACAGTTGTTGCAATGGGCAACACAATGCAACATTGAGCTCAATGTGAATTTCAAGTTAAATGCAATTAGTTACTTTATGGATTACTTTTCTAACCACAGGACTGGATCCTAGATTCAGTCCTGGGACATCTCCTGTAAACAGTTGAGTAAAAGCGTTTTGGTTACAGTAGTGATTTTTAAGGAATATTATTGTATTTTAAAAGTTGACCCTTAGAAACTTTTTCACATAGAATCACCAATGCTATCCTATGGGAGAAAATTCACTTAGCAGGTAAGTAGTGTTATCGTTACTTTTTCTTACTCAGTGGTGGATCTTGGATCCAGCACTGGTGCATCTCCTGTAAACAGTTGAAAGAATGCGTAAAAGTCATACAGGCGATTTTTAAGGAATATTTGTAGTTTGTGAAAATCGACACTTTGAAACTTTTCTGCTGAAAACCAGACAATGGATTCCTATGGAAGGAAATACAAGTTACTGGTAAATACGGTTAGAATTACTTTTTCAGGGTCAGTGCTGGGCTAAAAGATGCAGCACTGGGTTCTCTCCTGATAACAGGTGAGTAAATCGGAATTCGTAGTTCGGCTGATTTTAGAGGAATATTATAAAGTTCCAAAACTCCACACTTAGAAGAATTTCCAAGTGAAACCAGTCAATGTTAGCCTATGGAAGGAAATTCAAATTACTGGTAAGTGCGGTTAAAATTACTTTTCAGGATCAGTATTGGGCTCAAAGATGCAGCACTGAGGTCTCTCCTGATAACAGGTGAGTAAATCGGAATTCGTAGTTTGGCTGATTTTAGAGGAATATTTGTATGTTACAAAAATCGAAACTTAGAAACTTTTTCAGCAAAAAGCAGGCAATGATATCCTATGGAAGGAAATCAAGTTACTGGTAAGTACGGTTAAAATTACTTTTCAGGATCAGTACTGGGCTGAAAGATGCAGCACTGAGGTCTCTCCTGATAAAAGGTGAGTAAATCGGAATTCGTATTTTGGCTGATTTTAGAGGAATATTATAAAGTTTCAAAACTCCACACTTAGAAGAATTTCCAAGTGAAACCAGTCAATGTTAGCCTATGGAAGGAAATTCAAGTTACTGGTAAGTACGGTTAAAATTACTTTTCAGGATCAGTACTGGGCTCAAATATGCAGCACTGAGGTCTCTCCTGATAACAGGTGAGTAAATCGGAATTCGTAGTTCGGCTGATTTTAGAGGAATATTTGCACAATGGTGAAGGGAGGGGGCGGGGCATGAGGTGACATCTGTGCAAACGCGCCCCGTGGCGCGTTTTAAGTTGGGGGATTAAGTCCCCTTGAATCATGAGGGTCCCTGGGGTCCAACTAGCCCACCCTGTACCTCCAGTATGCGCCAGGGAGCTGCGTTGCAGAGAGGTGTTCAGAGGCCACGCCCTTTTGCACCTCTCTGCAACGCAGCTCTGTGGCGCTTTCTGGACGTACCTGGTGGGCTAGTTGGCCCCCAGGGACCCTCAGGATTGAAGGGGATTTCATTCCCCATCTTAAAATGCGCCACAGGGCCTGTTTGCACAGATGTCACCTGAAGCCCCGCCCCCTCCCTTCACCACTGTGCAAACGCACCCCGTGGCGCGTTTTAAGTTGGGGGATTAAGTCCCCTTGAATCCTGAGGGTCCCTGGAGTCGAACTAGCCCACCATGTACCTCCAAAAGCGCCACAGAGCTGCGTTGCAGAGAGGTGTATAAAGGGGCGTGGCCTCTGTACACCTCTCTGCAACACAGCCCCTGGCGCATACTGGAGGTTCCTGGTGGGCTAGTTGGCCCCCAGGGACCCCCAGTATTCAAGGGGAATTACTTCCCCTTCTTAAAACGCTCCAGGGGGCGCGTTTGCACACTGCTGCTTGGAGGGGGGCCGGGCCTCCGGCACAATGCCGTTTTTTTTTTTTTTTTCCTTTTTTTTTATGGGAGGGGGGCTGCATGGCCCCCCTTCCCTCAGCCACTTTTGGCCCCGGGGACCCCATCCCCCGGGGCCTGAGCATTTTTTTTTTTTAAACGGAAAGGGGGCCGCGTGGCCCCCCTTCCCTGGGATTCTATTGGCCCCGGGGACCCCATCCCCGGGGCATGCCCTCTTTTTAAATTTAAAAAAAAAAAAAATTGTGGCCCCCCTCCTTAGGCCATTTAAGGCCCCGGGGACCCCATCCCCCGGGGCCGGCCTTGCCCTTTTTTTATTTATAATTTTTTAGTTGGGGAGGGGGGCTGCGTGGCCCCCCTCCCGGGCCACTTATGGCCCCGGGGACCCCATCCCCCGGGGCCTGGCCTCTCGTTGGAGACTGTGGGGGGGTCCCCAATCCCCCCACAGTCCCAGCCGGCTCCCCGCCTCCTGCGGGAGCCGGCATTGCTTTCCACATGGGGAGCAGCTAACATGCTGCTCCCCATGTGGAAAGCAATGAGTTTGCATTTTGAAAGAGAGAGCAGGTTTTCTGCTCTCTCTTTCAAAATGCAAACCAAGTCTGCTATGACAGGACGGGAGCCGCGATGCTCCCGTCCTGTCATAGCAAACTACAGTGTCCCGGGGTAGGCACCCCGGGACACTGCAGGAGCCGGCCCTGGGGGGGTGGTCCCCAGGGCCATCACTGGCTCCAGGAGGGGGCCGCGCTGCCCTCCTCCCAACTTGTTCAAAGCCCCGGGGAGGTGGTGGTCCCCGGGGCTCTGGGGTCCATAACGGACCCCCATATTTAAATCTTTAGTGCCCCGGGAGGTGGCGGTCCCGGGGCGTGTGGGGGCTAGAGCCCCCCACACAGGTTTTTAAAATAAAAAAACAGCCCCGGGGGTGGCGGTCCCGGGGCAGCGGGAGGGCGCACAGCCCTCCCGCCATCATTTTTTTATAAAGCCCCGGGGGTGGTGGTCCCCGGGGCTTGGGGGCCTTAGAGGCCCCCATAAACAATAAACCCACCCCGCATGCCCCCGGGACTTGGGCCACCCGGGGGCAAATTTGCATCGAGCGCGGTAGACCGCGCTTCTATTTTTTTTTTTTCGGCAGGATCCGCACACCCTGAGCGCATCCTGCCGATTTTTTTTTT
This sequence comes from Calotriton arnoldi, assembly GCA_963921515.1. Taxonomy (NCBI): domain Eukaryota; kingdom Metazoa; phylum Chordata; class Amphibia; order Caudata; family Salamandridae; genus Calotriton; species Calotriton arnoldi. The sequence continues at coordinate 218,439 of CAWUFW010016522.1, read as the reverse complement.
AACAAAATTGCTTTTTTCTGCCCAGGGGGTCCTTGTGGGACCCCCTGAGCAGACCTAGGGGGTCAGGGTGATCCTACCCTGCCCCCTTTGTGCGTTTGCACACTCGCGATTTTTTTTTCTCGGCGGGATTCGCGTACCCTAAGCGCATCCCGCCAATTTAAAAAAACAAAAATGCTTTTTCTGCCCAGGGGTCCTTGTGGGACCCCCTGAGCAGACCTAGGGGTCAGGGTGTTTCTACCCTGCCCCCTTTTGCGCTTTGCGCACTTGTTTCTGTCCCTCGGTTCTACCGAGGGACAAAATGGCTGCCAACACTTCCTGATTTGGAGTGTTGACAGCCAATTAGCATGCAGCTCGTGATCGGGAGGGTACGCAGACCCTACTCGGCCATAGATATATATGTGATTTTATTTGTGATTTTCTCAGAAACTACTGAACGGATTTACACCATTTAAGCAAAAGGCACAACACTGAACCAAGGGCTACCTCTTTACCAAATTTGGTGTAATTCCGTTCAGCAGTTCGGGCTGTAGCCGCGATGAAAGGATCCTATGGAAAAATGAATGGGGAAAACGCGTTTTGGGACCCCCCTTTTTTCTCGGCCACCGCTTGACGAATCAACCCGCGACTTTCAGGGTAGGAGCGGAGCGGAGAGCCCCAACAAGTTGGAAGCTTTCGCGAAGATTCGTCAACCGGCGCAAGAGTTATTTCAAATAGAATGTTGCGGATTTCCTATGGAAAATAGGTTTTAACTATAACTATCTACTGGCGACCGCAAATTATCAATGGTGGGTTTAAGAATAAACCACCTGCATCTCAACCAGCTGGTTGGAGCCTCAGAATTAGTCAGTAAATGACTTCCACCCGTCGGTTGGAGTCTTAATTTTTAGCCAGTCCAGTGATTTTCGTGATCTGGCAAAGAAACGTCCATCCGTCAGTTGCTTTTTTTGGATATATATCCAACCGACGGGTGGAAGTCATTTACTGACTAATTCTGAGGCTCCAACCGGCTGGTTGAGATGCAGGTGGTTTATTCTTAAACCCACCATTGATAATTTGCGGAGTTACCATAGAAATCTACCTTTTGGCTGTCAATCCCCCCCTCCTGCCTTGAAGAAGACCCACCTTGACGCATCTCAATTGTGCGCAATTAACAGGGTCGAAACGTCGGCGTACTGCATATGTCTACACAACGCTCATGATCACAGTCTTATTTGTCATTAGGATCTTGAAGCATATGTGTTAAATAATAAGAACATACGAGAAAAAATATTTCTTCCCTTCTTTTATTGCACGCTCAAATTGTTTCTGTATATAGTGTACTGTCTTTATCACCAACCACCACATGTCACTTTTTTCACCACAGTCACGTATTTCATATTGCAATTGAAATTGTAAATTGCGACAGCCATGATTATCTGATTTTTTCTGAATACATTATTGAATCATAATTTCGTTGTGTGTTATATATTCTTCTTTTTCAAATCGTTGATACGTGTTATAAGTAAGCTGTTGCTACTTACTTTAAGTAATTGTAAACCCCGACAGAACCAATTTTTACTTTAATACGCATACCCAGGTTCTGAGGGACACTGGGTTCCCCCATTACATTTACCATATGGTTTGAGAATGGCAGTCTGTATTTTAGAGTGGGTGCATCAAAGGTAATATTAGGCTGTGAGGAGGTGCATCAGAGGATCACGTGGATGATGTCATCAGTGATGTCATCAGTGATGTCATTTGAGATGTCATCAGTGATGTCACTGACCATGTCATGAGTGATGTAATATGTGATGTCATCAGCAATGCATTGCGGGGGCGTGAGTTATACTTAGCTCAACTAACTATAACGGCCGAATTTCTCTGGTTTTGTTAGAGTGAAATGTCCAACTAACTATAACAACCCAAAAACCTGTGGTTTTTTCAGTGAATTTCTAAGGTTTTTTAAATGCTAATTTCTAACTATAACGTCCCTAAAACCTATGTTTTTTTCAGTGAATTTCTAAGGTTTTTTAAATGCTAATTTCTAACTATAACATCCCTGAAACCTATGGTTTTTTCAGTGAATTTCAAAGGTTTTTTAAATGTTAATTCCTAACTATAACGTCCCTGAAACTTATGGTTTTTTCAGTGAATTTCAAAGGTTTTTTAAATGCTAATTTCTAACTATGCCTACAGAGGTAGGACATGTGCAAAAAGAGGAAGAAAGGCACAGAAAGAAGCAAGAGAAATGCAGAAAGAGGCAACAGAAGTTCAGAAAGACGAAGAAAAGTGCAGAAAGAAGCAAGAGATATGCAGAAAGAACCAACATAGGTGCAGAAAGAGGCCTCGTTCCAAAGTCATCCTGTGCCCCCAACATTTTGCTGACTGGTACTGGTGGTAACTGACTCTGACTAACCAGGCCTGGAGCCAGTGCTATGCTGAAAGACACTTACAATACAGTGAAAACACCTATATACACTAGGGTACACTATGGGTTTGGGTACCCCTTTGATTCGCCTGACCTCCCCTGTAAGGCCCTAGTACATAATAGGGCAGGGGGATTAAAACTACCTCTAACTCAGAGGTGCATAAAGAGGCAAGAGAAGTGCAGAAAAAAGCAACAGAGGTGCTGAAAGAGGCATGTGAGGTGCAGAAAGAAGTAAGAGAGGTGCAGAAAGAATGAAGGGAAGTGCAGAAAGAAGTAACAGAGGTGCTGAAAGAGGTGCGAAGGGTGCAGAAAGAGCAAGAGAAGTGCAGAAAGAAGCAACAGAGGTACAGAAAGAGGCAAGAGTGGTGCAGAAAGAGGGAAGAGAGGTGTAGAAAGAGGCAAGAGAGTTGCACAAAGAGGGAAGAGGGGTGCAGAAAGAAGCAGGAGGGTGTAGAAAGAAGCAACAGAGGTGCCTAAAGAGGCAAGAGAGGTGCAGAAAGAAGCAAGTGAAGTGCAGAAAGAGGCAACAGAGGTACAGAAAGATGCAAGAGAGGTGCAGAAACAAGCAAGAGAAGTGCAGAAAGAGGCAAGAGAATTGCTGAAAGAAGCAACAGAGGTTTAGAAAGAACCAAGAGAAGTGCGAAAAGAGGCAAGTGAGGTGCAGAAAGAAGCAAGAGCAGTGCAGAAAGAATCAACAGAGATGCAAAAAGAAGCAAGAGGGGTGCAGAAAGAGGTAGGAGAGGTGCACAAAGAGGCAAGAGAGGTACAGGAAGAGGCAGGAGGGGTGCAGAAAGTAGGAAGAGAAATGCAGAAAGAGGCAAGAGAATTGCTGAAAGAAGCAACAGAGGTGTAGAAAGAAGCAAGAGAAGTGCAGAAAGAGGCAAGTGAGATGCATAAAGAGGCAAGAAATGTGCAGAAAGAGGGAAGATGAGTGCAGAAAGAGACAACAGGGGTGCAGAAAGAAGCAAGGCAGGTGCATAAAGAAGCATGGGAAGTGCAGAATGAAGCAACAGGGGTGCAGAAAGAGGCAAGAGAAGTGCAGAAACAAGCAAGAGAAGTGCAGAAAGAGGCAAGAGAATTGCTGAAAGAAGCAACAGAGGTTTAGAAAGAACCAAGAGAAGTGCGAAACGAGGCAAGTGAGGTGCAGAAAGAAGCAAGAGCAGTGCAGGAAGAATCAACAGAGATGCAAAAAGAGGTAAGAGGGGTGCAGAAAGAGGTAGGAGAGGTGCACAAAGAGGCAAGAGAGGTACAGGAAGAGGCAGGAGGGGTGCAGAAAGTAGGAAGAGAAATACAGAAAGAGGCAAGAGAATTGCTGAAAGAAGCAACAGAGGTGTAGAAAGAAGCAAGAGAAGTGCACAAAGAGGCAAGTAAGGTGCAGAAAGAAGCCAGAGCAGTGCAGAAAGAACCAACAGAGGTGCAAAAAGAGCCAAGAGGGGAGCAGAAAAAGGTAGGAGGGGTGCACAAAGAGGCAAGAGAGGTACAGAAAGAGACAGGAGGAGTGCAGAAAGAAGGAAGAGAAGTGCAGAAAGAAGTAACAGAGGTGCTGAAAGAGGCGCAGAGGGTGCAGAAAGAGCAAGAGAAGTGCAGAAAGAGGCAACAGAGGTACAGAAAGAGGCAAGAGAGGTGTAGAAACAGGCAGGAAAGGTGCAGAAAGAGGGAACGGGGTGCAGATAGAGGCAAGATAGGTGCAGAAAGAGAAAAGAGGGGTGCAGAAAGAGGCAAGAGATCTGCAGAAAAAAGCAACAGAGGTGCTGAAAGAGGCAATTATGGTGCAGAAAGGGTCAAGAGATCTGCAAAAAAAGCAACAGAGGTGCTGAAAGAGGCAAGTGAGGTGCAGAAAGAAGCAAGGGGGGTGCAGAAAGAGGCAATAGAAGTGCAGAAAGAAGCAACAGAGGTGCAGAAAGAGGCAAAAGGGGTGCAGAAAGAGGCAAGAAAAGTGCAGAAAGAGGCAACAGAGGTACAGAAAGAGGCAAGAGAGGTGCAGAAACAGGCAGGGAAGGTGCAGAAAGAGGGAACAGGGGTGCAGAAAGAGGCAAGAGAGGAGCAGAAAGAGAAAAGAGGGGTGCAGAAAGAGGCAAGAGATCTGCAGAAAAAAGCAACAGAGGTGCTGAAAGAGGCAAGTGAGGTGCAGAAAGAGGCAAGAGATCTGCAGAAAAAAGCAACAGAGGTGCTGAAAGAGGCACGTGAGGTGCAGAAAGAAGTAAGAGAGGTGCAGAAAGAATGAAGGGAAGTGCAGAAAGAAGTAACAGAGGTGCTGAAAGAGGTACGAAGGGTGCAGAAAGAGCAAGAGAAGTGCAGAAAGAAGCAACAGAGGTACAGAAAGAGGCAAGAGTGGTGCAGAAAGAGGGAAGAGAGGTGTAGAAAGAGGCAAGAGAGTTTCACAAAGAGGGAAGAGGGGTGCAGAAAGAGGCAGGAGGGGTGCAGAAAGAAGCAACAGAGGTGCCGAAAGAGGCAAGAGAGGTGCAGAAAGAAGCAAGTGAAGTGCAGAAAGAGGCATCAGAGGTGCAGAAAGATGCAAGAGAGGTGCAGAAACAAGCAAGAGAAGTGCAGAAAGAGGCAAGAGAATTGCTGAAAGAAGCAACAGAGGTTTAGAAAGAACCAAGAGAAGTGCAAAAAGAGGCAAGTGAGTTGCAGAAAGAAGCAAGAGCAGTGCAGAAAGAAGTAACAAATGTGTAAAAAGAGGCAAGGGGGGTGCAGAAAGAGGTAGGAGAGGTGCACAAAGAGGCAAGAGAGGTGCAGATACAGGCTAGAGAAGTGCAGAAAGAGGCAAGAGAATTGCTGAAAGAAGCAACAGAGGTGTAGAAAGAAGCAAGAAAAGGTACGTGAGATGCAGAAACAGGCAAGAAAGGTACAGAAAGAGGGAAGACGAGTGCAGAAAGAGGCACGTGAGATGCAGAAACAGACAAGAAAGGTACAGAAAGAGGGAAGACGAGTGCAGAAAGAGACAACAGGGGTGCAGAAAGAAGCAAGACAGGTGCAGAAAGAAGCATGGAAAGTGCAGAATAAAGCAACAGGGGTGCAGAAAGAGGCAAGAGAAGTGCAGAAAGAAGCAACAGAGGTGCAGAAGGAGACAAGAGAACTGCAGAAAGAGGCAAGAGAGTTGCAGAAACAGGCAAAAGAGGTACAGAAAGAGGGAACAGAGATGCAGACAGAGGCAAGAGAGGTGCAGAAACAGGTAAAAGGGGTGCAGAAAGAGGCAAGAGGGGTACAGAAATTTGCAAGAGAGGTGCAGAAAGAAGCAAGAGCAGTGCAAAAGAACCAACAGAGGTGCAAAAAGAGGCAAGTAAGATGCAGAAGGAGGCAAGAGAACTGCAGAAAGAGGCAAGAGAGTTGAAGAAACAGGCAAAAGGGGGGCAGAAAGAGGGAACAGGTGGGCAGACTGAGGCAAGAGAGGTGCAGAAAGAGGGAAGAGGGGTGCAGAAAAAGGCAAGAGGGACGCAGAAATTTAGAACAGAGGTGCAGGAAGAAGCTAGAGCAGTGCAGAAAGAACCAACAGAAGTAAAGAAAGAGGCAAGAGGGGTACAGAAAGAGGCAAGTGAAGTACAGAACGAAGCAAAAGAGGTGCAGAAAGAACCAACAGAGGTTGAAAAAGAGGCAAGAGGGGTGCAGAAAGGGGTAGGAGAGGTGCACAAAGAGGCAAGAGCAGTACAGCAAGAGGCAGGAGGGGTGCAGAAAGAAGAAGAGAACTGCAGAAAGAAGCAACAGAGGTGCTGAAAGAGGCACAAAGGGTGCATAAAGAGACAAGACAGGTGAAGAAAGAAGGAACAGAGGTACAGAAAGAGGCAAGAGTGGTGCAGAAAGAGGAAAGAGAGGTGTAGAAAGAGGCAACAGAGTTGCACAAAGAGGGAAGAGGGGTGCAGAAACAGGCAAAAGGGGTGCAGAAAGAAGCAAATGAGGTGCAGAAAGAGGCAAGAGAGGTGCAGAAAGAAGCAAGAGAGTTACAGAAAAGGGCAAGTGAGGTGCAGAAGGAGCTACATGAGTGTCTATATGAGTTATTGATTGGTTGTCTGAGTATCTGTATGGGTGCCTCAGTGTTTGTGTGGGTGGGGTGTGTGTGACTCTGTGCATAGATGTGTGAGTGGGTGATTCACTGGGTGGATGTTTTCAAGAGTGCATCTGTGATAGACTGTATGGGTGGGTAAGTGTGTGTAAGAGTGTGTTAGTGAGTGAATGTATGTCCCAGTGGTACATGTGTGAGTAACTACATATGTGAAATGCAGTATATATGTGTGTTGGAGTATATAAATAGCTATAAGCGAGAGTGTGTGATTGTGAGAGTGACTGTATGGATGAGTGTGTGCTTGTATCAGTGATTGTATAAGAGCGTAAGAATGTGCTAGTATTTGTATGAGTAAGTGAGCTGGTGTGTGTATAACTGTATAGGTGAGTAAATGGCAGTGTGTTTAATTATTTGCATGACTGACTAGGTTTGTGAGTACCTCTATGGATGAGTGGCGGTGTTTGAGTGTCTATATAGGAGTATGAGTGCATATGATAGTCCTGTACTGAGTGACCGTAAGTATGAGTGACTGTACGGGTGAGTGAGTGGATGTGTGTGTAGACCTAAGAATCAGTGAGTGGGTATGTAGTTATTGGTGTTGGAGTGTCTATGGTTTTGCGAATGGCAGTCTGTAATTTAGAGTGGGTGTATCAAAAGTTATATTAGGGTGTGAGAAGATGCATGAAATTATCACATGGATGATGTCATCAGTGATGTCATCAGTGATGTCATTTGAGATGTCATCAGTGATGTCATCAGTGATGTCACTGACCATGTCATGAGTGATGTAATATGTGACGTCAACAGCAGTGCATTGCGGGGGCGCGAGTTATAGTTAGCAGAACTAACTATAACGGGGAATTTCACAGGTTTTGTACGAGTGCAATGTCCAACTAACTATAACTGTCCCTAAAACCTATGGTTTTTTCAGTGAATTTCAAAGGTTTTTAAATGCAAATTTCTAACTATAACGTGTCTGAAACCTATGGTTTTTTCAGTGAATTTCAAAGGTTTTTTAAATGCTAATTTCTATCTATAACGTGCCTGAAACCTATGGTTTTTAAGTGAATTTCAACGGTTTTTAAATGCTAATTTCTAACTATAACGTGCCCCGCACCCTACCTTCACCACTGTGCAAACGCGCCCCGTGGCGCATTTTAAGTTCATGATTAAGTCCCCTTGAATCATGAGGGACCCTGGGGTCCAACTAGCCCACCCTGTACCTCCAGTATGCGCCAGGGAGCTGCGTTGCAGAGAGGTGTTCAGAGGCCATGCCCCTTTTTACACCTCTCTGCAACGCAGCTCTGTGGCGCTTTCTGGACGTACCTGTTGGGCTAGTTGGCCCCAAGGCACCCTCCAGATTGAAGGGGATTTAATTCCCCATCTTAAAACGCGCCACAGGGCTTGTTTGCACACATGTCACCTGAAGCCCCGACCCCTCCCTTCACCACTGTGCAAACGCGCCCCGTGGCACGTTTTAAGTTGAGGATTAACTCCCCTTGAATCCTGAGGGTCCCTGGGGTGCAACTAGCCCACCAACTACCTCCATTAAGCGCCACAGAGCTGTGTTGCAGAGAGGTGTAAAAGGGGCGTGGCCTCAGAACACCTCTCTGCAACGCAGCCCCGTGGCGCATAGTGGAGGTTCCTGGTGGGCTAGTTGGCCCCCAGGGACCCCCAGTATTCAAGGGGAATTCGTTCCCCTCTGCAAACGCGCCAGGGGCGCGTTTGCAGAGTGCTGCCAAGGAGGGGCGTGGCCTCCGGCGCGATGCCGGTCTTTTTTTTTTGAAGGGGGCTATTTGGCCCCCTTTTTCCTAATTTATTGGCCCTGGGGTCCCCATCGCCCAGGGCCTGCCCCCTAATATTTAAAAAAAAAAAAAAGAATTTGGAAGGGGGCCGCGTGTCCCCCCTCCCGAGGCCTTAATCGGCCCCGGGGACCCCATCCCCCGGGGCTTGGCCTTATTTTTATTTTAAAATTGTTTTGGAGGGGGGCTGCGTTGCCCCCCTCCTCAGGCCACTTATGGCCCCGGGGACCCCATCCCCCGGGGCCGGCCTTTGTGGGTTTTTCTTGTTTGAATTTTGGGGATGGGGGCTGCGTGGCCCCCCTCCCGGGCCACTTGTAGCCCCGGGGACCCCATCCCCCAGGGCTGGCCCTCTCCGTTGGGGACCGTGGGGGGAGTCGCCAATCCCCCCAATCTCCCCATGGTTCCACCGGCTCCCCGCGTCCCTCGGGAGCCGGCATTGCTTTTTCACATGGGGAGCTGCTAAGATGCAGCTCCCCGTGTGGAAAACCAATCGTCTTTGGTTTTTGGAAGAGAGAGCAGGTTTCCTACTGGCGGTTGCCAGTAGATAGTTATAGTTAGGACCTATTTTCCATAGGAAATCCACAACATTCTATTTGAAATAACTTTGGCGCCGGTTGACGAATCTTCGCGAAATTTACAAAACTTTTGGCCCGCTCCGGTCCGCTCCTATCCTGAAAGTTTCGGGGTGATTCGGCAAGCGGGGGCCGAGAAAAAAGGGGGGTCCCAAAACGTGTTTTCCCCATGCAATTTTCCATAGGAACCTTTCATCGCAGCTACAGCCCGAACTGCTGAACGGAATTACACCAAATTTGGCAAAAAGGTAGCGCTTGGTTCAGAGTCGTGCCTTTTGGTTAAATGGTGTAAATCCCTTCAGTAGTTCCTGAGAAATTTGAAAAGAAAACACATATATATCTGGGCGGAGCCTAACCACACATGTCATCGTGAGATCTGATTGGCTGTCAGCACTTCATCCTGGAATTGCTGGCAGCCATCTTGGGACCAATATAAAAGATAGTACCCCATTGAAATGCATTGTAGTGAATCGAAGATTTTGAGGGTTACCAAAAGGAGAACTATAAAGGGTGATAACAGACTTTAGTTACATTAGAATTCATTTGTTGATGGTACCATACTAATTTCAGGAATTGTGGTGTGTTCTAAGGTGATTTTACCCTGTGAAAAACCTTCTGCTGGGATATCATGAATCATGTTTGAGAGAAAACTATTTTCACATGCTTGTCCCATACAGTTTTGGAAGGTGCTCCAGAAGCTAAAATGAGAGCATATTTTCTGTAAATTCACATTATCTTTCTCAGTCATGTGAGAATGAAGTCTGACATTCTCAGTAAAACATGTACATCCAACAAGGGCAGAGACTGTCAGTTGATTCCTTTGTGTTCTACTGCAGCTTCCCAGAGTGTTCTAAAGAACAACTAGAGTGCTAACAGCCTTACTTATGACAAAAGTATGGCACACCTGAAGCCATCTTGATTAGAATAAACTGGTAACACTTAAAACATTTAATTTAAAAAGGAACAAAATGATGGGGTTCATTTTGTCATAGAAATTATGGTTAGTGCTGTAGAAAGAAAAATTAGGACATGTTTCAAGTGTGATCTCAAATATCTTCCTGTTATATTTCAACAGGAGCAGCCTGTCAGTTGATGCCTTTGTGTTCTACTGCAGCTTCCCAGAGTGTTCTAAAGAACAACTAGAACGCTAACAGTCTTACTTATGACAAAATTATGGCACACCTGAAGCCATCTTGATTGGAATAAACTGGTAACTCTTAAAACATTTAATTTAAAAAGGAACAAAATAAGGGGGTTCATTTTGTCATAGAAATTATGGTTAGTGCTGTAGAAAGAAAAATTAGGACATGTTTTAAGTGAGATCTCAAATATCTTCCTGTTATATTTCAACAGGAGCAGCCTGTCAGTTGATGCCTTTGTGTTCTACTGCAGCTTCCCAGAGTGTTCTAAAGAACAACTAGAGCGCTAACAGTCTTACTTATGACAAAAGTATGGCACACCTGAAGCCATCTTGATTGGAATAAACTGGTAACACTTAAAACATTTAATTTAAAAGGAACAAAATGAGGGGGTTCATTTTGCCATAGAAATTATGGTTATAGCTGCAGAAAGAAAATTTAGGGCATGTTTTAAGTGAGATCTCAAATCCTCTTCTATTTCATTAGAAAATTCTGACATGCAGACTGAAACAATCACTTTCAATACCAGCAGTAGACTTCCAGTTAACTCCCTGGTGAGCAGTAGCTTTACTACAGTGATCTAATGAACAACTAGAGTGCTAACATTCTGAATTTATGGCAAATGTGTGACACATCTGAATGCCTTCTTGATGGAATCAAAGTAAAAAACTGAAAGCATTTCCTACTGAGGAGACTGCAGTAAATGACGAAATTAGGAAACTTCATAACAAATAAGTCTCCCAAGATGGCCACCAGAGAAAAAAGAGCCCAAATGTAGCACAAATATCACCCAGATGTAGCCCACATATAGCCCAATGACAGAAGTATGCAAAACACTTTTTATTTTTAGTTTTTTGCAGTTTTATATAGTGCAAACTGGTCAGGTATTGGAGCGTTACATCTTATTTGGACCCCTTATTGCGTATTTTGCACGAAGTACATGAGATTGATCTTGCGAAACATTGAACTTTACGATTCTGTTAACCTGAAGTTGCTCTGAACCGAGCTTTGTAACACCCGTTTTTACCTACTGGTTTTAATTAATTCTCACTGTATTGTATTAGGAAAGAGGATTTACTGTTTTTATGTACACTTTTATGATCTATGTTTCTAAATCAGATCAAATAAAGTTTAATGAATTCTATGGCAGGATGGAGGCGAGGATTATGCATATCTTTCCTCACTTTATTTGCATAGCAGTTCAAAGAAAACGTAATACAACAATCATTAAACAAAAGACTACACATCCCATGAACCATTAGGGGGGTTGTCTCCAAGGCAACTATAGTCCAATCATATCACAGGCCATCGTATATAATATTGTGACGTCCCTTCCGCTTCCTCTTTCTTCACTGCTCGTCAGTTAAGTGCATTCCTTACATTCTTGGCTTAATCTGACGTTGTTGCTGTTTGTATAGCGGTTTCTTGTGCACGTTATTAGCATTATTGCCTTGGTATTGTTTCATATTCCCTGCGCAGCAGGCTCTTGCCCGAGCGCGTTCTCCCCCTCGCAGTTTCTCCCGCTGTGTGCTCTGCGCGCGGTGAGATCCTGTCAGGCGCATCTGGTCCGAGCGAGGCAGCTCCGTCGAGCGCTCCCGCTGGTCTTTACGCACGTTTGGGAATCCTATCACTCCTTTAGTGTCCGCTTGATTCCCGACCAACCCTCGCCTAATTTTGACACCGCTACGCGGTGATTTCCCCACACGGCCACGTTAGTGACCAGCGCCACCTGGTGGTGGTAATTGGTATTGCGCCTCAGTCTATTCTTATAACAGCTTCGGGGAAAGCCCAGATGTTGGAGCACCGGCGAGGGGGCTGTCTTAAGGATTTTAAGGGCATTTGTTCTGTGCTCACACCCTCTGCTATCATGTCTTCTCCAGAAGACCATTTTTACTCCTCCTACCAGGAAGTGGAGGAGGAATGGCCCCCCATCTTCTCCCTCCAGCAGTGGACCAAGCCCTCTCTCTGGCTATTTCTAGGGCGCTGGCTCCTCTTAGGGATCAGGTTGATAAGCTGGCAAAAAGCATCCCTGGGGTGTTCAGTGACCCAGATCTGGTGGTGGCGGGTCCAAGTAGCTCCCAGATGGGGAATAAAAGGGCCATTAAGCATAACGCGGGGCACTTGGAAGGATTTGATAAACTTACGGAGACCTTCCTCAAGAGTGCGCAAACGCTAAAACATGCACCCTGCCGGGAGGAGGAGGGGCCCGGAGAAAATTACGACACTGTCACCACTATTGTAGACCCTGACGGCGGGTTTCCCTTAGAGGGAGAGGGTGTATCGGAGGACGATTTCTCCTCCGATGAGGATAAGGACTCGGGGCATCCCCGGCGTCCAGAGTCCCACTCCTCTCAGTCCCTGGTTGGGGACGGGGTCCACTCAGACATGTTCGAGCCTACCCAAATTTACCATCCGAGGTCGGCAGAGTGGACACCCCCTATACTACTCAAACACCACCGCACTACCCTAAACCCTAAAACACTACCCCAGCACGACCCCCTACACTACCCATACACCACTGCACTACCCTAAACCCTAAAACACTACCCCCAGCACGACCCCCTACACTACTGCACTACCCTAAACCATTAAAACACTACCCCCAGCACGACCCCCTACACTACCCAAACACCACTGCACTACCCTAAACCCTAAAACACTACCCCCAGCATGACCCCTACACCACCCAAACAACACTGCACTACCCTAAACCCTAGAAAAGAAACCCCCACCCCATGCCCAATCCCCCTTACCTCTCACTCCTCATGGTTCCTCTCTCCTCATGGTTCCTCCTTCACGTCATCTCTGAGGGGCGGTGCACGTCGTTGTGAGGAAACGGAACAGCCTCTGTTTCCTTACAACGACATGGATCGTCTACATGTTTTTAGAACGCATGGTCATTTACCATACATACCTTTACAACAAAATTCGTTGTAAAGGCATGCGTGGTAAATGACCATGCGTTCTAAAAAATGCGTAGTAATGACTTTGTTATGTACAACGCATGCGTGGTAATGCATGCGTTGTAATGGTATCGCAAAGTAAAAAAGTCGTTGTAACGGCTGTTTACCGATCGAAGCTGGCCCCTGTTCTTCAGTGAGACGTTTATTTGATTAATTAGGAGGAAGGAATGTGTTTTTTTTACCGAAAAGTGCATTCCCGGTTGTTGTATTGTGAAAGTGTCCGCGTGGCCTGGTTTCACTTCCGGTGAGAGAGTGGAAGAGTCTGTTTGGATCTAAAGGAGTTCTGTTGTTGGACGGGGCCGGCGCGACATGTCATCAGAAAACATAGCTAATGGAAAGCGTCCTCCCTGAAGTGTGGAGCAGTGCCATGAGAGGTCAACGAGTGTGCGTCCCACCGCAGTATGACCGTACCGCGTGACCCATGTGCCGCCTCCAGGATACGGGAGGCAGATGCGGCATTGCAGGTCCTCTTGAAGACCGTTGTAGCACTAATTCTACATTTTGGTACTAGGGCATTTTAACTTCGTTGTTCCTGCCAGATACAAAGAGAAGATCCTGTGTTATTCAGTGTCCTCGTTACCTTTTTTGTGGGTTGTGGTGCTTGTCACTTCGCTGCCCCGCCGGTGCACACGACTGGGCACCCCACCTCGTGTGCCATCTGCAGGGCCTCTGCCCTCGGATCCCTGGTTTCGGTTTCTGGAGTGGCAACATAAACAGTTGCTCCCAAAGGACTAGCCTGAACACTTAGGTGAATATCCCCTGCACCAGCATTCCACGGAAATTCTTTCCTAGCTCTCCCACGTCAACGAGCACGGCTCCGCTCGCGACACCGTATGACGTCATCGGAGCCATAAGAGGACCCAGTCGACCTGCTGACGTCAGTTCCACCCATTTTTTCCGTGCCACCGAGGCAAACAGGGGACTGAGACATTTTCACATGTATACATAGTATAATAAATATATATATATTCACTGAAAAAACCATAGGTTTCAGGCACGTTATAGTTAGAAATTAGCATTTAAAAAACCTTAGAAATTCACTGAAAAAACCATAGGTTTCAGGCACGTTATAGTTAGAAATTAGCATTTAAAAAACCTTAGAAATTCACTGAAAAAACCATAGGTTTCAGGGGCGTTATAGTTAGTTGGACATTTCACTCGTACAAAACCATAGAAATTCCCCTGTTATAGTTAGTTCAGCTAACTATAACTCGCGCGACTCGCAATGCACTGCTGATGACGTCACATATTACATCACTCATGACATGGTCAGTGACATCACTCATGACATCACTGATGACATCTCAAATGACATCACTGATGACATCATCCAGTGAATGTGTGTTTTTCTGAAAATTAAATATGTTTTATATATGTATATCTCAAGGTCGATGGAAGAATAAATGGGTATATAAGTGTCTAAATGGATGATTTTTTTGTAAAATTGATTGTATAACTGACTAAGTGTATCTTAGTGAATACAAGGGTTAGTGAGTAATGTTTAAATATGAAAATATCTGTATCAGTTTCTCACTTTGTGTATAAGTGGCTGCATGGGTTGGTGAGTAGCTACATGAGTGTCTATATGGGTTATTAGTTGGTTTTTGAGTATCAGTATGAGTGTCTGAGTGTCTGTATGGTTCGGTGGGGGTATTACTTAGTGCATAGATGCATGAATGAGTGACTCACTGTTTGTATGTGTTGAAGACAGCATGTGTGCAGGACTGTATAGGTGGATGAGTATGTGTATGGGTGTGTTAGTGAGTGAATGACTGTCTCAATAGTGTCTTTATGAGTAACTACATATGTTTTAAACTAGTATATGTGAGTATTGGTGTATACAAGTGAGTATATGTGAGAGTGAGAGATTGGAAGAGTTCCTGTACAAATAAGTAGGTGTTTCTATAAGTGATTGTTTAAGAGAGTAAGTATGTGTAAGTTTCTGTAGAAGTAAGTGTGGTAGTGTGTGTATAACTGTATATGCAAGTAAATGGATGTTTGATACTTTGTTTGCATGTGTGACTATGTGTGTGAGTAACTCTATGGATGAGTGGCGGTGTGTAACAGGATGTATAGGTGTATGAGTACATATGATGAGAGAGTACATGTATGAGTGACTGTATAGGGACTGTTGGTGAAAGAGTGGATGTGTGTGTAGATCTTGGAATTACTGAATAGGTGTGTTGTAACTGGTATTGGTATGTCCATTGTTTTGAAAATGTTAGATTGTATTTTTGAGTGTGTGTATCAAAGGTTATATTAGGGTGAGAGGAGGTCTGCCACTCTATCACAAGGATGATGTCATCAGTGATGTCATTTGAGATGTCATCAGTGATGTCATGAGTGATGTCACTGACCATGTCATGAGTGATGTAATATGTGACGTCATCAGCAGTGCATTGCGGGCGCGCAAGTTATAGTTAGCTGAACTAACTATAACGGGGGAATTTCTATGGTTTTGTACGAGTGAAATGTCCAACTAACTATAACGCCCCTGAAACCTATAGTTTTTCAGTGAATATTATCTACTGGCGGTCGCCAGTAGATAGTTATAGTGAGGACCTATTTTCCATAGGAAATCCGCAACATTCTATTTGAAATAACGTTGGCGCCGGTTGACGAATCTTTGCGAAAGTTTCCAACTTGTTGGGGCGCTCCGGTCCGCTCCTATCCTGAAAGTCTCGGGGTGATTCGTCAAGCGGGGGCCGAGAAAAAAGGGGGGTCCCAAAACGCGTTTTCCCCATTCACTTTTCCATAGGAACCTTTAGTCGCAGCTACAGCCCGAACTGCTGAACGGAATTACACCAAATTTGGCAAAGAGGTAGCCCTTAGTTCAGTGTCGTGCCTTTTTCTTAAATGGTGTAAATCCGTTCAGTAGTTTCTGAGAAAATCACAAATAAAATCACATATATATCTATGGCCGAGTAGGGTCCGCGTACCCTCCCGATCACGAGCTGCATGCTAATTGGCTCTCAACACTCCAAATCAGGAAGTGTTGGCAGCCATTTTGTCCCTCGGTAGAACCGAGGGACAGAAACAAGTGCGCAAAGCGCAAAAAGGGGGCAGGGTAGAAACACCCTGACCCCCTAGGTCTGCTCAGGGGGTCCCACAAGGACCCCCTGGGCAGAAAAAAGCATTTTTTTTTTAAAAAACATATCGGCGGGATGCGCTTAGGGTGCGCGGATCCCGCCGATTAAAAAAAAGAAACAAGTGCGCAAAACGCACAAAGGGGGCAGGGTAGAAACACCCTGACCCCCTAGGTCTGCTCAGGGGGTCCCACAAGGACTCCCTGGGCAGAAAAAAGCATTATTATTATTTTTTTAAATCGGCGGAATGCGCTTAGGGTGCGCGGATCCCGCCCAAAAAAAAAAAATCAAAGCGCGGTCTCCCGCGTTTCGATGTTAATTTGCCCCCGGGTGGCCCAAGTCCCGGGGGCATGCGGAGGTGGGTTTAGATTTTATGGGGGCCTCTAAGGCCCCCAAGCCCGAGGACCGCCACCCCCGGGGCTTTAAATACAAAATGGTGCGGGAGGGCACTCTGCCCTCCCGCAGCCCCGGAGACCGCCACCCCCGGGGCTTCTTTTTTTATTTTTAATAACATGTGTGGGGGGGCTCCAGCCCCCCCACATGCCCCGGGGACCGCCACCTCCCCGGAGCTTTGCAGATGGTGGGAGGGGGGCAGCACGGCCCCCCTCCTGGAGCCCTCCATGGACCTGGGGACCACCACCCCCCAGGGCCGGCTCCTGCAGTGTCCCGGGGGGACACTGTAGTTTGCAATGACAGTACGGGAGCCTCGCGGCTCCCGTCATGTCATTGCAAACTGCTTTGAATTTTGGAAGAGAGAGCAGGAAACCTGCTCTCTCTTCCAAAATTCAAAGCACATTGCTTTTCCACACGGGGAGCTGCATGTTAGCAGCTCCCCATGTGGAAAAGCAATGCCAGCTCCCGCAGGAGGCGGGGAGCCGGCAGGGTCCGTGGGGGAGTTGGGGTCCCCCCACGGACCACAAAGGATAGGGCCAGCCCCGGGGGATGGGGTCCCCGGGGCAAGTAGTGGCCCAGGAGGAGGGCCACGCGGCCCCCCTCCCCAAATGCTATTTAAAAAAAAACAAAGGCCGGCCCCGGGGGATGGGGTCCCCGGGGCCATAAGTGGCCTGAGGAGGGGGGCAACGCAGCCCCCCTCCATAAGTTTTATTTTTTTTTTAAAAAGAAGGCCATGCCCCGGGGGATGGGGACCCCGGGGCCGATTAAGGCCTGGGGAGGGGGGCCACGCGGCCCCCTTCCAATTTTTTTTTTTTTAAAAACCCAAAATATTAGGGGGCAGGCCCTGGGGGATGGGGTCCCCAGGGCCAAAAAATTAGAAAAAGAAGGGGGGCCACACAGCCCCCCTTCTTAAAAAACAAATAAACAAAAATACCGGCATCCGCCGGAGGCCACGCCCCCTCCTTGGAGCACTCTGCAAACGCGCCCCCTGGCGCGTTTGCAGATGGGGAACGAATTCCCCTTGAATACTGGGGGTCCCTGGGGGCCAACTAGCCCACCAGGAACCTCCAGTATGCACCAGGGGGCTGCGTTGCAGAGAGGTGTACAGAGGCCACGCCCCTTTTTACACCTCTCTGCAACGCAGCTCTGTGGCGCTTTCTGGAGGTACATGGTGGGCTAGTTGGACTCCAGGGACCCTCAGGATTCAAGGGGACTTAATCCCCCAACTTAAAACGCGCCACGGGGAGCGTTTGCACAGTGGTGAAGGGAGAGGGCGGGGCTTCAGGTGACATGTGTGCAAACAGGCCCCGTGGCGCGTTTTAAGATGGGGAATTAAATTCCCTTCAATCCTGAGGGTCCCTGGGGGCCAACTAGCCCACCAGGTACGTCCAGAAAGCGCCACAGAGCTGCATTGCAGAGAGGTG
Organism: Calotriton arnoldi; assembly: GCA_963921515.1. Taxonomy (NCBI): domain Eukaryota; kingdom Metazoa; phylum Chordata; class Amphibia; order Caudata; family Salamandridae; genus Calotriton; species Calotriton arnoldi. The sequence goes on along the minus strand of CAWUFW010016522.1, from coordinate 200,653 downwards.
CAAAAAAGGGGCGTGGCCTCTGAACACCTCTCTGCAACGCAGCTCCCTGGCACATACTGGAGGTACAGGGTGGGCTACTTGGACCCCAGGGACCCTCATGATTCAAGGGGACTTAATCCCCCAACTTAAAACGCGCCACGGGCGCGTTTGCACAGATGTCACCTCAGGCCCCACCCCTCCCTTCACCATTGTGCAAATATTCCTCTAAAATCAGCCGAAAGACGAATTCCGATTTACTCACCTGTTATCAGGACAGAACCCAGTGCTGCATCTTTTAGCCCAGCACTGACCTTGAAAAGTAATTCTAACCGTACTTACCAGTAACTTGAATTTCCTTCCATAGGCTAACATTGACTGGTTTCACTTGGAAATTCTTCTAAGTGTGGAGTTTTGGAACTTTATAATATTCCTCTAACATCAGCCGAACGAGCTAATTCCGATTTACTCACCTGTTATCAGGAGAGAACCCAGTGCTGCATCTTTTAGCCCAGCACTGACCTTGAAAAGTAATTCTAACTGTACTTACTAGTAACTTGAATTTCCTTCCATAGGCTAACATTGACTGGTTTCACTTGGAAATTCTTCTAAGTGTTGAGATTTGGAACTTTATAATATTCCTCTAAAATCAGCCGAACTACGAATTCCGATTTACTCACCTGTTATCAGGAGAGAACCCAGTGCTGCATCTTTTAGCCCAGCACTGACCTTGAAAAGTAATTCTAACCGTACTTACCAGTAACTTGAATTTCCTTCCATAGGCTAACATTGACTGGTTTCACTTGGAAATTCTTCGAAGTGTGGAGTTTTGGAACTTTATAATATTCCTCTAAAATCAGCCGAACGACGAATTCCGATTTACTCACCTGTTATCAGGAGAGAACCCAGTGCTGCATCTTTTAGCCCAGCACTGACCCTGAAAAGTAATTCTAACCGTATTTACCAGTAACTTGTATTTCCTTCCATAGGAATCCATTGTCTGGTTTTCAGCAGAAAAGTTTGTGTCGATTTTCACAAACTACAAATATTCCTTAAAAATCGCCTGTATGACTTAAACGCATTCTTTCAACTGTTTACAGGAGATGCACCAGTGCTGGATCCAGGATCCACCACTGAGTAAGAAAAAGTAACGATAACACTACTTACCTGCTAAGTGAATTTCCTCCCATAGGATAACATTGGTGATTCTATGTGAAAAAGTTTCTAAGTGTCAACTTTTAAAATACAATAATATTCCTTAAAAATCACTACTGTAACCAAAACGCTTTTACTCAACTGTTTACAGGAGATGTCCCAGGACTGAATATAGGATCCAGTCCTGTGGTTAGAAAAGTAATCCATAAAGTAACTAATTGTATTTAACTAGAAATTCACATTGAGCTCAATGTTGCATTGTGTTTGAAATTGTGTTGCCCATTGCAACAACTGTAACTACTGTACTTAAAAGTCTATTGCCTATTTGCAAAGTATTTAAACTAAAGTAATTCATTCTGAGAAAGTATATTTTGTAATGTAATGTATAATGTAATTACAATGTAATTTAAAAATAAAATATGTAAAAATAAATAGTTTTAAAAAATGTAGTAAATCAGTATCAAAAAATAAATATAACAATTAATACATTTAAAAATTGTCATTTACAAAACCTTTGAAATTCACTGAAAAAAACCATAGGTTTCAGACATGTTATAGTTAGGAATTAGCATTTAAAAAACCTTACAAATTCACTGAGAAAACCATAGGTTTCAGGCACGTTATAGTTAGAAATTAGCATTTAAAAAACCTTACAAATTCACTGAAAAAACCATAGGTTTTAGGGACAGTTATAGTTAGTTGGACATTGCACTCGTACAAAACCCGTGAAATTCCCCGTTATAGTTAGTTCAGGTAACTATAACTCGCGCCCCGCAATGCACTGCTGATGAAGTCACATATTACATCACTCATGACATGGTCAGTGACATCACTGATGACATCACTGATGACATCTCAAATGACATCACTGATGACATCACTGATGACATCATCCATGTGATAATTTGATGCATCTTCTCACACCCTAATATAACTTTTGATACACCCACTGTAAATTACAGACTGCCATTGTCAAAACCATAGACACTCCAACACCAATTACTATATACACACTCACTGATTCTTAGGTCTACACACACACATCTACTCACTCACCCGTACAGTCACTCATACTTATAGTCACTCAGTACAGGACTATTATATGCACTCATACACCTATATAAACACTCACACACCGCCACTCATCCATAGAGGTACTCACACACCTAGTCAGTCATGCAAAAAATTAAGCACACACCCATTTACTCACCTATACAGTTATACACACACCAGCTCACTTACTCATACAAATACTAGCACATTCTTACGCTCTTATACAATCTCTGATACAAGCACACACTCATCCATACAGTCACTCTCACAATCACACACTCTCGCTTATGGCTATTTATATACTCCAACACACATATATACTGCCTTTCACATATGTAGTTACTCACACATGTACCACTGGGACATACATTCACTCACTAACACACCCATACACACACTCACCCACCCATACAGTCCATCACAGATGCACTCTTGAAACCATGCACCAAGTGAAAGACCCACTCACACATCTATGCACAGAGTCACACACACCCCACCCACACAAACAATCAGGCACCCATACAGATACTCAAACAAACAATCAATAACTCATATAGACACTCATGTAGCTATTTACAAACCCATGCAGCCACTTACACACCAACAGACAGACGGATAAAGACATTCACACAGTTTAGTCACTAACCCATGCATTTAGTAAGATACGTTTAATCACTCACTTATAGAGTCAGTCACGCACCTACTAAATCATCCATCCACACACTTATACACCCACTCATTATTCAATACACCTTGGCATATATATTAAACATATATAAACTTTATAGAAACACACAGTCACTGCATGATGTCATCAGTGATGTCATTTGAGATGTCATGAGTGATGTCATCAGTGATGTCACTGACCATGTCATGAGTGATGTAATATGTGACGTCATCAGCAGTGCATTGCGGGGGCGCGAGTTATAGTTACCTGAACTAACTATAACGGGGGAATTTCACGGGTTTTGTACGAGTGCAATGTCCAACTAACTATAACTGTCCATAAAACCTATGGTTTTTTCAGTGAATTTGTAAGGTTTTTTAAATGCTAATTTCTAACTATAATGTGCCTGAAACCTATGGTTTTTTCAGTGAATTTGTAAGGTTTTTAAATGCTAATTCCTAACTATAACATGTCTGAAACCTATGGTTTTTTTCAGTGAATATATATATTTATGAACATATTTACAGACACAAAAAATTAAGAAGTACAACAAATAAACTGCAAAAAAATATATATATAAAATTTATATATTGGTAAATGTAAAAACAATTATAACATTGTAATATAAGTTAAAATTAATATTTTCTTAAAATATTTCTACATTATATATGTTTATATAAACATACACGGTTTGATATGTATATGTGTGTTTGTTTGAATTAATAAATATTTATATATATTTTAAAATATTGTTTAAACATATTTAATTTACATTATATGTTAAAATATTTAAGTTTTATTACCTAAACTACATATATAGTAAAAAACGATATTTATGTAAACATTTTTCTATATTAGTGTAAAACAATATTTTTTTTAATATTTTTGTACTTACCATTATATGTATAGAAAAACAATAATTTTTGCGGTCAATATTTTTAACACTATATTTTGGTATCACAATATTTATGGTTTCCATATTGTGTCAGTGAACTGTTGCTTTGTTTAGCTTAGATTTTTGGCATGGACTGTGTTCTCCAGAAGTTGTCTATGTGAATTGTGCCTTATGTATGGTTTCATAACCAATCTTTTTGTTTTGGTCTTCACCATGCATCATCATTTGGACATTTCTGAGTTGTGACATTAGCAGGTATATGATGCTGTGTGGACGTGGACAAGTGGACATGGACTGGGAATGTCTTTCACAGACTTTGGGTGTACAAAACCTGTACCAAGACAGCTTGCACAGCGATAGGCTAGAAGTTAAGAGGAATCCATTGTACTTGTTCCTTGTCGTGTGGTGGTCCTAATGTAATATGTGTGCCATTGTGCTCCAACAAAATGTTGTTGTGGGCCCAAATCATGCTAGTCTCCCTCACATTGGCTAAACCCTCATTGTGTATAAACTGTATGTAGCTGTTGATGTGTCTCCTCGGTGTAGGCCAAAGTGTTTGTGGCATATCAGTGACATTTGTATGTGACATTCTACCAGATGCAGCAACACTGGATTGGAATAACCCTGTGCTCAGAAATGGTTGTAGGCGATATGGCTCCAGCGGATGACATAGACCAACTTTATTTTGCCTATTCTATAGGAAATTGTCTGATGTAACCCCTCCTTCCATGTTGTTAAGTTCTGCACCTGAAAATGTGATCACTGACACAGAATATTTGAGTCATGTATGATTTGCTATGTTTCTGACATCATTCCAGCCTATGATTGGAACAATGAAATAAAGATATTATAAGACAAGACACTTGCATATATGTGGTGGTGTGACATGGTTGTGATCCTGAGCTAAACATTGTGTACATGCAACATATCCATGTTTACACAAGTAGCTTGTTTTGGCATTGTAAAGTTCACATGGGAGTACATATATACATTGCTAGATGTGAGATTTACTACAGCAGAGAATAAGTTTGTGACTTGTGTATTTATTGAATTGGTAAAGGTGAAGAGATACATTGTGCAAAAACAAACATAAAAAAAGTGAAGTAGTCAGTTTTGGTGAATGAAACCATAGTTGTAGATGCCAAATAGTCTGAAGTCCAAAGTCCAAAATACTACTCCCATTAGAAAGGGAAAAGTGTCCAAAATATCCACAAATTGAATGTGCTACTCACACATACTGGAGGAAATTAAGGTCGAGGTTTCTTGCTGACGGTGGTGGGTGCCTTGTCATCCGCCCCTCCTGGATTTGTGCATGGACTTCCCCACTTGCAAACGGGGAATCCGCTGCTAAAGAGACAGGGGTGTCTGCAGACGTGTCTTCCTCTGGCATGGTCTCCCCTCCTGTGGCTGCCGCAGATGTAGATGGCCTAGATGTAGTTCGACCACAGGAAGAGGAAGATGGTGGTGGAAAAGCCCTGCACAGGGTGTGTTGCTGTCCTGCAGCATCCAAATTATGGAGCCCATGTTGGTGATGTGGGTGGCCATCTCCTGGTGTATGTCCTTCTGCAGCTCTTTCATCTCACGGATATCCATCAATATCTTGTCCATCACGTCTCGGGACTCATGAGAGACTCCCAAGACTTGGTTGATTGTGGCCTGGGCATGAGTGGCCTCACTCAGCGGGCCCACAGTACCCCTCCCCTGACCCCTACCCCAAGCCTGTGGCCTTGACCTGGGATGTCCTCTCCCACTCGGTCCTGGCTCCTCTCTAGTGGGGGTGGTGATTATAAGCTCAGGATCCAGGACTGGGGGGCATATGATGGTAGTAACTGTGCTAGGTACACAGGTTGGGGGGACAAGGGGTTGGCTGAGGTGTTGCAACTGGGATGGGAGGTGTTGGTGTGGTCACAGTGAGACTCACTGTTGCCGTTTGCCCAGGTTGAGGATGGACTGTTGCCGTTTGCCCAGGTTGAGGATGGACCAGGACCAGGACCATCACTGAGGGCTTCATCCGGGGGTGGAGTGGGAGTCTTTTCGCTATCCAAGGTCTGCACAGGTGCTGTGTCAGATCAACTTGCTGTGAAATAGAGAATGTTATTGGTGGAAGTGTGCCATCTACATCTAAATGTTTGGTGACACAGTATGTAGAAACCTAGGAAAAACAAAATAAGTAAAGATTACTATTGTGATATATTTCTGTGGTATTGAACTTGTTAACAAGATATTTCGAGACATTAAATACATGTTGTAGAATTAAGGTGTTCATTAGATGTCCTGAGATGTTTCATTTTGGAACAAGGAATAAACATGAGATCTCACAAACATTGAAGCCAACAGAGCGGAGAGGTAATATGTGTATTGTGCCATTCCAAGGACTAGTTGTGTACAATATAGGCCTTCACACAACTTGGTTGTATATTTAGCATTAGCCATCATGTGAGCAATGCAGAGGCAATGGGTCACCTGGTACTTCTACTCAGCTGAGTTACCTTCATGTCTTACATATATTTGAGCTACACACTTGGTATGGTGTTATTCGTGCCATCAATAGTTTTAGTTGAGGAGACCAGGACAACATAAAGCTAATTAGACAGACATGTCTCTGAGTAGAGCATTGTATGTAGATTGAGAATTTAACGTCAGTTGTAATTTGTCAGACAAGTGTGAATGGGCAAAATCAAAATTGCATCTTGTTTAGGGTTACAGAAACTGGGCCTCATGGTAATTGTAGTCATTTCAAACTCTACTTGTCAATACTTGCATAATGGTTAACTCCATGGGAAATGAACATCAGTTCTAATCTGTCAGACAAGTGTAAATGGGCAAAATCACAATTGCATCTTGTTTAGGGTTGCAGAAACAGAGCCTCATGGCAGTTGTAGTCATTTCAATCTGTACTTTCCAACACTTTCAAAATGGTTAGTGTAACATACCTGTTGTCAAAATGCAGGTGGTGCGGACCATATATTTACATATTCACACATATCATGGGTCCTTGAATGTTATTTTCATAGCAATACACTTACAGACACCATTGTAACATTTGGCATGTATTGGATATTGATACATGTGATCTTATATTCAATAATACACATTAACACTGACAATCAAATACCTCTGATACTTTGAGTATTGCATGTCAGGACAGTAGATAGACAACACAATAGCAAATGCTGAGATGAGAGCAAACAGGACATTGAAGTGTTGTGACTGTTAGTGAGTTGTAACTTACCAGACTCCACTCCACCACCTAGTCCTGTCAAGCCCTCAGAATACAGGATGGCCAAGACCATCTCCTCTCAGGGAAATCGTTGTAATGGGGCACCAGGAGGACCACCGCCAGGCTTCTGGGCCTCCAGGTGTTGCTTGGAGGCCAGGGAATGCACCTTCCCTCTCAGGTCGTTCCACCTCTTCCTAATTTCCTCCTTTGTGCGCAGGGTGGTACCTACAGCATTCAATATGTCGACTATCCTGGACCACAATTCTCTTTTCCTACTGTGAGGAGTATATTGGACTTGGGCTCCAAACAATTGTGGCTCTACTCTTATGATTTCATCCACCATGACTGACAACTCAGCCTCTGAAAAACTTGGATTTTTTTTGCCGTAACATAATTATAAATTAAAGTGAGCGACAATGTAAAATAATAATACCAAGGGATGTGAGAAAAATATGCAATAAAAGTTATTGGAGAGTGCTAAAAGGGATGGGGACAAAATAGGGCTGCCTTATCTTACTCAAAAATGTTGGTCTCTGTCTTGCTGTGGAGCAGTAGAGAGGCAAAGGATCATGGTCTGGAATGGAGTGTGCTTTATAGTGTGATTTGCAGGTGTGCCCCCTTGGCCACTGGACCTCAGCTGTGTTGCTTCTGTATCCAGCCAATGGCCACTGTTGTGGTGTTTTACTGAGAGCGTACCACAACAGCCTACTGTTGTCAGAGAACTGCCACAATGGGACCGCCAGTACAACTGTGTTTTCGTAATAGGCTTGGCCGGAAGCCACGGTCCTGATGGCAACGGAGTATGTATCACCAACATTGCAGTCCGCTGCACTGCTGGCTGGAACTACTCCATCAACTCGGTCTGCAGTTCAGGCTGCATGCATCGTAATACGGTGGGCAGAAGACTGCCGGCTCAGTGGTCTTTTTGGGGCCGCCACTGCCGTGGTACGGCGGTGAGACTACCAAACTCGTAATCCAGCCCTTAGTTTGTAGTGGAGTGGGAATAGTAAATGTCACTCCTTTAGTGTTCCAGTCAAAATGGGCGAGCACTTCACCCCAATGCCGGACGCACAGCTGTGCGTCCGGCATTGGGGTGAAGTGTCGCCCCATTTTGACTGGTTTATATATTCACGTGGTTTAGGGAAGACCTACGATTCCGGGCTTGCATGCAATCAGATTCAAAAGAGGAGCAAGAGATTAAAAGAAAAAAAGAGGTGTGCACTCTGTCAATCCCCCTACTCCTTTAGTGTTCAACATCTTCCCTGACTTAGGGCCTCATTACAACGGCGGTCGGACCACCACCGACATTCTGTCGATGGTGGTCCTACCAACGATAGCCCAACGGGCTGACTGCCGCAATACAATGCGTGGCGGTCAGAGACATAAACGCTGCCTCCAACAGGATCTAAGATCCTAACAGGGCCGTGGTTGGAGCTGCCTCTGACCATGATGCCGGTGCAGAATCAGGCACTGCCGTCCAGATTTGGATATCCCTTTCCGACAGCCTTTTCATGGCAGGAACACCGCCATGTAAAGGCTGTAAGAAAGGGATATTGGGGGCTCAAATTGGGTCCTTGTCCATCGTGGGCCACTGTTAAGTAGCCCTGTGGGCACAATTTAGTGACCCCACACAGCTCCATGCACCATGTGCCATGCACCACATGTTGCATGGTGCACAGTGCACAGAAGGGCAGGAAGTGCCCCTTTGCATGGTGGCTTGTGCTGTGGCTCGTTCCTGGGCCACAGCGCAACCCGCCGTGGAAAGGAGCACATTCTGACAGCCAGCACGGCGTTCCTGTCCAAATGCTGTGGTCGGACCGCTGCATGCTTACCGTGCGGTCTCCTGACTGCTGCGATAGTGAATGGCGGTCCGACCGCCATTGTAATACCCCCTAAGTTTGGAGAGAAGTGGGAACAGTAAATGTCATCCCTTTAGTGTCCAACACCTTCCCTGAGTTTGCAATGGAGTGGGAATAGTAAATGTCACCCCTTTAGTGTCCAACAGCTTCCCTGAGTTTGTTTGAATTGGAGTGGGAATAGTAAATGTCACCCCTTTAGTGTACAACACCCTCCATGAGTTTTTTTGTATTAGAGTAGGAATAGCAAATGTCACCCCTTCAGTGCCCTGTCTTAGGGCCTGATTACGATCTTGACGGAAGGGATACTCCATCACAAATGTGACGGATTTCCCGTCCTCCATAGCACAATTCCATTATATCCTATGGAACTTGTAATTCGGCGGATGGGATATCCGTCACATTTGTGACAGAGTATCTCATCTGCTAACATCGTAATCAGGCCCTTAGTTTGTAGTGTAATGAGAAAAGTAAATGTCACTCCTTCATTGTCCAACACCTCCCCTGACTTTGGGCCTGATTATGATATAGGCAGTCTTAGCGCTGTCCCACAGCAGCAGCGGGACTGAGTACTCCATTGAACTATAGGCCTTCCCGCCCGCCGTATTAAGATGTCTCCGATGGCTGGCAGGCTCTTGGCGGCGCAGTCACAACTGAGTCATGTTTCGATGCTGGAAACGAGCCGAAAGTAAATGTTGCATACACAACACTGGAGTAGTGACAGAGAAGCCTACTTCAGAATATGGCAACAACGGAGTTGCTGAGCATCGTGATCTGGGGGAGCAGCACAGGAAGGTCCTGGATGAAGGCAGCCGACACGGATTCTGAGGTGGGACTCGGAAAAATTCGATTTTTAGCTCCTTTACTACCTTTCTGCTGACTCACGCATGGCAGTGTCCCTGCCAGGAAAAGCTTGGCGGAAAGGAAGATCGCAATCTGCATGGTAGGAGGCTTGGTGGGACTTCCTCCATGACCCGCCTCTGGCTCTTCCGCCGTCGATGCAGGAGCAGGAGTATCGGCAGAGGTAGGGAGACTGCTGCGGTTTTATAGTCTAGTTCCCACTAAGTTCCAAATCGCACAGTCGGACCACCAAAGAAGAAGGGGGGAGGACCGCCAAAATAGTGACCTGATACCCATCCCTCCTACATCATAATCAGGCCCTTAGTTTGCAGTGGAGTGGGAATAGTAAATATCACCCCTTTAGTGTTCAACACATTCCCTGACTTAGAGCCTGATTAGGATGTCGGGTGGTTGGTTCACCGACAGGCCATCGGTGGCGGTCCAACCACTGTCATCCCTTTGGTCTGACCTCTGCATTATGATGCTGGCGGTCGGACCCACAGCTGTTGGACGCAAGGCCACTGCCTCCACCGAGATCAGAGATCCTGACAGGGCAGCGGGCGGAGCAGTGTCCTAGCATGGCGACAGTGATGAGGCATGCACCTCCGTCGGAATTACAATATCCCTCTCCGACAACCTTTTCATGGCTGGAATCCAGCCATGAAAAGGTTGTCGGAAAGGGATATGAGGGGCCCCAAACAGGGGCCCAGTCCGTCATAGGCCACTGAAAAGTGGCCCTGGAGGCACATGTAGTACCCCACTCACCTCCATGCACCGTGTGCCATGCATGATATGGTGCATGGCACACGGTGCACAGATATGCAGGAGGTGCATGCATGGCGTCTGCATGCACTGCAACCCTTTCCCATGACCTCAGAATGACCCCCGCAGTGTTTCTGGCCACCAGCCTGGCGGTTCATCGCAATAGGGTGGTCCAACCGGCCGCATGCTTGTCGGCAGTCTCATGACCACCGCAATAGCGGCCTTCCCGCCCGCAGTATTAAGATGTCCCCAATGGCTGGCAGGCTCTTGGCGGCACAGGCACAATGGAGTCATGTTTCGCTGCTGGAAACGAGCCGAAAGTAAATGTTGCATACACAACACTGGAGTAGTGACAGAGAAGCCTACTTCAGAATATGATGAGTGAAAGATGCCTACAAGGGATTTCACTTAGAGATACTTAGTTTAATGTGAAGTATATATAATTACTTTGGGTTCAACCCCTAATGATCTTGAACTCTGAAATAATCTAGGCAAACGTCAAGTTATATAACACTCAATAAATGAAGATAATGATAACAAACACACAGGAATATCTTTTTCAAAAAATACAAAATTTTTATATATAGATAAAATTCATCAGGGTACAATCACAAAAACACCATGGAAGAGGATACATCAATCTACCTACAACTCATAGGTGTATACATCTATTCCAACATAATCAAATAAGCAACGGTTCAGAGAATACAAAAAACAGTTACTTGAATACAAAAAATATTCAGGAAATAGATGGGAAAGTCGACGTTTCGGTCTGTAATGGCGTAATTATCCGTCAGACCATCTTCAGGACGTACAGTCAGTTATGTAAAAAGACCATTTCAAAAGGTCCAAAAATCGATAAGGACCAATTCAAGCCTTAATCTAGATCAGGTTCAACAGGTTTATTCACTGTTAGGGAAGTATACAAAAGTGAGTGAATTTTTCAACAAGCTACACTTGGAAAACGATATTCAAACAAATCGGAATAAATGAGTCTGCATTCAGGCTGCAGAATATGGCAACAATGGAGTTGCTGAGCGTTGTGGTCTGGGGGAGCAGCACAGGAAGGTCCTGGATGAAGGCAGCCGACACGGATTCCGAGGTGGGACTCAGAAAAATTCGATTTTTAGCTCCTTTACTACTTTTCTGCCGACTCACGCATGGCAGTGTCCCTGCCAGGAAAAGCTTGGCGGAAAGGAAGATCGCAATCTGCATGGTAGGAGGCTTGGTGGGACTTCCTCCATGACCCACCTCTGGCTCTTCCGCTGTCGACGCGGGAGCAGGAGTATCGGCAGAGGTAGGGAGACTGTTGCAGTTTTATAGTCTAGTTCCCACTAAGTTCCAAATCGCACAGTCGGACCACCAAGGAAGCAGGGGGGAGGACCGCCGAAAAAGTGACACAGTACCCACCCTCCTACATCATAATCAGGCCCTTAGTTTGCAGTGGAGTGGGAATAGTAAATGTCACCCCTTTAGTGTTCAACACATTCCCTGACTTAGAGCCTGATTAGGATGTCGGGCGGTTGGTTCACCGACAGGCCATCGGTGTCGGTCCAATCACTGTCATCCCTTCGGTCTGACCTCTGCATTACGATGCTGGCGATCGGACCCACAGCTGTTGGACGCAAGGCCACTGCCTCCACCGGGATCAGAGACAGGGCAGCGGTCGGAACAGTGTCCTAGCATGGCGACAGTGATGAGGCATGCACCTCTGTCGGAATTACAATATCCCTCTCCGACAACCTTTTCATGGCTGGAATCCAGCCATGAAAAGGTGTCAGAAAGGGATATGGGGGGCCCCAAACAGGGGCCCAGTCCGTCATAGGCCACTGAAAAGTGGCCCTGGAGGCACATGTAGTGCCCCACTCACCTCCATGCACCGTGTGCCATGCATGATATGGTGCATGGCACACGGTGCACAGATATGCAGGAGGTGTATGCATGGCGTCTGCATGCACTGCAGCCCTTTCCCATGAACTCAGATTGACCCCCGCAGTGTTTCTGGCCACCAGCCTGGCGGCTCATCGCAATAGGGTGGTCCGACTGGCCGCATGCTTGTCGGCGGTCTCATGACCACCGCAATAGCGGCCGGAGGTCCGACTGACTGGCATCATAATGATGCCCTTAGTTTGGAGTGGAGAGGGATTAGTAAATGTCACCCCTTTAATGTCCAACACCTTTCCTGACTTAGGGGTCCATTACGATGACTGGTGGATGCACCTCCGCGATGCTGGCGGTGGGAGTAAACGCTGTTTTCCGCCCGTGAGCAGCGGTGCCCCCATCCGCCATATTACAATGGCCAAACACAGCCCATTGTCCGACCGACGCGGTGCAACTCGGACCACAATCAAAACGCGCCCGCGGCGGAGACAACCAATCCAGAGCCACCGCCATGCGGAATGACGTCCCTCCTGCTGTACAAATGAGGATGCTCAAAACAGCCAGGCCCACCGCAGCGGAGAAACCGGCCATTCTGAGCATACGGAAGCACCACAGCGGAGCGCAATATCGATAACCGGAGCCGACCACCATGGACCCGGCACTACACGTCTTCCCGGCGCTGTACATGATCCTCCTACAGCAAGCCATGGACCGTCGCGGACGCCGATGCAGGTACGCCATCACACAACTCCGCTAACAAACACAACCCACAAATCCATGTCCGATGTAAGGTGCCTGCCCCCACCAGACACCCTTGTGGGGACAGGAACACAACCACAGGTGTAGCCACACATGTCCCACCTGCCACTAGTCCACCCCTCCACACCCAGGCCACCATGTCCGCGATCCAGAAATAATGCCCAGTTCACGTGACCGCAGCGGTGAATCCGCGAGTAAAAATGCACACAATGTAGTAGCCTGGGCCAGCGCAAGGCAGGGGCAGTGCCCAAAGTACACAGGGCAACACCTCCACACTCCACACACTAGGCCCACCCACACCATGAAGGGACATGCCACGTGATCTCCCTGTGCCCCCACATGCCCAAAAAGAAGCCAGGTGAACACACACACTGCACCACACAACAAACAACTAGGGAGACAGCCTCATGAGGTGTGGCTGCAGAGTAACACACAGCGTACAAGCACTGGGCCAGGGGAACACACACACCACAACAACACCACACTCATGGCAAGTAAACTGAGTCCAAGCACAAATTAAACACACACAGACAATGAACAAACACTCCAATGGAGACACAGCCTGCCAAGTCACACAGACATACCCCACACTGACACACAGCAACAAACACAGACCACATGCCAACAGCAATGTAGGACAATAAATAGGCAACCCAAAGTGAGGTGCACACAAATGGAATGGCAAGGAGCTGAACACCAAAAATGTGTACATCACACGCAAGGGAAGGAACACATTACATCCACCCCAGCCCAAAAATCCACACATGGCAGTCACAGTGAGTGAAGTTAAACCACAGTCACCTCACTGCAACAACTCAGGGAGACAGCAAGGCAACCCATGAATAGGCACAGGGATGAAAGGAAGGGTATGAAGTCCAACCCTGATCAGCCACACATCTGAATCAAAATACATCACAGGAGTATGTCAGCAGCACAACACACAGGGCCCATTGCAACACTCCATGACAGTCAAACACAAGTATGAACCTTCACACAACCCCCACACCCATCACACCTGCAGCACACAACACCAGTGACAAACACACAGAAGCTTGCCAATAATGTCCAGTCAATACACTGACAATCAAACACACCCCCTGGGGAGTATCCACAAACATCACACACACACAGGTATGGCAGAACCACTGTACGCACAAAAACAACAGTCAAACACAGAACACAATCAAAACACACACACATAACTGCTACAATAACAGACAAGACCTGTGCAGTTAAACAGTGGAAATTCAATGGGAGCACAGACACAACAGGAGTACACAACCTCATTAGTCAGGAAAAATGCACAGACAACATACCACAACACATATAAGAAGTGCATCCACTAAAAACAATAATGGAGAACAAAAGGCAGAAATGAGCCTACAATGACACATAGACAGACATACCACAACACCCATCCACTCAAAATGGTGTCACAGTGTACCACATGTCTGCACATGCACAACCATGACCATAGACACATCAAATGTGAGAGGAGAAAACAACAAGGATGCACATAAAACAAGCACAGCAACCACAATAGACCTCAGTCCATGTGACAAACACACAAGTAAGGCACACCACAATGGCAACACACCTGAATCAAACACAACAACAACACACACACACTGACAGGAAAATAGAACACCACACACAGAGCAACTGTCAACTGCATGACACAACACAACACAAACACTGCACACAGCCACATCAGTCACAACACATGCACAGGCAAAGATATCAACATGCTACAACAGCCAAACATCAGGGGTGCACAACAGGCAAGGACAAGGCAACATCAACTCACAGCACTGCATGCACACCAAGCAGTGTGTGCACAACACACATACCAGTTACAAACAGAGATGAGTGACACACCATGAACACACACAACAACAATCTAAACATCACACACACAACAACACACCCAGGAAGTCAATCAGTCCACAGCAAACACACATACTACCAAGCCAACACACACAGATGCAGAAGTCTGGGACACAAAAGTTGAAACAACATGATCAGAGGAAACAAGACATTGGCAATGTTGAAGTGGAAAATAGAGCATGTGTCACAGTAAACAATACCCACACAGTAACCCTTTATTTAGCAAGGACACTGACAAGGCAGACAACAGGAGTACATTTCTTCTTTTTATTTACATTTCACACAGTCATGCAGCAAAAGTCAGACAAGAGCAAGGCCAGTGGCCAGTCCAAAGTGCAGGTGAGGTACATGAGATCCTGCACAGGCATGGGGCAAACAGCAGTGAACAGCAAGGCCAGTGGCCAGTCCAAACTGCAGGTGAGGTACATGAGATCCTGCACAGGCAAGGGGCAAACAGCAGTGAACAGCAAGGCCAGTGACCAGTCCAAAGTGCAGGTGAGGTACATGAGATCCTGCACAGGCAAGGGGCAAACAGCAGTGAACAGCAAGGCCAGTGGCCAGTACAAAGTGCAGGTGAGGTACATGAGAAGCTGCACAGGCAAGGGGCAAACAGCAGTGAACAGCAAGGCCAGTGGCCAGTCCAAAGTGCAGGTGAGGTACATGAGATCCTGCACAGGCAAGGGGCAAACAGCAGTGAACAGCAAGGCCAGTGGCCAGTCCAAAGTGCAGGTGAGGTACATGAGATCCTGCACAGGCAAGGGGTAAACAGCAGTGAACAACAAGGCCAGTGGCCAGGACACAGTGCAAGTGAGGTACATGAGACCCAGCACTGTAAATGTGTGGTACAGTACTCTGCCATGGTCAGCAACACACTCAGGGTGTCAAAAATGGGCAGTCCATGGCACCACTGTGGGAGAGACATGTGTGTGAGGGGGACTAACACTCAGACTTGGCTGGCAGTATGACTGGGAGGTGGCTGTCTGTCGGGCCAGTTGGGGTACTGGCTCGAGGAGAGAAAGGCCCAGCTGGGGTAGAGCCATCAGTGTTCTGGGAAGCCTGAGGGCCACCAGGCCCAGGTGTGGTAGAGCCAGCAGTGGTTTGGGAAGCCTCAGGGCTGCTAGGTCCAGGTGGGGTGGTGGCACGTGGAGGTGGACTCATGCCTGCACGAGAACCAGTGTGTGTGAGTGAAGTTTGAGGGGTGCAATTCCGCTTCTTGGGGATTTGATATGGCTTCCCTGTCCTGGGATTAAGGACAAGTGGGGTGTATACAACAGGCACACTAGTCACAAAAGCTGGATCAGCTGCAGATGCTGGTCCCCCCTCTGGGGACGTGCTGGATCCTTTGGGACGCTTGGCCCCGGATTGCTTCTGCCCCTGCATCACCTGTTTACCAGGTGTCCCCCCCCTACAGTGGCCTCCTTACCCTGCTTCACAGGGCTCTGGATGGGAGTAGATGTTGTGGGTGAACTAGCCTTGGAGCCCTTCTTACGTGTACCCTTAGCAGGCACCTGTTTGTCACTGGGCACGGAAACTGTGTGCCTGTCTCTGCAAGACACTTTTGGGACAGGTGGGTCCTTGGCTGGGGATGCATCTGAGGCATGTGAGCCAGAGGCCTGCTTTTTGCCATCCTTGCCCTGGGTGTGGCCTGAAGGGCTTCTGCCCCTGCGCTCTGGTGTGGCTTTACCTTTATGTGGGGATGGTGTCTGCGGCCTGGTCTGCTTGGGCTGCTGCTGCTGTGTGCTGCGCGTGACGTAGCTGTCCCTTGACGTCTGGGGTGTGTGCTCACCATCATCTGATGCGTCCACTGTCAGGGTGGAGGGCCTAGGGACTGGAGCTGGACCATGGGATTGGGCAAGTTGAATGGCTGCTGTCACTGCAGAGGCCAGAGACTGTACAGTCCGGTGTAGCCCACCCACGTCGGAATGCACGCCCTCCATGAAAGCCACCACCTGTGCCAATTTTTGTCATGGTCCCGGAAGGCATTGAGGAGAGCTGTCTGACCCACACACAGCTGGTGCAAAAGGTCCACAGACTCCGCACTGATGGCAGCAGGGGGGACAGGGGCAGGGGCAGCGGTGCCTGGGATGAAGGACACTCTTCCCTTCCTCGTGGTGCGAACACGGGCAGCAAAAGTGGTAGTAGCTGGGAGGGTGGGCACTGAACGCTGTGTGGTGGACGAGGAGGCAGAGTCCCCGTTTCCTTCGGACAAAAACATAGATGCATCACCGCCGTCGTCAGATGACGTAGAGGTCTGCGTTTCTGGCAGGGACTCCTCTAGATGACTACGGTCCCCCTCTAATGCGCTGGTGACATCCGTGTCACTATGCAGGTGAGCATCACCTGTGCCTGATGACTCACCACTGGTGTCCGTCCCTTGTCCTTCCGTGCCCATGTGAGATGCTGCATGAGAGAGAGAGAGGATAAGTACATCTGCATCAAGTCAACAAATATCTGCAAGTGAAGCATCACTAATGATGGACAATGATCCATGTTGGACAACACCATGGGCAGTAACATTGTGCAACCTCAATACAAACATCTAAATTACTGTGGCATGATGCAAAACTGTACAGAATTCACCCATGTGATGGACACACAGCCATTTAGCCTGTTGGTGGCTATGTCTAACAACACACACATATCCCTCTGTGCACACCTAGGGCCCTGAAGGGTTCAAAGATCCTACTCACAACATGTTGCCAACATCACAACATGATCCAGCAGAAGTTACCAACACAGACACAGACCCCAACATAATCACACACAATGTCCATGGGCACATGCCATCCACCATGTCGTATCTTGGGGCACAACTACAGTTGCACATTGGTGTCAGATGTGTAGCCAGCACCAATCTGACGTCAGGGAATGCACACATTGATGATGGCACACTCAGATCATGCACTCTGCTGGACCCTGACATGGGATGTCCGTGACGACACCAATGAAGATGATACCAGAAGGCCACAACTACAAATGTGAAGTCAAGGCCCATTACACCAATGACATGGGAAGGTACATGTAGGGGGAATGCATGACAACTGCACCCCACACCGCGGCCACTTACACACCATTGCATCACACTAGCAACATCACAGCCCTGCACTGGCCCAGGCCTGGAGCACATGCTGGCAAACAACAACCAGAGTCACACTCACAGAATACTCACCACCAGCTTGCTGCTGATGCACCTTCAGACGTGCATCCAGGTCAGGCTGCGTCACTGCTAAAATGCGTGCCATTAGTGGTGTCATGCTGCGCCGCGCCAACCTGCCGGATCGAGGGATCAGCCCCAGTGTCATCTCGGCCCACGTTCCTGCTTAGCCGTGCAATGTCATCCCACCTCTTGTGACAGTGGGAGCGCCGTCTGTTTGAGCCACCCAGTGCACGCACCTTTGATGCAATGGCCCTCCACACGGCCTTGCGCTGGTTGACTTTTAGCTGCAGACATGGGAGACAAGAGGGGGCAACATTCAGTGTAACCAACCACCATTCCCCAGTGCAGGACCCTGACACTGACTCATTCCAAATTCTGCCATTACGTCAGCGGAGACAATACATCTGCTAATTGCAAACATCCTCATGTGTCAAACACACATCAATGCATGCAGGTATGAGGGTGGACACAGTACATGCCCATCTCCTGGCCATGCAGGACACCAGCAGAGAGCTAAATGTGTATGCTGACCACATCTAATGCAATATTCTGGGAATGACAAGACATGCATGACATCACTACATATGTGACTGGGAATACTCACTGTGCCCAACACTGTGCAGCCCACAAAGCACTTGCCCTGCAACTGCCACACTGTGTCATTGATGTCACATTGAGGGACATGACCTCACAAACGCAGACCCTCATCACAAGGCCTGTTGTGTGCAATCTACATCTCTGTAATGGCTCATTGATGGAGACTCAAGAGGAAAAGCACATATGTGACACTCTGTACATTCAGTGTTGTGTCACTGTCCGATTGGGCAGTGAATGTGCAGGCCATTTGGGGTCACACAGAGGTCCAACGTGGGGCAGCTCATCCCTTACATGGAGTGACGATTAGGAAACACAAACAGTGCCAACACATGCGAGTATGTGCACATGCTGGTGGGGACGGAAAAGCCCGGGAACAATAATGTTTGAATGTACCGTGTCATAGGTGAATGACCAACAAGAGTGTCACCCTGGGGGATTCAGATCATGAGTATGGCGCAGAACTAGAGATGAGGCACATATAGAGGTCTAAACAATGGCCTCACTACCCTCTGGACAGCAAGACTAGCTAAGGCCACAGATGGGCCTGTGAAGGACATCAGGGACACATACAGACATGCAGACTGGCAATCACTGTCCTGACTCGTGAAATGAAAAGGTGCAGCCTCACTGTATGTCTGACAAGACATCATACCTCCCCCACATCTGGATGTGCAGGCAGTGTAACTTGTTGAATAGGCCAAACACACCTTCCCCCTGGAAACAGCATGCTAGGCAGTGCATGACCCACCCTCACACTCCCACGCACATACTGCAGCAGATCAACTTCATGTGTCCCCCACCCTGCACTCTCACTCACACTCTGAGTTACTCACCATGACATTAGGCGCACCAAAGAGCCTTGGATACTGGTTGAGCACCTCGTCCACCAGGAGCTCCAGTTCCTCGCTGGTGAAGGGAGTGGCACGGATCTTCTCAGTTCTCGCCATCACTGTGGGCAGGAGACAGCAGCAGCGGCTGTTGGTGGTGAGGGGTCTCAGGCAGCAGTCCCTGGAGGCAGCAGCAGGTGAGGGGTCTCAGGGAGCAGTACCTGGAGGCAGCAGCAGGTGAGGGGTCTCAGGCAGCAGTCCCTGGAGGCAGTAGCAGGTGAGGGGTCTCAGGCAGCAGTCCCTGGAGGCAGCAGCAGGTGAGGAGTCTCAGGCAGCAGTCCCTGGAGGCAGCAGCAGGTTAGGGGTCTCAGGTAGCAGGCTCAGTGAGCTGTGGCAATGTGTGGCTCTCTCACACACATATATAGCCCCCAGGGCTTGTTTAAGTTGTTCTGAACTGCTGCAATTGGTGTTCCAGGTCTGCCTCATTCAAAACATCCAATGACCGGCCCCGCGGTGGCGGAGCACGCCTACCACAATTTTCAAAGTTGCATCAGGCAACCGCGATTGCGCTTCCCATTGGCTGGATGGGCATGCTCCATGGCGGTGACACACCGCAGGGGACAGGCGTGCAGTACCGCGGTGGTGCATCTTACAAGTGCAGCCAATGACCGGCCCCGCAGTGGCGGAGCACGCCTACCGCGATTTTCAAAGTTGCATCAGGCAACCGCGATTGCGCTTCCCATTGGCTGGATGGGCATGCTCCATGGAGGTGACACACCGCAGGGGACAGGCGTGCGGTACCGCAGTGGTGCATATTACAAGTGCAGCCAATGACCGGCTCCGCGGTGGCGGAGCACGCCTACCGCGATTTTCAAAGTTGCATCAGGCAACCGCGATTGCTCTTCCCATTGGCTGGATGGGCATGCTCCATGGCGGTGACACACCGCTGGTGCCAGGCGGTAGTTCCCGCTATTCCTGAGCCATGCATTGCCATGAGTGACCGGGATCTGGGTGGCGGAGCATGCCATCCGCCATTAGCCATGTGTATATGCCTAGCAATCCTGCCATGGTGTCTCGGACCATGGCGGTGACACACCGCTGGTGCCAGGCGGTAGTTCCTGCTATTCCTGAGCCATGCATTGCCATGAGTGACCGGGATCTGGGTGGCGGAGCATGCCATCCAGGTTTACAGAAGAGGAGAGGGGACCAGGAGCCTATTGTGGTCCAGTGTCCGTGCTCCACAAATGACCATTTAAATCAAAAGGGACACTGTTCCAAATAGAGGGTGCAAAATGTCACCCAGTCAGTGAGAGGGAGTAAAAAGAATAGAATCGAAGGTCAGGAGAGAGGGAGAAGAAAGAGAAAGAGGCAGAGGTTCATCCCCAGTATCAAGGATCCAGTCCCGAAAGGGAGGGCCAAGTCTAGCCTCTTAGTAGTCCTCACACACCCCGAAGGATGTCATGCTTCATCATCGGGCTTTTTTGCTCCTCGTCGGGCCGACGCTGCAATGCCCGACGGTCCCCCAAAGGGTCACTTTCACGGAGATCTTTTAAGAAAAAAGACGTAAGGTGAATGCGGGTGTGTGGGGTGGATCCAGTGAAAAAAGTGTAAAAGTGCGTGCAGAGGTAGTGGCTAAAAATACCTAGGGGTATCCACAAGGAAGTTCTTTAATAGCGTGGTGCCCCTGGTAGATTAAAAAACCTGAAGGTTGGTGAGTTACTATAAGGCCTAATGTGCCTGTGTAACTTGACAAAAGGTCGACATGTTTCACGCCTGGTAGTCTGAATGATCAATGGCGTTTCTTCAGGACCTAACTAGTGTGAAAGATGTGCACTAAAAGAAGGGTTCCAGAAATAGGAATGGTAACCCACGTGAATCAAAGGTGGCTTGGGGTTCACCACAGGGAGAGTTTCCCTGATTAGTGGTATGGAAATCTCAGACAGTAGATTTACCCAAGCTATGGTAGTACCTGAATAGGGATGACAAAGAGAAACAAAAAGAAAAAGGAAAATCGTGTGTCAGAGGTGTCACGGTAAACATCCTGGTAAGTTCTGTGCACCTGACACGTGATAGCAAACCATACAATACGTCCAAACCAGAACACATTCATACGGCTATGGCCACTGCTCATAAGTCATGCGCGGGCGACCTAATCCCTGCCAACACCCAAAGGTTCCTGCCAGGAGACACATACGTGCGCCATGCCACGACGCATAGCGTAGAGGGTGGTCAAGGCATCCGTTGTGGTCCGCGTATCTCCCAGGGGTGAGGCGTAAATTGGTCACCCGAAAAAGGCAAATGAGTGTCCCGCTCAGGTACGCATAGTGAACCACCTGATGCGCTACCTCAGTGGGGGGTGTGTCGATGTATCGATCCCCTTCCAACTGAGGAACGTGTCACCGGTGATGGTACAGCAGTAATGTGAGGTCTAGAGGAGGACGACCCCACTACATGGGCGGCTGGCTTAAAAATGCATAAAAACGCCAGTTGAACATTGATTATAGATGTGGGCAGTGCCCTGCTTACCCTCGCTTCAAACGGGAACAGTCTTCCTAGGCTATTGACCGCTGGGTACCCGCACCCTATTAGCTAAATGGAGACAGACAGTAAGAGAACATTAAATTATTAAAACCGTGAAAATGCGGGGGGTTACACAGGTCGCATGGAGACGGACTGTCCAGAGCGCTCTGTTGTACTCACGGTTACGTCGGGTGCCGACTCTTCAGCACCTACCCTCTCCTAGCGGTCGCCTGCAATCACTGTGTGCGACGCCTCCGTGTAGTTTAAGTAGCTACAAGAGTGGCTGCTGAAGGTGTGCCCTACTTACTGACTGGCCTACGTGCGGTGACGCGTCAGAGTGCATACGCGCTTGCTCAGCGGGAAAGTGTCTCGGAAGAGAGCGCGAAAGCTCTGTGAACGCTACTCTCTCGCGCATGCGTGTAACAATGAGGTGCCCCGGTGCCCAATTACAATGAAGTGAAATACGTGAGGTATAGGAACTTGCTATTCTCGAGTGTGTCCAAAAGTGAGGTGGAGCACACGAGGTCCATAACATCGTACCAAGGATATGCAAGGCCATGATGACAGTACTGTAAACGGTCTAGAAAAAGATGGCATAATACGCCAGTCAATGTGTGTCCCTCAGTGTAAATGACCTGTATGTTGTACTAGGGGCGAATGTGTGTGACCTGGATATCTGAGAAAAGCCACATTTCTCCTGGGCTTTGGCAGCAACCATTTGCCTGTCATGGGCGGATATAGAGTGGTATATCTGTCTCAGTGTACCCAGGGCTATAATTCCACCCAAGGAATATCATCGTTCAGTCCCTGAGTTTGGGTATGCAGACAAAACACCCAGCATTGTTCTCGACGTAGGAGGGCCTGTGTACTCCACGTGGGTCTGAACTCTAAGACTGTCCAGGTTAGTTGTTCGCAGCTATGACCCACTTCCAGATAGTGGTTGGTTAATTTCATTGCCGTCCTGCCACGCCGCATGGTGCTCTTATGTTCACTTATGCGTGTCTTAACCGGGCGTGTAGTCATGCCGACGTATCTCAGGTCGCATGGGCACGTGATGAGATAGATGCAGTTCTTGGTGTTGCAATTAGAGTGCCCCCGTTGTTCCCAGGTGAAATTGCCAAGGCTCAGTGTCTTCGTCTGGGTGGTGGTGGAGCAGGCACTACAAAAACCACATGGGTAATGTCCCGATACGGGTGGTAAGTTCCAGAGTGTGACGTTTGGGGTGTTCTTCCTCCTGTCAATGGGACGTGTGTTAACCAGGGTGTCCCTTAGGTTCGCCGTTCTTTTGAATGCAAAACATGGTTGTTCCATGTCCAGTGAGTCAGAGTTAAGAATCCTCCAATTCCGTCTGATGATGTTCTTCAGTTTGTTGGATAAAGGTGTAAAGGTGGTGACGCACGTGAGGATGTTGTTTGTTTCTTTTGCTTTGGTTTCAATGAGGGCTTGTCTGTTGTTATTCCTGGCTCGTTTTCTTGCATTCCTCACAACCTTATTTGGGTAGTGTCTGTCCAGAAGGTTCCCCTCCAGGAAATTGGCCTCAGTTTCAAAATCCTGAGTGGTAGTGCAGTTGCATCTTATCCGCAGGAACTGGCCGTACGGAAGATTCTCACGCAATGCCTTCGGGTGGTAGCTCCTGAAGTCAAGGAGACTGTTGCAATCGGTGCCCTTTCTGTGTAGTGTGGTCCTAATAATGCCTGCTTCGAGGATGACCTTCAGGTCTAGAAATGGGATGGTAGAGTCGCTGATCGTGCCCGTGAAGCGAAGATGTTGGTTGAGTCCATTGATCCATTCCATAAAGGAAACACAGGAGGTCCTAGATCCTCTCCACAGTATAAGGACATCATGTATGTACCTCTTCCACGTGATGAGGTTGTCCTTGTATGGGTTGTCATCAGAGAAGATATTTTCCGCCTCAAAAGATGCCATGTAGAGCCCAGCCAGGCTCGGCGCAAAGGTGCTTCCCATGCTCGTGCTCTGTATCTGGTGGAAGATAGATGTTTTGTACATAAAAAAGTTGTGTTTCAGGGCTATGGTGATCAGGTCGATGATGAAGTCTGCTGGGGTATCTGACTCCAAGTCTGATACCTGGAGGAGGCGTTCCACGACCTCGATGGTGGCATCCTGGGGAATGTTGGTATAAAGTGCTTCCACATCCAGGGTTAAAAGAAAGTCAATGGGTTCGGTGTTATCCTCATTGATGGCCTCAATCAAGTTGAGTACATCCTGTGTGTCCTTCAGGTATGCGGGGGTTGCCTGGACCAAGGGGCGAAGGAAATGGTCGCTAAATTGGCTCAGGGGTTCCAGAAGTGAATTGATCCCGGAGACTATCGGTCGACCTGGAGGTGGGAACACTCCTTTATGTATCTTCGGTAAGACGTAGAAGTATGGCATCCTGGGGTTGTCGTTCACCAGGAAGGACGCTTCTTGGGGGGAGATCCAACCTTCTACGCTTGCTTCATTAACCACAATGCGGATACGTTTGGATAGTTGTTCCGTCGGGTCCACATCCACTTTCCGATAGTATTTGGTGTTGTTCAGTTGCTTGTCACATTCAGTTTCATAATCGTCTACGTTCAAGAGCACCGTGGCACCTCCTTTGTCCGCTGGCTTGATAATGATGGTTCCATCCTCCTTCAGTGAGTCTAGAGCCCGGCGTAGGTTGTTCGGTAGATTACAGAATGTAGTGCCCCGTTCCAGGTCGTTGGCCTCCTTAAGAACCGCTTTCTCAAATGTTAAGATTTCACTCGGGACCATAGCGGTAGTAGGTGTAAATTTAGATGGCTTTCTAAGACCTGAGTCTTGTTGTTCCGGTGTGGGTTTCCCTTGGAAAAATGCTTGAAGACGTATCTTCCTGAACAGTTGATGGAGTTCTTGGTTCATTCTGAACTTGTCTTCCTTCGGCGTGGGGACGAAGCCTAGGCCTAGTTCAAGGGCTGAGGTCTCTGCTTCACTCAGTACCCTCTTTGAAAGGTTGACAATTAGAGTCTTTGGTGTGTCATGCTCCTGGTTTGTCTCTGTTGTTGTTGTCCGGCGTCCTGCCACTGTACTTGTTTCTGTCCTCTTCTTTTTCCTCTGCCTCGCCCCCTGCCTCTGTACTGAAAAGAGGTGGTCGGTTTGGGAAGAAGGGTTGTGGGTAGCCAGGAGGTTGGTAGGGAGGTTGTGGTCCTTGAAATGCTGGGTACCACATAGGGCCCTGGGGCGGATATGGTGTGTGGTGGAACCCGTACATAGGGCGGTATAGGCAAAGGTGGGGGAAACAATCCAGGTTTATTCTGATTTTTGCCCCAACTCCTGTCGCTCGAGTTGCTGTAGGTAGAGTGTCCTGAGTTGTTGGACGTCGTTGAGTCTCCATCAGATTGGGTATCAGGGTCTGTGGTCTGATAATCGTCTTTTATGTAGGGGTAAATTCTTTCCCTGTCGAATTTCTTCACGTCCTTTTGTAATTTGGAGACCTTCTGTTGGAGGAGATAGTCTCGATGTTCGTTTATCTCGGTATTGATCTCCGCCAGGCGGGTTTTGAATGCTGATATGTTAATACCCGCCTTCAAGCCATCCTCTGCAATCTTGATTTTGATGATTAGTGCTTCCGACAGGCATTTGGCACTACTGATGATCAGTATAAGCCAGACGTGGGTGCACTTCCACGTGATCTGGCTCCATTCTTTCCTGAACACTGGGTCATCAAGGAAAATGCGTGGTGCGGTGCGGATGATCAATCCATTAGGTGCAGCGTTGGCTCTGAGGTATTCGGTCATAATTTGGCCGTGTAGCACTACCTTGACTTGGGCTTTTTCAAGAGCCGCCAAAGAATTCCAATCACCCTGGAGGTATGCGCCTGCCATGTTACCATCCGTGTCTAGTATTGAAGGGGTTTTGAGAATTTCTGAGATGATGTCGTCATCCGCCATTAGCCATGTGTATATGCCTAGCAATCCTGCCATGGTGTCTTGGACCATGGCGGTGACACACCGCTGGTGCCAGGCGGTAGTTCCCGCTATTCCTGAGCCATGCATTGCCATGAGTGACCGGGATCTGGGTGGCGGAGCATGCCATCCACCATTAGCCATGTGTATATGCCTAGCAATCCTGCCATGGTGTCTTGGACCATGGCGGTGACACACCGCTGGTGCCAGGCGGTAGTTCCTGCTATTCCTGAGCCATGCATTGCCATGAGTGACCGGGATCTGGGTGGCAGAGCATGCCATCCGCCATTAGCCATGTGTATATGCCTAGCAATCCTGCCATGGTGTCTCGGACCATGGCGGTGACACACCGCTGGTGCCAGGCGGTAGTTCCCGCTATTCCTGAGCCATGCATTGCCATGAGTGACCGGGATCTGGGTGGCGGAGCATGCCATCCGCCATTAGCCATGTGTATATGCCTAGAAATCCTGCCATGGTGTCTCGGACCATGGCGGTGACACACCGCTGGTGCCAGGCGGTAGTTCCCGCTATTCCTGAGCCATGCATTGCCATGAGTAACCGGGATCTGGGTGGCGGAGCATGCCATCCGCCATTAGCCATGTGTATATGCCTAGAAATCCTGCCATGGTGTCTCGGACCATGGCGGTGACACACCGCTGGTGCCAGGAGGTAGCTACGGCGAGGGTGCAGCATGACATTGTTGACTATGATAGTGATGGTGTTCTTAGAGCACGTTTAATGCAGCAATGGACACATCGTGTAGTGTCAATGTCATGGGTCATATCTGTACTTCGAACAGTGGTCACTTTCAATTAGACATGGAACTTGATTTAATTAAAATGAGCTATAGTTCGTAATGAGAGCCTAAACTTCATATCTAACACCAAATGCAACACTGAAAGGACTAATGGGGCACATTACTCCTACACAATTTCATATCTGACCCAAACATTTTGCCCAAAGTTCATGTCTCTCACCCCATTTCCACCCAAATTTCGTAGCGGTGCCAAATTTTTACACACATATTCATATCTCACACAATATGTCGCTACACAGTACATGATTGTCTAAAGATTTCAGCATTGTCTCCATTACTCACCACATATGTCACACTGTTATCTGTTTGGTCTCACCTATTTCAGCATTCATGTAAGGTTATTGTTCGCTGTAGCAAAACCAAGAGTATATGTCCACATGGACATGTGTGTGCTATACACACTGAAGGTTGTAACATACATCACCTGCACACTTTGAAATATGTTCATCCTTAATCATTTGACCTGTCTGTATGCATTTGGGTATGTTTTGTCACCATATATGCAAAATGTCATCAGCATTACTTGTGTCATTGTGTAGGATATGTGCTCATGTTGGTCGGCCGGTCATATGTGAATTTTTCACATGTATTTTCCAAAGCTGTGAGTATGTTGATAGTGGATTTGATGTGTGTGGTGTGTTACGTTGGTACTCACCAAGGACAGTTGCATTGACCTTGTCCACATGAAGATTGTTGGCTTGGTGAGGGACTGTAGCCAAATGTGGTGCTGGTGCTCACTGACTGGTAAGTTTGACATGGCATCTGTGACCAGTAGAAGGTGACCCACAATTGGCCTGGACAGTTCAGCATTGCGTGTGCTTTCATGTGCAGTAAGTGTGTGCAGTTTTGGCAGGGTGCGCAATTAGGACAGGTGTGCAGTGATATTAAACTGACACATGTGGATAAGCCTGCTATGGTGTGGTAGCCTTTCGGGGGCACAAGCTGGTCCTGCGCTGTGTGGGTGAACTGATGGTGCTGTTGACTCAAGCTAATGATGGCATCCAAGACAGGTGAGATATACCTTGATAGGGCTGGCTGTGGCACCCATCTAACTCAGACTTTTGTTGTTCTAATGGTACCAGAGGCCAACAAGTGATGCACAGCCAGCATCTTTGTCTGCAGAGGAATGTTGAGTGTCCGCTTTGTTGTTCCTGACAGGCTGTGTGGTATGTGGCTCAGGATGCTTTTGATAGTAGTCCTTTGGTACCTGTGTTGTGCGATGACATCCCCTGTTATGTGCATGAGGCTGTTGTGTCTTCGGTATTTACTCAGTATGTTCATGCGCTGACTTTTAGGTGTAGTGGTGTGGCTTTGTCCGGGTGGTGGTGTAGGTTGTTTCTGTATCACTGTTGTGTGTCCAATCAGCTGGAGTATTAGCTCCATGGCAAATGTAGTACTTTAGTTGTGTGTCTGGGCAGTGCTAGCTTCATTCTGCATGTCATAGTGCACTTTAGTGCAGATTGACGTTTGTCTACAGTCCTTTTGGATCACGTACCTTATCCACTTTTTGTGTGCCACATTGACAATCTGTGTGCTTGCTGATGATATTGTGCAGTTGTGTTGTTGTGTCTTGATTCACGTCAAGACTGCATATGCATATTCTGTTCATTATTAGTCATTGACTGACTTTGAATTGTGTGTAACAGCATGTATGGCATGTCTACTGATGACAGTGGATATTGGCACAGGCTTGTGAATATGGCTGTGAGTGTCTCTAGACTTGTGTGGATTAGCATTGGCTCACATTCCATGCTGAGTCCTTCAGAACTGGACAAATTGTGTAGTTCATGTGTCCCCTGTCATGATTGCACAAGAATGTGTGGCACGTACAGCAGACATTTGGAAGCCAGCAGTGTTTCTGTTTCACACATGTCCTGTATCATTTACTGTCCGGGCTGTTTGCACCAGATTCTGAAATGTGACTATTACCATTCACAGACACAGTTTGCATGTTTGTTGTTCTCACAGTGGTAATACTGAAGAAGTGTAGTACAATGTATTCTCTATGTGTCACGACTATTGACTTGCACTGTATGGGGCATTGTGATGCCAGTCAATGTTTGCGCTGTGTGAATCAGAAGCTACGGAGTTGTGCACATCTCATGGTCTGTTGCAATGACGTGTCCCCTTTCATCTCACCTAGGAGGCGACCTAATGTGTATCGTCCTGTCACCCTGCTGGCTAACATTGAGGATGATGACGTGATACGCAGATTCCGTCTGGATCGCACGAACATCCAAGACCTGTGTGCCATGTTGGATCCTCACCTGCGGGCTGGCAGAACATACCCAACAGCATTGACAACCAAAACAAAGGTGATGGCGGCACTGCATTTCCTGGCTAGTGGGTCATTCCAGGAGACAGTGGGCATTGCAGGGGGGATGTCTCAGCCCACCTTCAGCATGGTGCTAAGGGATTTCCTGTTGGCCATGATGCGATACAAGGACCAATACATCAGTTTTCCAGGGCAGGCAGCTTTGGCGGATGTAAAGGCGGATTTTTATGCCCTTGGCCACATCCTGAATGTTGTAGGTGCTATTGACTGCACACATGTTGGCCTGGTTCCACCACAGGCACAGGAACACATCTATCGGAATCGTAAACATTCCCATTGCATCAATGTGCAGGTGGTGTGCCAGGCCGATATGATCATATCGCATGTATGTGCCAAGTTTCCGGGCTCTGCACATGATTCATACATCCTGCACAACAGCATTGTGCCCCAGCTGATGGCCAATCTACTTCCGGAGCGGGCATGGATTGTGGGTGAGTAGGCAGAGTCAAGTTGTGTGCTGTGTGTGCCATGCTGTCCTCTGCCACAGTTGTATTACTGAATCTTTATGTTTATTTCACACCTAGGTGACTCTGCATATCCCAACAGACCGTGGTTGCTGAGCCCACTACGCAATACTAGGACACCGTCTGATGTCCGCTACAACAATGCCCATGGTAGAACACGTCGGGTGGTGGAGCAAACCTTTGGCTCCTAAAATCGAGATTTCGCTGCCTGGACCGGACAGGAGGGGCACTCATGTACTCACCCAAAAAGGTGTCAGATAGTGGTAGCATGCTGCATGCTGCACAACTTGGCCTTACGGAAAGGAATACCCATGATCCTGGACGATGATGACCAGCCAGGGCCCCCCCCCTGCGATCCCACAAATGTCCAGTGACGAGGATAGTGGTGAGGAGGAAGGTGTCGACCAGCGTCAGCAGCTCATCAACCGCTACTTCACTTGAAGGTGGGTGACGATGTACAACTGGTCCATTGTCTGTTGATGTAGTTGTTTGGGTGGAGGTCTATGTGATCTTTGTGAGTGCATCCTGTTGTTGACTCAGTGATGGCTGCCTATGTGTTGGATACAGGGTATGTAGGAACTGCTACAGGATGTCTCTGTTGGTACTGTTGCACATTGTTATGTGTGCATATTGTTGTACAGTGAGGACATGTGTTGTGTGATGACTGTGATGCCACCACCTGACTAGTGACTTTTGTTCTTTTGTCTTTTGCTAGGTCCCTTCTGCATCCCCTTGCCTACAGAGGATCCATGCTCCTGTGACATTGTAACCATGGTAAACATTGCACATACTGTGATAAACATGGAGCAGACTCAACCACCTTTTTGCGTTTTTGTAGTTTATTTGCAATGGGTATCTGTGAGAGGGAAGTGGATATTTACATAAGTGTGAATGGTGAATCAATGAGTTGGCAGTCATGGTAGATGAGACAATCGGGTAGGCACCACATTGCTGTGGTGACACAGTCCAACAGACGGATGCCATTACCATGGCAGTGTGGGTGAGGACAGTGTACAGAGTCAATGGTTGGGTGAAGAGTGTTGACATCATGGCTGGCTCTTTGACTGGCGTTTGGCCGGTGCTTTGCCACGGATGAGTCCCAAGTTCTTCTTTGGACGGCCCCTTCTTCTCTTGGCAGGGGGGCATCGTCTACTGGGCCAGTGGGTTCTGAGGAGTCACCCCTCTCCATGCCCGCAGGGGTGGATGATGAACTGTCATCCTGCGTGGCAACGGGGAGAGGTGGAGGTGTGGTCTGTGGCACTGGCCTGTCCCTCTGTACCGCCACTAACTGGCCCATGAGGTCCATGATTTATCCCATACGGTTGTCCATGGACCTCAGCAGACGTTGGAGCTCCAGGGCATCTTCGTGGGCCTGGCCCATTTGTGCCTGTGTGTGTTCATAGGCACCCAAAACTCTGGTGATGTGTGCAGGGCTTCGGTCACAGTGTCCGGTGTTGTTGGAGTCACACTTGTCCTCCCACCTGCCCTGCTATCACTGACCTGTTGCCTCACCACTCTAGCCACACGCGTGCCCTCCACAGTTGTTGGTGTGGGCTGGGCATCCTCTGTGGCTGGGCGAATGTTGCAGGCAAAGGTGGTAGTGGTGGTGGTGGTGGTGGCGGCACAGGTCATTCCAGCAGGGGTCAGCGTTGTTGTTGGTGAGGGGGCAGTGGGGTCATGTGACCGGTTGTGCCCTGGCACACCAGATGGGCCGGCTTGGCGCTCCTCATCCAAAGAATCCAGGGACTCCGCATCCAAGTGTCCATGTTCCGGGGGAGGAGACTGGCTCTGCAAGTTGAGGTTGTTGTCCTCTGCAGTCAGTTGTTGGTCACCTGTGGAACAGAGGGTACATGGTCATTGACTTACAGCCATATGGCTTGCTGTGTTTGATGTCTCTTATTTACATGTTATGCAACACACAGTTACGTATTTCATGAGTTGAATGTCTGCACAGTGTTGTTCGTCATGACATGATGTGGAGGTACATACATCTTGTTCCATGGTGTGACAAGTCATTGGATGCCATGCCCAACTTGACACTCTGTATGGAAATGATGAGTTGTCATCTGACAACTGGCTGCCATGCAACTTGATGTGATGCATCGAGGATGATTACTCTTCCCGACAGATGTTACATATGCACATGTACTAGACATTGTCACATTGTTATCTCATGCATACCTTTGTAATGTTCTGTGCTTGTATTTATTTGCTCGACAGACCATGCCTTTTTATTGTTACTATGGTCCTTCATGCTCAGCACCCATGGAATTTGCACATAGCATTCTGTGCAGGGCATATTTGGTCCCTGATTTGCTTACACATGGGTTTAGTTGAGTCACAGTTCTGTTTCTGTCACAGTTACATATGCATCGCTGTCTGCATTCTATCAAATGGTATGTAATTGGGGTGTATTTTGTTGTGATGTGTGGCATTGTGCTGGCATTAGCTCAATGCTTTCGTTGAGGAATGGTGGGGTGCATGCACTGGCTGCTTACCTGTACAGTTGGCATCTTGTGGGTGGACTTTCTACCACATGCTTCTGGGTGGGAGGGAGTGCTCCTTCCTGCTGAGGGATGGGGCAGGGTGTGCCTGGTGGGAGTTGTAGTGCAGGCCTCCCACACCCAAACAGCCCTCCCTATAAAGATGGCTAGCTACCTGTTAGGTGAGGGTGAAGAACACAATGGCTGCAACATGGGTGTGGGTGTGGGGACTAGTCCATCCTGCTCAGCTATGGGACAAGGGGGCCTGGTGGGAGTTGTAGTGCTGGCCTCCCTATTCCAAACACTCCTCCCTGTAAAGATGGCTACCTACCTGTTAGGTGAGGGTGTAGCACACAATGACTGCCACATGGTTGTGGGTGGGGGGAGTAGTCCATCCTGCTCAGCTGGGGGACAAGGGGGCCTGGTGGGAGTTGAGGGGCAGGCCTCCCACACCCAAACACTCCTCCCTGTAAAGATGGCTACCTACCTGTTAGGTGAGGGTGTAGCACCCAATGACTGCCACATGGTTGTGGGTGGGGGGAGTAGTCCATCCTGCTCAGCTGTGGGACAAGGGGACCTGGTGGGAGTTGTAGGGCAGGCCTCCCACACCCAAACACTCCTCCCTGTAAAGATGGCTACCTACCTGTTAGGTGAGGGTGTAGCACACAATGATTGCCACATGGTTGTGGGTGGGGGGAGTAGTCCATCCTGCTCAGCTGTGGGACAAGGGGGCCTGGTGGGAGTTGCGGGGCAGGCCTCCCACACCCAAACACTCCTCCCTGTAAAGATGGCTACCTACCTGTTAGGTGAGGGTGTAGCATACAATGACTGCCACATGGTTGTGGGTGGGGGAGTACTCCATCCTGCTCAGCTGTGGGACAGGGGGCCTGGTGGGAGTTGTAGTGCAGGCCTCCCTATTCCAAAGATACCTCCCTGTAAAGATGGCTACCTACCTGTTAGGTGAGGGTGTAGCGCACAATGACTGCCACATGGTTGTGGGTGGGGGGAGTACTCCATCCTGCTCAGCTGTGGGACAGGGGGCCTGGTGGGAGTTGTAGTGCAGGCCTCCCTATTCCAAAGATACCTCCCTGTAAAGATGGCTACCTACCTGTTAGGTGAGGGTGTAGCGCACAATGACTGCCACATGGTTGTGGGTGGGGGGAGTACTCCATCCTGCTCAGCTGTGGGACAGGGGGCCTGGTGGGAGTTGTAGTGCAGGCCTCCCTATTCCAAAGACACCTCCCTGGAAAGATGGCTACCTACCTGTTAGTTGAGGGTAAAGTACACAATGGCTGCCACATGGTTCTGGGGGGGGGCTAGTCCATCCTGCTCAGCTGTGGGACAAGGGGGCCTGGTGGGAGTTGTAGTGCTGTCCTCCCTATTCCAAACACTCCTCCCTGTAAAGATGGCTACCTACCTGTTAGGTGAGGGTGTAGCACACAATGATTGCCACATGGTTGTGGGTGGGGGGAGTAGTCCATCCTGCTCAGCTGTGGGACAAGGGGGCCTGGTGGGAGTTGCGGGGCAGGCCTCCCACACCCAAACACTCCTCCCTGTAAAGATGGCTACCTACCTGTTAGGTGAGGGTGTAGCATAGAATGACTGCCACATGGTTGTGGGTGGGGGGAGTACTCCATCCTGCTCAGCTGTGGGACAGGGGGCCTGGTGGGAGTTGTAGTGCAGGCCTCCCTATTCCAAAGATACCTCCCTGTAAAGATGGCTACCTACCTGTTAGGTGAGGGTGTAGCGCACAATGACTGCCACATGGTTGTGGGTGGGGGAGTACTCCATCCTGCTCAGCTGTGGGACAGGGGGCCTTGTGGGAGTTGTAGTGCAGGCCTCCCTATTCCAAAGACACCTCCCTGGAAAGATGGCTACCTACCTGTTAGGTGAGGGTGAAGGACACAATAGCTGAGACATGCTTCTAGGTGGGAGGGAGTGCTCCATCCTGCTCAGCTGTGGGACAAGGGGGCCTGGTGGGAGTTGCGGGGCAGGCCTCCCACACCCAAACACTCCTCCCTGTAAAGATGGCTACCTACCTGTTAGGTGAGGGTGTAGCACACAATGACTGCCACATGGTTGTGGGTGGGGGGAGTAGTCCATCCTGCTCAGCTGTGGGACAAGGGGGCCTGGTGGGAGTTGCGGGGCAGGCCTCCCACACCCAAACACTCCTCCCTGTAAAGATGACTACCTACCTGTTAGGTGAGGGTGTAGCACACAATGACTGCCACATGGTTGTGGGTGGGGGGAGTACTCCATCCTGCTCAGCTGTGGGACAGGGGGCCTGGTGGGAGTTGTAGTGTAGGCCTCCCTATTCCAAAGACACCTCCCTGGAAAGATGGCTACCTACCTGTTAGGTGAGGCTGAAGGACACAATAGCTGAGACATGCTTCTGGGTGGGAGGGAGTGCTCCATCCTGCTGAGGGATGGGGCAGGGTGTGCCTGGTGGGAGTTGTAATGCTGTTTGCCTAGACACATACAACACAGTAGATGTGGTCTACCTTTGTGATGTTTGAGGTGGGGTGGATGTACAATCAGTGTGACCTGTGTGTGTTTTTGGGGTGCAGATGTGTGTACTTGTGCCTCAGGGATGTATCTTTGTAGTTGTGCAAGACAGTACATGGCAGTTTCATGGTATACATTAGTTGGTACTTACCAGCCTCCACTCCCCCGGGTATTCCTTCAAGACTCTCTGGATGCAGTATGGCAAGCACCTTCTCCTCCCACGCAGTGAACGGTTTTGGTGGGATGGGAGGGCCTCCACCAGTCGCATCAGCCAGCTCACGGTTCTTGGCCCTCCTCTTCTTAACAACACTCTTCAGGTCATGCCACCGCCTCATGATTTCATTCTTGTTGCGGGGCAAATTCCCCACTGCATTGACCTTGCCCACTATCCTTGCCCACATGTTGGTTCTTGTGGCTAATGGGGTCTGTTGGACCATGCTGCCAAAGAGTTGTGGTTCTACTCTTATTATCTCATGTACCATTACTGTCAATTCAGTGTCAGTGAATTTTGGCATTTTGTGATGTGCCATGTTGTGTGCTGTGCTGATGTTTTGGGGTGCAGTTGTGAGGGTGGTGTAGGTGGTGTGTGTGTGTGTTGTTGTGCTGGTGAGATGTGTGGTGTTTTGCCTATCCAATGTGCTGCAGGGTTTGGTTCCTTCAGGGCTGGAGTAGTGCAAAGGATTGTGGTCAGGGAAGGGGCTGGTTTTATGCTCAGCTATGTGGGTGTGTCAAGATGGTGTAATGCAGTCAGGTGTGCTGTGTGGGTTGTCCTGTGATTTGTATATTTGAATTTGCCATGGGGGTGTGTCATTGGGATGTTTCAGGTTATTTTGGGGGCAGGGCTAGTTGCCTGTGTGCATTTGCTTGCCTTATGTTTTTTTTTTTTACTTGGCCGCCATTTGTTTTGGGGAGCATCCGCAGCGATGGCTGTGCTGCAGGGCTTCCGCCGTATCTCACATTCATTACTGTTGGCGACCGCGGTGGAAGGAAACCGTGGAACGTACCGCTGTGACATCGGGGATATCATAATATCATTGGCGGTCACTCCGCGTGTCTTGCGGCGGGTTGATGTGTTTCCGCTATGTTACCGACCGTCACGGTTGAATTTTCACTTTCTCTGCCCTCTACGGGCGTTTCTTTGATGCCTCCTACCACCGTGGACGGAATATTTTGGCGGTTGATCCTAATAGGGTCGGCGGGGTTTCCGCGGTACCTGCGGACGGTGATTTTCCGCAACCATGGCGGTCGGATTTTTTTCCGTCCGCTTTCGTAATGACCCTCTTAGTTTGTAGTGGAGTGTGAATAGTAAATGTCACCTCTTTAGTGTCCAACATCTTCCTTGAGTTTGTTTGTATTGGATTGGGAATAGTCAATGTCACCCCTTCATTGTCCAACACCTTCCCTGACGTAGGGCCTGATTTAGATCTTGGCGGATGGGATACTCCGTCACAACTGTGACGAATATCCCATCCACTGTATGACATAATGCGGTGAATACGACATCCATCATGCTTGTGATGGAGTATTCCATTGCCAAGATCTAAATCAGGCCCTTAGTTTGTAGTGGAGTGGGAATAGTAAATGTCACCCCTTCAGTGTCCAACACCTTTCCTGAGTTTGTTTGGTTTGGAGTAGGAATAGTAAATGTCACACCTACAGTGTCCAACACCTTCCCTGACTTAGGGTCTCATTACGTTGGCGGGCGGACCGCCACCGAGAGGCCGTCGGTGGCGGTCCGCCCGACACCCTGGCCATCGGTCCGACTGCTGGATTATAATACCAGCGGCCAGAGCGCAGCGGTCAAGTGGAAAGACCGCCGCCTCCGACAGGATCCAAGATCCCGTCGGGGTGGCAGTCAGACTCCTATCCCTACAATGGAGGCAGTGCCTACACAGGCACCACCGTAGGGATTAGGATGTCCCTTTCCGACTGCCTTTTCATAGCGGTCCGACTGCCATGAAAAGGCAGACGGAAAAGGAATTTGGGGGCCCCAAGCAGTGCCCCCGTCACCCGTGGACCACTGCTCAGTGGCCTGGGGGGCACATGTAGTGCAACCCCACACATCCATGCACCATGTGCCAGGCACCACATGGTGCCTGGCATACGGTGCATGGATGTGCACCAAGTGCCTTTTTCTACTGCAGCTTTTGCTGCGGCCCTTTTCCTGGGCTGCATCACAAGCCACAGTAGAAAAAAAGCATTTTATGACCGCCTGCATGCCTTTAGTGTCCAACATCTTCCCTGAATTTGTTTGTATTGCTATGGGAATATACATTTTTATTTTTGTACTATTATTGCTACATTATTAAGTATAATAAACCAATCGCACATATATTTTTTCATTTTATTTTTAGAGAAATAAAGTTTAATGTAATATTTTATTAGTTGTTAAATACATTTATTAAATAAAACAGTAGTAATTTTCCATGTAAATACATAACATATTTTTTTCAGTTGTAAAACAAATACAGAAAAAATAGTATTTATTAGTTTTTGTATAATATACATGTTTATATTTTTAGAAATATTGTAAATATTTTTTGCACATTTTTAAACACATATATTTTTAAGTGTTGTTTAACATAAATATTATTAGTATATATTAAATAATTTTATATACATTATATTATTTAATATATTCTTTACAATTTTTGTGATATTTTCGTAACATTGTTTTACATGTATAATAATTTATAATATTTGTAACATTTGTTTACACATTTTTATAACATTGTTACAATTTTTCCCATTCATTCATATGGGGAGATAGTCTTTTTTTTAAAACTTTTATTAGGCGGGCATTTTTTTCTACCGCTATCTATATTTTTTACTGTATTGCTGTAATTTTGGGTCGTTTTTGGAAGGAAGAAGTCGCAGTTAGGAGCTGCTGTTCATCAGAACAGGTAAGCTACTTTTAGGGCCTCATTACGATGAGGCTCGGTAAAGCCTCCGAAAGCATTTCAAAGGCTTCCCGAGCCTCATCGCGGTTTCAAAACCGGCAGTCTCATTACAATGGAGGCTGTCGGTTTTGAAACTGGCTGGACATTCCGGCTGGCTTCCGATGGGCTCAAGGAGCCCGTCTGCCAGTCAGAACAGGCAAGTAATCCCTATGGACGGCATTTTACGCAGTCCGGATTACTATGTCGGTTTCCAGCAGGGTTTCCATGCCGGGCATTCTGACATGGAAACCATGTCGGAAATCAACTTTGGGGGCCAGCCAGCGGCCTCAAGTGGGGTCATCCCTGCACCGTGTGGCAGGCACTGTGAAGTGCTTGCCATGCGGTCAAGGGGTGAACACAAACTCCCTTTTCTGTATGGGAGCTTGTGCTGCTTCCGCTTTCTGACAGCAGCACAAGCTCCCTTACCGAAAAGGAAGCTTGCGACAGCACCATGTACAGTCGCATCAAAATTTTACGGTTGGATACGTATCCGCAATGGTGTCGTCCGCTCGACATCGAAATAAGGCCCTTAGTGTTTTTTAAAGTGTTTCTAAGGAGGCAGTATAGTTGTATAAAAGATGTGTGTTTTGTTATAAAGATGTTTTTGGGTATTTTATAGCGTTTTTAATACTATTTTGTATTGTGTTGTTTTATCATGTTTTTTTCTATGGAAAGTTAAAGAATGTTAAGTTATGTTCAAAATATGTGTTGCTAACTATGTTTGTAAAATTTAGTGTTATGTATATATTTATTTCGGAATGTAGTTTGCTGAGCGGGAAGGTGTTTCATTTATTTCTTACAGGTTTATGTTTCCAAGTTGTTTTTATGGGAAGGTGGACGCTCGTTTTTTTTTTTTAAGGAAATCTTTTTTGGTTTATTATATACCATTTTTTTTAATATAGATTTCCTTATTTCTCGTGTTTCCTGGAGAGATTCTGTTTTTTACATACTTTTTCTGGATTTTTTATGGAACCTACAAACTGTGGATTGCTTTGATGGATTTCCTGTGTTTTTTGTTCATTTTTGATTTGTTAGTTTTATTTATATTTTTACTATGGGTGGCAAATGTGATATGCTTCTATCAATGTTATGTTGATGTATTTGATATGTTGTTTTCTTCATAATATGTGTTGTTTTTTTTTAATATAACGTATTTAGTTTCTTAGTTTAGTAGTTTAGTTGTTTAATAGTGCTATATATTATTTTTTAAATGCTAATATTAATATTTGCATTGTATTAGTGACTAGTATATTTAGTTTTTTATTTATTTAGTACTGATATAATATTAGTATTTAAAAAATATATGACATTTTTGTGGTGTGCTGTATTGTTGTTTCTGAGGTTTATGGTAGATTTACATGTGTTTTACAGGATAGATTTGGCTATTACTTCTAAGTGGTCTAGTCCTTTGTTATTTATAAATATTTTCACTTTGCTTTGTAGCTTTTCATACATTTTTCCAGTTTGTTTATTTAGTTTAGGGCCCCTTTCGATAACAGGTTGTTCTATTCTAAGTTCTTGGTAGCTTTGTTCTTTTTGAAAGGCTTCTAAGAATTTGTATAGTGTAGGTTGAGTTCTGCCTAGTGTGTATTGGAAGGTATTATGCTGCACTTCCACTGCATTGTTTGTTTGGCTTCCTGTGTCAAGGTGCTGTCATAGACTCCACCATGGTATCTGGTTTTTGGGTTGGCGTCTGTGTCCTGACCTATGCAGTCTGCCAACCCATATGTCCTCGAAGTAGTGCATTAGGGAAGTGAGTTTGTGTTAATTTGTTTTATATTAGGGGCTTCTATTAGGATGTTATAGTGGTTGGCTACTTTGTTACAGGGACGAAGGCTAGTGCAATAATTTTTTTAACCTCAAAGGCAAATTGGCTGTTGGTGGCTATTCCACACTTAGTGCAGATTTTTGTAGGAGACGCCATATACTTTGGTTAAAATGGAAATAACAACTTTGTATGGCGGTGTGGGGGTATACTTTTAGGTTGATATGAATCATAGCTTGTTCAAAGTCTATGATTATTTTTTGGCGGTATTAGCTGTTTGTTTGTTGTTTTACATGGGTTAATAGTTCCATGTAGGTACTGCCTTGTTTATGAGGAAGCAAAGTGTAGATAAAAGGTATATTGGTGTTCTGAAATTCGCCATGTATGGTGTATAACTGATGGAATGGTTTGGGATACATTTTAAATGTCCCATCCATCCTCCAGGTTTGGCATCTAACAATAACACATAGAGAGGAACCCTTCCTCCTATATGGCAATAATAACAATTAGAAATGTGTTATTGTTAGATGTGCTGGTATGTCTATGTCCATGTATGCTCTCGGAGCAGGTGGGGTGTCGCTGGTGGCCTCTTTAGTGCACGTTATGAGGCATTTTAAGGTGGGTATTGATGGTAATTGGCCTGTTATATGTTCAGGGACTTTGGATAGTATATCCTTTAGAATTTGGGTAGCAGGTTGTGGGAGAACTAGTGCTTGCTTCTCGTATGTCTTATGAAACTTCTCTAGCTTCTAGCTCTGTGACATTTGGGGGGTGGTTATGCTCCCTTACGTTAATAACAACATTTTATTTAGTAGTTACCCTCCCATAACATGAATTGGAATAATATTATGTACATTTCCAGTTAACATTTTCAGTAGAAACATTTTTTGGGCTGTAAGTGTACCACATGTATCTTAGGGGCTCATTACGATACCCGGCGTAAATAAATCCGCCAGGCATGGAAGCGGCAAAAATCCGCCCGCATACACCGTCTGAACACCGACCACGCCATTACGATAACACAAACCGAAAACCGCCATCGGCGGAAAAATCACACAAAATACCGCCCGCCATCGTCCGAGTCGGAGTCAAACCGCCCGCCACGGACGGAAACACGCACGACAACACAAAACCGCCCGCCCTCACGGCCGACACACCGCACGTGAAATTACGATCGCACCGCCATGAGCACGGGAAAACCACAAATATACCGCCCGCCAGCGCAAACAACGCCGATGCCAATCGACTCGGCAGAAACCATGGCGCCCACGTCCCTGCACAGAAACCATCCGCTCACAAAACCAATAGCACACAACATGGCCAATAAGTCCACACAGCAAGGCACGCACAAATACACAAGCACAGTACACATCCCGAAAACACCCCCCGGACAAACAAAAACTACAAAGGCCAGAACCCCAGACACAACACACCTGAAAACAACAGACCATGAGGACACACCCACATAGGTAAGTACAAAAGCAGCACTCCCACAGACCACAACCCCTTGCAACATTGCAAACCAGAGAGGAGAGGAGAGGACACAGTGACACAGCGAGGACAACAGCACACCACAGAAACGCACACATCACCACCACCACCACCACCACCACCAAACACCGGCACCACAAACCCCCTGCACATTACACAACACACACCGCACCAGCACCACAAACACCATGGCACCACAAAGAATGCCCAAGTTCACGCCCATTGAGCTGACGGTCATGGTCGACGAGATCATCAAGGTGCACCCACAAATCTATGGGAACATGGTCCAACACACACCACTAGCCACCAGAAACAGAATGTGGAACCGGATCGTAGACCAGGTCAATGCAGTCGGGACCCTGCCCAGGAACAGAGTCGAAATTAACAAACGGTGGAATGACGTCAAGAGCCTGGTCAAGAAGAAGGAGGGCAAAAACAGAGAGCTGGCTGCCGTCACTGGCGGAGGGAATCCCGCGCTCTTCAAGACCTTCAAAGCGTGGGAGGAGAAGGTGCGAGTCATCATACATCCCGAGATCCTCGCCGGATTAGCAGGGGAGTGGAGGCTGGTAAGTACAAACTAATGTATACCAGCACACCGCTATGTACTCACATGCACTACCACCATGCCACAGCTCCCAGGGACAAACACCCCCATGTCCAGCACACAATACACGACACACACATGCAACAGACACCACCACACACAGCCCAAACCGAACAACTGTAAGATGCGTGGGGACATGTGTACACTCAGCCAGCCACGTAACCACCAACAGGTCCCCAAATATGCCAGAAGCGCCACAACGAGCACCCACCACACCCATGTGTCCGCCACAGCTGCACAAACCGACAAGTAACAGGTAAGTGGCAGGAACACAAAGTGCAGTGGGTGGGACGGTGGACAGCCCAAGTACAACACACACCAGGCCCCTAGTCCCACAGCACAGCAAGGAGGAGCATCCCCCACACCCCACAGCCACGTGTCAGCCACCGCAGTGCACAACGACAGCCGAAAGGCAGACATCACGGTCCACAGCAATCGGTGTCAGTGGGTGTCCAGCCACCCCACGACCCACAACACCCCCCACCCCCACAGACCTGCAACATGGAGCACCCCCGCGTAGAGCCATGTGGCATCCAGTACAGTGCACGCACGAACAACCTGCAGGTGGGAAACTGGACAGGGCTGGATTACTGGAGGCATGAGGACCATAACACGACCAACACATGGGACATGTCACGTAGCAGACGAAAACGCAGCACCGCCCACCGTCACGAACAAGTGAACAATGTGCACACGGACATGAACAACAGACTCACACCCCACATGACCCATCACAGACATAGCAACACCCAAGGAGCCACGTCTGCATACACAAGCCACACTGAAAACAGTACCACATGGCAGCCACTGTGCAACTCATCACACACAACCGAAACACCATTGAAGTCCTGTCCATGTAGCCCCTACTGCCTGTCAACCACACACCCCACAACTACGCCTATGTAAGACAAACAACACTAGACGCAACAGAGCGGAACAACAGAAATGCACACGAACACCACTGAACCCATCAAACACACAGACACACCATGCACATACAACATACCATCCATCCCATCCGTCAGCCCCAGTCTCATGAAAGGCATGTCATCCGCACAGCTGCCACACATACAGCAGTCACGCTAAGATACATGCCCATGACCAACCATGTGCCAGAAGTCAATGAAGCGCACGACACACTGTGAGCAACAACACACAACATGGGCCACACCCCCCGAGCACTGCAGTGATGCACATGGCACAGGGCAGCACGCACACCAAGGAGATGGGACAACTGCAATACGTTGGCTTACACACACAACCATCACTCACCCATAACGATGCGTCCAATGCCATGTCCAGTAATCACAACAGACAGCAAATATGCAGGCCATGTCAAGCATGCACACACCTCAAACCATGCACTGTCATGCTGCCACAACACATGTCACGTTCGGCACCCATGGCTCACAGCATGTACCCCAAAAGCATATCCCCTCCCAAATGTGAATCTGGGGCATGGCCCCCATGTTGCCATATGCGTTCCTAAGCGTTCCATATGAACCCCAAAAGCAAAGTACAAACCAGACCCAGGATGGGCCAGGAGCCCGCATACACCAGAGTCACAATGAGTAGGGGCACAGCAACACACCCATCGGCATGGCCAATCCGTCCCATGCCACATGTGCACAGCACACAGTCCCATTGCCTAGCACACACAACTACAGATGCCACAGCCACACACTCGCCTCCGGGAAACCCATGTACGAGATTGCACGAACTGCCAATGTCAGACGACAAATACATACTACGCCAGGTGCAACACAATAACAAATCTCATTCTCTCCACAGGTGACGAAATGCCGGATGCTGGGGATGGAGACAGCAGCCAGCACAGCCAGCCTACAAGCCCCCAACGAGGACACACGGATCTGGAGGATCTGTCCTCCTCTTCGGACACGGACCACCAAGCAGGCCCATCTGGTGTGGCAGGGCCCAGCCGCTCCCCAGGACCCCTCCTACCCACCAACCCATCATCCAGGGATGCTGAACAGTCCCAGCCCCCTGCTGCCACTGTCGTTGCGGCCACACCCACGGTCATTGCGGGCACTACCACTGCCGCAACCGCCACCATCGCCGCACCGACCACCACCGCCACCACCACCACCACCACGTCTTCGCTGGCACCAGCCCCAGCGCAGGTGGTGGCCCGGCCGACTGGATCCACCCTGGGAGCCACAGCGAGGACCGTGGTGAGCAATGTGGCTAGTGGGCAGGCCGGTGGCAGCAGGACTGGTAGGAGGAGCAGGGTCAGGGAAACGCCAGCCTCCCCTGGGAGCCATGCCCTGCCTCAAATGGCCAGAGTCCTTGGGGCCTATGAGGAGGCCCAAGAACAATGGGTCAGGTCTGCTTCAGACACGCGGGAGGTGCTGGGGGTGCTGAGGTCCATGGACGCCCATATGGGCCAATTCGTGTCCCGTATGGACCAACTCGTGGACCTCATGGGCCAGCTGGTGGTGGCGGTGGGGTCACAGGCAAGGCCAGCAACACCACCTCCGCCACCACCTGCTAGGGCGCAGGGTCGGGCAGCAGTGTCCACTTCCCCTGCGTCCACAGCCAGTGAGCACACCTCACCCACCACCAGCAGGTCGCCACCACACACCCCCCTCCCAAACGTGGAAGGGGCCGTCCGAAGAGGAAACAGATCTCCCGGGAGGACTTCGCACGCTCCAGTCGCAAGTGAGGCAGCCAGCCAGCCTTCCGCCAGCCTTCCTTGACCAGCCACTGCATTGACTTGCTCTACGATCCCACTCCACACAGCCAGCTGGATGGCATGTGTGTGTTGGACTATGGACATAGAACCAGTGGGTACACCCTGAGCATCACGCAGCCATGACCGACAGCTCATTGTCACTGCACGCACCACTTTTGTCATCACCTTACACACAATCACATGTCACAGTTTGGAATAAATGCACCTTTTTCACTAACTGCTGTTTGTGCCCTGTGTTTTATTTGTACGGAATACAACGGCCACCTTGGGCG
Source organism: Calotriton arnoldi (assembly GCA_963921515.1). Classification (NCBI taxonomy): domain Eukaryota; kingdom Metazoa; phylum Chordata; class Amphibia; order Caudata; family Salamandridae; genus Calotriton; species Calotriton arnoldi. Next base: position 156,290 of record CAWUFW010016522.1, on the reverse strand, counting down.
GAAAGGCACCTGATGCGTGGCATGGCAATGGAATCCGGAGGGCCTGTAGGGACCTAGGGGTGGGAGACAGAACAGGAGCACATTCAATGAGTGTGTCACACACCCATCACACAGTACATGTCAACAACTACAAGCAATGTACACACATCGCACAGAGCAATAGGGCACAATGCCACAGTCACCAACAGTGGCATACTACCCTGGCCATGGAGCGTTGACACACTGCACGCAGTGAACATACGGCCACCCTGACACAGCACACACACACCTGCACAGATACAGACACATCATCCGTCGTACATGGACACTCACCGTCAAGTGAAGTAGCGGGCGATGAGCTGCTGGCGCACATTCCCAGCTTCCTCCTCTCCGCTGTCCACCTCACTCGAGCTGTCCTGGTCTGCGGGCTGGGGCCCTGGTTGATCTCCGTCATCCACAATGAGGGGGATCTGCTTCCGAATGGCCAGATTGTGCAGCATGCAGCACGCCACCACTATCTGGCACACCTTCTGTGGGGAGTACGCCAGTGCACCCCGGTGCGGTCCAGGCACCTGAACCTGGACTTGAGGAGGGCAAAGGTACGCTCGACCACACGTCTGGTCCTCCCATGTGCCTCATTGTATCGATCGTCTGCTGGGGTGCGAGGATTCCTCAATGGACTGAGCAGCCATGCCCCATTCGGATACGCAGAGTCACCTGGGTGTGAGGGACACAGAGAACCGTTGCTATTCCAACTGGACAGGGGACAGCATCGCACAACCAGCACGCTACACCACTCCACATACTCACCGACAATACAGCCATGATCCTGTTGCAGATTGGCCATCAGTCGTGGCAAGATGCTGTTGCGCATTATGTGTGCGTCATGTGCCGAGCCTGGAAACTTGGCACACACGTGGGTGATCACCATGTCCGCAAGGCACACCACTTGCACATTCAGGGAGTGCGTGTGCTTCCTGTTGCGGTACAGGTGCTCAGTGGCCTGTGGTGGAACAAGGCCAACATGTGTGCAGTCAATGGCTCCCACGACGTGTGGGATTCTGCCAAGGGCATAGAATGCACCCTTCACTGCCGCCAATTCACGAGCCCTGGGGAATCTGATGTACCTGTTTCGGTACAGCATCATGGCTGCCAGTACATCCCTCAGCACCTTGCTGAACATGGGCTGGGACATCCCTCCTCCACTGCCCACTGTGTGCTGGAATGACCCAGTGGCGAAGAAATGCATGGCGGCCATCACCTTAGCCGTGGGGGTGACAGCAGTCGGATACACCCTGCGGGGACGGAGATGGGGCTCTAACATGGCACACAGTCGATGCAGGGTTGGCCTGTCCAGCCGAAACTTCCTGATAACCTCTGTATCGTCCATGTCCGCCAGCAATTGGTATGGGCGGTCAATGTTCGGTCTCCGCCTGGGGAAAATGGCAGAGGACACATGTCAAAGCAACACGACACATAGCAATTTCGCATACACATCACTGACATGACTGAGCAAGCACATGAGCCACAGCCCAGCTGTCAAGCTGGGACGGCACGGCCACAATACACTTACACAGGTCTCCCAACAATGGCAATGGCAAGTGAGACATACCACTGCCATGTGCATGCACATGGGGATCTAGGCCCCAATGACTTGCGGGACGTGCTGATGGGGACTGACTGCATATTCGTCAAGCGGCAACGCCACGGCAACATGAGTGTCTGCTGAGCATGGAACTGCTTCCGAGGCTGGATGAGTATGGCACACGACGACGACGATGTGGGCACGGGCTGAGCGGCCAATACAAGTGGGACCTGTGGCATGAGGGGATATGAGACAGTAGTAGGTGTCAGCACTGCACCCTATGTACAGCACTGTACGGATCACACCTCCCGAAACATTGACAGGTGTCCACATTGACAGCCCCATGCCAAGACGGCTGTGTGCTTGCAGTCACACGTCACAGGTGAGAGGTTACATTGCACGTGCCAGGTGGCAGACGTACATAGTGGGAGCTGGCATGTGTGTGCATGTGTCTCCTGTTCAGGATCCACCAGATGGGCGCTGACTCTGTACTGAGCATTGGACACAGCATGTTCCGTGGAAGGCTTGTGTGTGTGGGATGGTGGCACTGGATGTGCCTCCGTTGGGTGGGGGGCCATGCACAGGGCGGGTACGTCGATGATTGCGCATTGTTGGTCACGGTGGGTGCACCAACTAAGATGTGTTGCCCTGTGTTCAATTCCTATGTCCGCATGATGATGGACTGTGGATGTGGGCAGACTACACATTGGTCGATGTGCTGTCTATATGCATGTGCCTTCACACCAGGCACAGCTGCCCCTGCACATGTGACCCCTGCTGGACTCGCTGCTGGGTCTGTGGAGCTGATGCACCTTCTGTGCGTGGGGCGGACAGCTCTCCTCACTTCCCTCATTGCGCATGTCATGTCTTTGCTGCAGGTGACATGGATCATAGAGGGCCCACATGTACGCGTGGGTAGGCTACACATGATTGTTCACTGGTCGCCACCCCAGTCAGTGTTTCGAATGGGAAGGTTGTCGTGCTGGTGGTATGTTCGATGTGGCGGATGGGCGAGCCTAGGTGCGGGCTTACATTCCAGACATGGGGGGGTAGTTGGATTGGCGACTAGTTGCAGTACACACGGGACACGTCTCTTCCTTTCCACATCTGGGTCATCCCTTGTACTAACTGACAGTGATACGGTCATCTTCGCCCCAGCCCTCATGTCCTCCCCTCGCCCCCAATATGCATGCTCACCTGCGAGGCTAGCGCTTGCACAGGCAGCCCCAAGCTCGCACCAGAGAGGGCAAGGAGTGTATGTGTGGGTCCAGTTGCACGAGTGGGCTGTCTCAGGGTATGATGTGTGGCGGGACGCCGTCCACCTGCGTGGTGCCCCAAATGGAGACCCGGCCTGCATGGACTATGCATCACAGTCTTCGCCTTCCGGATCCGCCACCTGCGACACCCAGTGGCTGTGGCTGCCCTTGCGGCCAGGCCGCGTCCGTCTGTGACTGGTGGCCCACACATTCACTCTTTGGCCTCTCTGGGGAGGGCTCGGGGGTGGTGGCGCACGCGCTTGCACGTAGTCGCAATGGCATGTGGCGTGGTTGGTATGATGGGCAATGGATGGGATGGTGCGAGCCACCTCCCGTGACGTCAGTGCTGCTCATGCTGTGGTGCGTCCCCCCTACACTTCCATTTGACTTTTTGCCATGCTAGATGTTGAGGTTCTATTGCCTGCGTGATATGACCAGGAGGAGCGCGAGGAGACCTCTCACACACCATGCTCCACTGCCATCCCGTGCCCTGTATCGCCTGTGCGGATTGACTATGTTGGGGTTACACCTGGTCGACTGGGGCTGTGTGTGCCTTGTCAAGGGGCATGGCGGGCGCACAACAGGATCCTGCTTGTCCACAGAGGGTGGGCTGAGGTGCGCCTGGTACCGCTATGTACGTGTGCCCGGCTGCTGTGCACACACGTGTTCACTCCCCCCGACAGGTGTCCTCTCACTATGCCCAGGGAAGCGGTGGTGTACTGTTCATGACCCCTCCCAACACGGCGTGCTCCAACTTGGCATGTGCGCATCTACCCGTCACACCCACCCACCTGTGCACTGCGTCCATACGACTTCACACGGCACATGTGTGTCTTCCACAGTTGTGCTACTCATTTGCGTTGTCATCCAATACCAGTGGACTACATGGTCATGTCACGACTGCCGTGTACTTCACATACTCTCATCCTCTCTCATTCGTACATGTGAAATGAGTCAGCGGAGACAGTTTTGGTTTCAAACATTATATTGAGTCTTCTGTCCTCTGTGATGCAGTATAGTGGACACTACTGGCAGCGGAATACATGTTGAGGATATACTGAGCATGATTGCAAATGGGATAGGGTGTGGGGTTACATGTGATTGGCTGTTGCATGTGGGATGTGGGCTTCAGAGTGACATCTGCTTGGCCAAGGCTGTGCTAATGTACATTTGCGTATAGCTGCGGAGCTGCGGACTTTGACACAGACGGTATACATGTAGCCTACCAGACCGCTTGGCATCATGGGCACAGTCCATCTCAGTTCCATGTGACAGGTTTGCTGCGGTTGTTCCTCATGCACGCGTGCATGTGAGATGACATCAGGGCATGTGCTTGCGTGCATGCAGCGGCGTGCCACTTGTTGTTGCACTGTGGTGGTTACTGGACATGTCACAGTCACTGGGGTCGTGTTGTTGTTGTATGCACTTGACGTCCATGCAAAGGTCCTGGTATGGGGTTCCCGGGGCGGGGGTGGGAGGGGTGCAGCACCCACAGACTCCAGGCGACCTATTCATGTCCACTGAGCGGTGTGTGTGTCCATGGGCGCTGGATCCATGTCGTGTCCTGGTTGTTCGTGCAGTTCCGTCCATGTGGGTGCGATACACAGAGCCCATGCCACTGCCTCCCACGATGCATGCGGTGTTCCTGGATGTGATGGGGAACAGTGTGCATGTCCCGGTCATATCCGATGTCATGGCGATGTCGTTGATGGTGTGGTTACAGTTGCCGGTCGTTTGGTATGGCTGTTGTGGTGGTGACTGGCCAGTCCGTGCGGAAGCTAAGCATGGGTGCGGGGTTGGACATCAAAGGTCACTCGGGGAACCTGCGTTGTGGTCCGACGAATTTACAGGTTGTCAGGTATGCGATGCCGTCCAGCAGGGCTTCCATGTCATTGGTGGTGTACATGTTTGCCAGCCAATGTAGCGGATGGTGGCTGTCAAGGTGTTGTTCGTAAGTTGTCCCTTGGAGGACCATGATGGGGCATGCTGGGTGACATTCGATGTAGCTGTTCTCGATGATCCGTCGTGTGGAGGCACAGTGGTCCCATTTCAGTGCGGGTGCGATGTTGGCCACATACGCCATGCCCCCATAGGCAGAGCAGGCCCTGTCGTGTGCGTCCAGAGGGAGGAGTAGTGGTAGCAGGTCCGCCTTCAGACATGCCGGGTTGGAGAGGCATATCTCGACGGGATGCTGGTAGGGACACCTCCGACAGTAGAAGACGGGCATGACGCAGCTGAACAATGTGATGCGGTAAGTCAGTCGGTAACTTACGTTCAGCAGGGACAGGAGATCGCATCCCAATGTATGGCACAGGTTGGTTTTGTACAGCTTGAGCTGTTCGGCGTAGTTGGGTAGGTGTGTTGCGGTTGCCATTTCGCAGCGGTTCGTAGAGGTGGCGTGCTCCGGCTGTGTGTGCAGTCTGCAATGTGCACGCTCCGGGGTTGCTGTGAGCTCTGTGTAGTCGTAGGGAGACAGGACTTGTGTTCTGTTGGCTTGTTTGGAGGACACGGGCCCTCTTCCCACATGCTTCTCAGACAGTTCAAGGTCAGTGCTGTGTGACTCCTTCCAATTAACTTGCATGTGGCCGACATGGGGGAGTGTTTTCTTCTTTCTTCCCCGTCCGTTGTGTGCTTCTGTGATATGCGCTATCTGCCCTGTGGTCGGTCTCCTCGGCATGCCTGTGTTGGTCTATTCTTGGACAATGGCTGTATTCACCGGCTTCTGTCGTAGGGCTGTGGTTTCGGTGTTGGAATGGAAGGTCATTCAGTGCTGTCTGCTCTCCCTTGTGTGGGCGGCAGGCTGCCTTTCCGCTCTGCGTTGGGCCTTGTGTGTGAATGTTATTCTTGGGCCACCTGTTGTCGGTCCCCGTGCTCTTTGGTGTTCCGTTTTATATGTCTTGTTCATATGTGCAGGGTGGTATGGGTTTTTCAGTGTGGTACTGGCGTTCCTCTTCCCGAATGGGCCCTGCTTCTCCTAGTTGGTGTTGCCGCCGCTGTGTGCTACGCCATGTTTGTTACACTGGGGTGTGTCCTGCTGTTGCGTGACTTCACTGGCATGTGTGCGTCGGTTGTGTGGCGTTGGGTGTTGTCCGTGAATTGGGCGTTGGGGACATGTCTGTGGCAGGCCTGTCACGTGTCATGTGCGTTCGGGGTGGGGCTGATGTGTGTGCTGCTTGGTTGTGTCCCTGTGTCTGTGTGCGACGCATGCATGGCGCTGCGGTTGGCCTCTGCGTTGTGCGCATGTGTGGCGGCGTCATCGCTGCTTTGGGGCCGTGACGGGGTGGTTGGTTCCTAGTCCCAGGTGGTGTGTACACATGTGTTCCGCGATGTTACGATTTGGCCTGTGTGTCATATGTGGATGCAATGGTGGATGTGTAGTGTACACGCGCTGGTGGGGGGTTGTCCGCTTTTTCCGCCCTTGCACTGTGTGCGCTGTTTGCGTGCACTTGTTGTGTGTGTGCCTACCTGCGTCTCCGCGGTACGTTGCGTCCTTGGTGGTGCATCAGCAGAAGCATGGGAAGGGCCTGCAGTGCTGGATTCATGCTCGGGGTGCCGCTTCTTCGTAGTCCATGCTCTGCGTCCGTGTTACCGCCTCTCTTTCACGTGCGGTGTCTCTTAGCCGTGGGAGCCGTTTGTTTGCGGCATCGTAATTTATACGCCGGGCGGGACGTGTTTCGTCGGACGGTGTGTGTCAGTTGGGCTGCGCCGCTACGTGTACGGGCGCACTTTGATGGCGGACGGTGTTGCTGGCTTGCCGGCGGTGTTTGGCCTACTTTTCGCATCGTAATTGGACGGGCGTGTGGACTGCTGCGTGCCGGCGGTAACTGGTGGTTTTTGCATCCGCCAGCACGGCGGTAGTGCTTCCGCCCGACATCGTAATGGGCCCCTTAATAACTGTTTTCCTTTTTCTGAAGTGATGAACTTCGTGGCTTCTGTCATTATATCTGTAATTACTGTAATAATATGAATATAGTTAAATTCTACCTGTTATTTATTTACATACATTTACTCTTTGTTTAATTAACTTACTTGTATGTGCTTTACAGATGTTTTGTGTCCTTTGAAGCATTTTGTTTGAGCAAACTTGATTTTGAAACAGGTTTTCCTTTTCTGTTGGAAGAGAAAAATTATTATCTTAATTACATTTGGCATATTTTTTATGTTTGACGATGTTTTGGGGGCTACTTATTTTTTAGCGCTTACTTTATTTTATAATGTTCGATGTGTTGTTGTAGATGGTATTTAATAACAGTTTGGATAATCTGTGTAAAACAAGAATAGTTTAACAGTGTATTAGCTATTGTTTGTTAATTGTTTTACAGTTTAGAATTATTTTACTTTTTAGTTTAAATATAATTGTTACTTACTTGGATGTGAAGTTGTAGATTTATATATTTTGCAGTTTTCTGTTTTGTATGAAAAAACTGGCAGAGTTTCCTCCTCTTGAACTGTTTGTCATTTTGTGAGTTATTATTTGCTTCAATTAGTGTGCCTTTTATATTTTTTGTTTGATTGTTTAAGACATTTTATTGGTTAAAGTTGGTTATAGTTGTATTTTATTGGTTGCTTCAGTATAATTCTAATTTTTTTTGGGCAGTTAGATCCTTATTTGGTAAATGCTAACTTATGTGGTTCTATATTTGTATTTTATATTATTTCATTTATTTAATATTGTTTTTGTTTACATTGATAATAGTATTAATTTTGTTTGTTTTATTTAAACATTTATGGTGATTAAATTATTTGTAACTAAGTTTAGTGCATATTTTATAGGTGTAGTATTTTAATAGTGGTTATGTTAAATATTTTGATGATGTAAAAAAAAATTTAATTAGATATTTTTGTTATAATTTTAGGATATATTTATTGTTGTTTGTTTGTGTAAATAATTGTTTTTAGTGTGTTTTAAACATATTTACTACTTGTTTTGATGATAATTTTGTAGTTGATGTTGTGATCGACAGTTTAACATAGTATATGCTTATTAATGTCACAATGTTTTTGTTTACAATATTTTTGTACTCGATATATGTACAAATAGATATTTTTGTTAGCGTTATTTATGTGTTCAATATAAGTGACTTTGTATAGGGTCTCGATATTTTTGTCATCGATATTTATTTTTCGATAATTGTGTGAGAAGATATTTGTTGTCTCGATATTATGTCATTGATCCCTGGAGAGAGCTAATGATATCTGTGAAGCATTTTCTTACGGTCTTGATGAAGAGGTTTCTTAAGAGCCTCAAGACTCCAAGACAGGTGTTGTTTTGATGGGGGTCATGAATGCTGATGTGGATGAGGTTGTTAGGTGTTGTAGTGTGTGTTTAACTGAGTGTGGAGCAGTGTGGGCTCTGACCCACAGTCTTCTCCTAGCCAGAGTAGACTCAAATGGGAGTTGCCACAAGGAGCTTTCGACTCTGCACTAGACTAGGTGTTTTTCATACATGCAGGGTGCTGTGGCATGCATAGTCTCCACAGCAATCAGAGGAGGCAACTGGATGAAGAGTGCAAGGAGAGGAAGGAAGGGGCAGCTGTGGATATGTTGTGTGTGTTAGGGAACCAAGTACCTTTTTTGGGCCTGCCAGGGTGCAGCACACCTTACACAAGTTCCTGTCACTGGATGTATTCCTTCCTTGCTCTAATTACAGAACATCGTAATTACATAATGAAGCAAGGTGGTGGCCCTAGACAAATCAGAAGAGGAAACAATGCAGCTATATTGGGAATAACAGCTTTAATATCCATTATCAGACTCAATTATTTTACTTACTAAGATGAAAGAGGACTGGGGAGTTTGCAAAAATAAAACTGATCAATAAAAATGGAAACACCTATTCTCACCCCCAATCAAGGTCACAAGCAATGAAATAACCAATAACAAGTACATTTCAAAAGAAACAGACCCCTACTACTAAAATTGTTTCCCCAAAATTAAACTAGACAGTCTTCATATTCAACGTTTTTGTTACTCGGGAAGCAGAGTTCACACATTTGCTTGTTAAGAGTGCCAATTTGTACCCCTGCCTAAGATAAAAGATGGCTACTGACCCCTCACCAAGCTTTGAAGAGTCTAAGAATTGGCATTATTTGAATACAGCGTACATTGGCAGAAGCTTTGGCACATTCCCTTTAACCATACAATACCTGTACAACTCTACATTGCCTAAAAACTGCCTCTGGGACATTCTACCCATTGCCACATTACTGGGTTTTTACAGTGTCTGCTGAATGGATGTGGTTGGTTATGGAATGTGGCTTGCGTTTGTTCTGTATGTGTATCTTAAATGCTTGGGTTCCTCTAGCAAGACACAGTAATTGTAACACAAGTTGGAGATTCCAATTTAGGTTTTCAGTGTTGATGTCACAACCTGCATGAAACTTCCCTCTGTAGACCATCTACAAGGGTTGGTGAATTTCACATTTGCTGGCCAAAACGAGATTGAATCTACCCAGTGACGGTTTACACCTGCTTGGAAGGTCTCCACTGTGTCCTCTGACATATCTATCCATGTTCCATTTGTGATCTCACCCAATGTCCTGTTTCTTTTGGAGTTGTCTGCAAATTTGAGACAGTCTGCACCTATCAAGTTCAGATTACTTTTAACTATATAACACTGCCCGCCTCCACTCCCGTAAAAAATGACATGCTTGTGCTGCTTAGGTAGAAACATAGCACTGGGTAAAGATTTTAGCCTTCCTTAATTAACATCTAAAGTGGATGAGAACTTGCCACACAGATCAAAGTACTTGTCTCAGCTTCAAAGAACCAGATGAATAGGATGTTTGACCTGGGATAGCATTTTGTAAGTCCTAATTTAAAAATCCTCCTCCCAAGACTGAGACTAAGACTGGGACACGGAGAAACACTGCTGCTGTATCCTATCCAGGAAGATGAGCATGTGGAGCTCTGCAGCATGAAAGGAGCTTATCTGGCCAGGAGGATGATAGAAAGGCCGATCTAACTGGAATCTGCCTGGAGAATGACTTTAAGAGTTGTATCCGCTCTTGAATGGCGGGAATCTGAGGCCCTCTGTTCATGGCTGAACCTGCTGACATCTGCTTCTCACAAGGGTGGAGACTGTATTGAAACCATTAAAGGAATGCAGCTGTTTCAGAACCTCCACTGCCCATTGACCTTCTTGACTTTGTGGGAGTCTGTGTCAGTTTCCTTAATCCTAAGAGAGACATATGATGTTTACTCTTTCACCTTATGTCCTTAGTGTGTGTGTGGTGTTTACTTCGGCTCCTCCCGCTGTTTGAACTATCCGTCTATGACAAATGACTCCAGGGAAATCATGGTTGAGCAGCACACTGAACCTCCCCAACTATACTCAATTTTACCTGTGAGACTAGTGGGTTCAGCGAGTGCCCAGCCTTTTGTTTATGAAGCATTCTACCTTGGGTGCTATGTCAATCTCCAGAAACACTAGCTTTCTGTTGATACATTGACTTTTGGGAGCAGTCACAAGTTGTAATCAGTCCAATGAATTATTCGTTGTAGCCCTGCCACTGACTTCTTGATCCAGCTAGGCTGATTAATTGGAGAGTGGAACTTTGTCTTTGGATCTGTTTCCTCTTGCCAACCTGAAATAACCATTTTGTCAATTGGGAATCCTAGTTTGCTTTTGGGTGCTGAATTGTTGGTTTTTGAAAAACGAAGAACTAAGGGGGTCATTAGGATGGATCCCAGCGGTAACGGGACCGCCCGCCTGTCATGCGGCGGTCCCGCACCCCTAATCATGATGTGACCACCACCGCGGCAGTCGCATCTGGCAATTTAACATTGCGGCGGGTGCTGCTGGCTGCAGCACCCGCCGCAATGTCAAATGGCCATGTTGTGCATTTCCATGCACAACGTGGCAGGCACCACGCGGTGCCTGCCACCTTGTGCATGGAAATGGAGGGGGGTACCATGGGTACCCCCTCAGTGCACAACTGCCCCCCCCACAGAGGGGGCCCGCAACGGGCCCCCAAAGCCAGTCTCCGCCTGTCTTTTTGCGGCGGGATATCCGCCGCGAAAAGACAGGCGGAAGGGCTCATCCTAATCACTACAGCGGTGCCTGCACGGCACCACCGCAATGATGCCCTGGTTCCAGGTTCCGCAAGGCGGGCGGAAAGGACCACCTTGCGGGACCATGGCGGACGGACTTTTCGTCTGTTGCGGTACCAATGTGATTCCCACCGCCATCCTAATTTGGCGGTGGGTGAATCACATTGTGATGGCGGGAGGATCGCCACTGCCGGCCCGGCGGTGGCGATCCTCCCACCATCATAATGAACCCCTAAGTCTCCGGCTGAGAAACTAGGGCAGAGGTTAGACCTACCATACTTCACTGTATATAAATGTAACATTCTGTATGACGCTTAGAGCCGTAGAGAGATATTGTGGATTGAATAGGTAAACTAATTCATACGATAGGGTGGGAGCTGTTCAGATCTGAAGGTCTGTCCCCGATTGTATGTCAGAATACAGAGCAAAAAAATATTGTGCTACAAATATATCATACCGTTCCTAGGTTTCTTGTGTTCCGGTTCAGGGAGGACCTGGTCTGACAGTTCGGGCTGGACTGTTTCCATGAGGAACAGGGTCAAGGCTGTTTTGCATGTGGCTGGGTCCAATCTGAGATGGCATGGTGGGCAAAAAAGGATGGATTGGGATTTGGCCCGAGCGATTGCCAGTGGCTGAGATTAATTCATGCATTCCATCAATCACCTTGTTGTTTTTCCAAAAATATTATATGCAGAATATTGACTACCAAAATATAATGAAGGTAAGTATGTATTATTAGGAATATATTTACTATTCATAACGCCAATTCTACATATTATGAAGCTATATACATGTATACAGCTAGAATTAAAAAATACATTTATCTCCATATTATTTTTAGTAGCCAATATTATTGCTGCAATATTTTTGTAGCGCAATATTTAAAACTCTATATTTTAATAGCATACCTTTGCCCTCACGTCTTAATGGATGACACCAATTTTCCTATGCTATACAAGTTAGAATAATTTGTTCTGACGCCCCCATCTTGTCAAAAAAGGTTATTGCCTTTGGCAGGTTATTGTCAGAGGCAGACAAGCTGGTGAAAAAAAGCAAAGCCCAGCCAGTCCAGACTTCCTGAGATTGCCTGAGACCCAACACAAATCTCCAAGGGATGCTATCCTCTGCTCCTTCACCAATTGAGAGTCATGTAAGTGAAATTGCAAATAAAAGTTGGTACCTCCAAGCACATCAGGTCCGTGTGCAGTACAGAGAAAGTTCAAGGACAACAGGATGAGTATACAAAGGGTGTCTGGGGGTCTGTGCATTAATATTTAAAAGGTGAGTGAATTCAGTCTTTGCCAGAAAAGAAGCAGATGGTGAAGCTGACAACCAGAGGCTGACCAGCAATCCCGTTGATTCCTTATCTTTCCTCCATTACAGCCAGGTACATTCTGCCGATCCAACACACTGGTGAGGTGTTTTTGCTAATAACACCAGAGCACCAGTGATAAGACTGTTTAATAAGGACACAAACCAGTTAACAGGCAACCTTTTCTTCCTATGGTGAAGAGTTGAGTTGCGTGCTCGCCACAGGCTCCGTCAACAAACCAAATTATTGCAGCAGACTCTAAAACCTCATATCAGGAGCTGTTGACCACCGAGTAAGCTCAAATGGAAGAGATCTGCAAACTCAAGGAAAACATCTATCAGGACTCTTCCTGGGGTTTTACATCACCTCTCTATCATGGTTGACCTATTGCAAAAGGTGAAACATGTCTGGAAAAGAGGCATGTTTGTGAAGCCATATCCCCTTTTGTGTCATGAAGGCAAAAGATTCTTAAGGTTCTACTACACTGTGCAATATCGAATTGTAACACACCTGCAACTGTTTGTGGATTGATGGTGATATATGTCTATTTGGAAGAATAAAATAGACTGACAGCTGGTGGAAGTCTTTACAATAGTGTCAAACAGAAGAAAGTCATCACTTGTACAGTGATTTCCTGTACCAATTTCCTCATGACAATCCTGAAATTTCTTAAGGAAGTATGTCAAAAGTCACAATGCAAGAAGAGGAGGAGGATTATAACTGAGTGAAAAGACCTGCGTTTACTCCCAACATAAAGGCATGATTGTGCATTATACCCTAGGGTTGAAATGATCACTGAAATCAAATTTAATAGATACTGAGGGCATCATGTTTCTCTGACATAGTCTCACATGCAATGCAGGTCCCACAACATTAGTGATTTTGCCACTGTTTTCAGTCTGCAAAAGAGAGGCCGGGGACTCCTATCTACTGTCAATATTCTTTGTGCGTGTTTACTTTTTTAGTCCACTCTGACAATCCAGCTGAGCCTTAAATAGAAACTCACAGAACTCATGAACCCCGCATAATTGTTTATGCCAACAATCTCAATAATGTCTTGCATTCACTGTGTTGTCCACAATATGAATTTGCTTATCTAGACAGAAACCAAATTTGAAAAACTTTCTAGGGAGGTTTGTAAAGTATAAGGCTAGGAGAATAAGAAGCAATATTTATTAAGGCCCGGATACAGATTGGCTTCAATAACCAGATGCTAACTGCCAAATTAACAGCCACATTCCAAGGATAACATATAGCAGAAATATATGTCATACAGAATTAACAAGTGTTAAATGCTGGGTTGACCAGGTGATCAAGAGGTGTGACAGTACTTTTCAGAAGTGCCTCATTGTCACCCGAAATGACTCTACTTGGCCCAAGTAAAGGAATGGCAGGGAATGAGGGGGTTTACGTCAGTAGGTCGACTCCTTGGGACTATGCGACGCATGGCGAATATGGAATCCAGACACCGTTGCTTACAACTACATCCTGCTGCACACAAACCATTATTGAGCATCGACTTACTGCTCCTCCCTGCGACTGACCTCACCCACATGACCCGCTTTCACATACTACTACGCAGCATATTAGACCACTCCCTGTAATGCCCACCTTGGCCTCGCTGGCCTTTCCCGTCCTAGTTGGCGATTCAATGCTTGGTGCCTAGTAGATACACAATTCACGCAATATCTGGCTGAGAAGGTGCAGGCCTTTTTTTACCTCAACAATAAATATGTGGTCACCCCAGGCAGACTGTGGTCAGTGGGGAAAGCAACTAAATGGGGCATTGCCGGATCCTACGTGAAAGCTAAAGAACGAGAGAAAGGATGCCAAATAACCGACCTGGAAACTAAGGTCTTATCCCTAGAATGGGACTATCTGAACCACCAGCAGATTCGGTGAGGCACTGATCAGATGTTGCCTTGGCATCCCTGAGATAGGTCTCTCTCTGTGAGGCGCACCAGTGCTGGACGGCTTCTAAGAGGAGAGTATATGAATGAGGGAAGAAATCAAGCAAACAGTTATATTGGCTGGTCACGTGGGGCACACACTCTTTGTTGGTCTCGCATCTCACTGTTGAGGGCGACAGGATACTCAAGCTGCGAAGGACGTTGCTGCTGCCTTCGCAGAATGCTATCACTCCTGTTGTGAGGCCAGGGAAGCCTCTAACCCACTTATTCCAGGCCTCGCTTTGCCCCAGTTACACTCTAGCGACCGGGAGGATCTCAAGCACACCATTACTGAAGAAGAGATTGGGGAGGCCCGCACAGACATGAACTCGGGCTAAACCCTCGCACCTATGGCTACCCTGTGGAGTACTATTGGCACTTTCAATCGATTCTCATTCCTCCAATCCTGGACATGTACCAGGGGTTTCTCATAAACCGCCAATCCCCATCTAAATTAGACCTGGCACATAAACCGGGTCAGCATGCAGATCGGTGTGCCTTATACTGACCAATCGCTCTTATGAACGCAGAATTCAAAATATATGCAAATGTCCTTGCGAATAGGCTGCTCCACCTCGTACCACATTTGGTCCACCCAGACCAGTATGGCTTTATCCCTTACCGCAAAACCAGGCACTGTGTACGCAGGGTTCATAGCCCTGGCTCATCTCGAGCATTGAAGAAATCTAGGGCTCGCATGCTAATAAACTCTGAGAAAGCATTCAACTCTGTAGACTGGTCTTTGCTTGAATGAGGTACTACAAAGAATGGGCCTTGGACTGAAATTCAGAACATATGTTCGTCTTTTGTATGCCCACCCACTGGCACAGGTCAAAGTTAACAGAACTCTCTCGTCCTCATTCCTGATTGGCAGAGGCATGAGACAGGGTTGTACCCTATCCCCTCTTTTCTTTGCCCTCGCCATACCTCCAGCAGTGTGGGTTTGCTGCGATACCCAGGTCTGGGGGTTTGATTGGGGGTGGCAACTGAAGACTGGATAACCCTGTATGCAGACAATATACTATTGTATCTTTCACAGGCCTGACTCACTGGACCTTGCTTGATCCAGATGCTAAACCTATATGGGGAGGCTTCCGAACTCACAGTATACTGGGCCAAATCCCCCCTGGTCTCTGTTAAAGGCTATAGAGACAGGCTAGACTGACAATTGGTATTGCTGATTCCCAGACTTAGCTTTCAATATCTGGGAGTACGCATAGCCCTAGAAGCCCAATTAAAATGGAATTTGAACCTACGACCTCTTTTGCTCAAGACAACTATGGACCTTACTAGATGGATCAAACTTCCAATCAATGTCATGGTTAGAGTAGCCCTCTTTAAAATGATGGCACTGTCACAGCTGCTTTACGTCCTCCAGAACTTTTCCCTACTCATCCTGCAAACGTGGTTTAAGGATCTGTCAAGGAAAATGTGTGCCTTTCTCTGGTGGAACCAGCTTTCCCAGCTGGCTTTCGGTAAATGTGTACAGTGGCCATACGATGGAGGCATGGGCAGGCAGACGTTCGTCTCTATTATTGGGCTGTGCACTTCATGGTAGTAAATGACTGGCTGAGTGGGAGGTGGCATGACCCTGACTTCTGTCTGGAAGTGGCAATGTTGGACCGAGAGGCAATTGTGTGCCTGCTTTATGGAAATCCCATGCCACGCACTGTCCCTGAAATCACTAAGGTGATCCTGTAGGCTTGGAGATCCACGCTGAGGTGGACAGGATGGGATAGAAAGCCTGCGCTTGACATTCCCCTATGGCAGGGTAACTGGCTGAGACCCTAGAGGTTTTTAAGTTCTGGGATCTAACTAGCATAACAAGGCTGGGCGACCTATGGCAAGGAACACAAATCTAAATCCTTCATGGACCTTCAACAGGAATTTAGCTTACATAAGTAATAATTATTTCACTACTTGCAAGCAAGTAACACACTCCAATCCCACCGCATCTCTCTCAAAACACTACCCAAATACAGTCCACTAGAGGCCAATGTCCTATCAGGCCTGCTGGGGAAGGGGGCGTGTCATAAATATATAAATCCTTAGTGATTCACTCGCTGGATCTCTTCAAAACCCTGAGGGCGAGATGGGAGGACTGGGTAGGACAATTGGATGACAGTGACTCGAGAGACACATGTTTGTCCCGTAGGGTGTTGGTTATGTCCTCAAGGCTTCAGCTCATCCAACTGAAATATTTACACATCATACCTGACACGCCTGTGCCTATAGTAGTCAAACAGACGTATGGCACCTACCTGTTTCCGTTGCCCTGAGATACAAGGCGACTTCTTTCACATGGTCTGGAGTTGTCCAGTCAATACATCATACGGGCTGAAGATTTCTGGTACTCTCTCAAGAGTTCTCAGAGGGGTCTCAGAGTTCTCACCCAGCAATATTGGGCATCCTGGAGGACAAGGGGGGATCCAGGGAGATTGTACATTGGTAGGGATTGGAACCATGCTTGTCAAAAGAGACATCACCAGACACTGGACCTCGGCAAGCCCCCATGAGGTTGGGAACATGGGGAAAGTGGTGGGCTTACTATGACTTGTCTTAAGATATCCCTGGACCTGGCTGTATGAAAACACACAGGAAGGTAAGGGCTTTATACTTCAGCAGTGGACGGACTGACATAGAAATGCAGACTGAAAGGGACATCATAATCCATATGGCAGTGCCTAAGAAGGCACGGCCCTTATTGTAGAGATTACATTCCGACCGCTGGGCTGATGGGCTCCTTGAGCCCGTCGGAACAGCAGCGGTCGGTCCCTCCACATGCTGCCTCCGACCGCCACGGTGGAACGCAGGGGCAGATGTCAGTCGGATCACAACCGACAGCCGGTCGGCTGCTACCTGACCGACATTGTAATCAGGCCCTTTGTCTTACAATCTGTTTCATTCATTTCAGTTTTCACATGGCTAACAATAGCTCTATAATTTGTGTGATCCATCAATTGGGGGCAAACCATGGTGGTTAGTAGACACCAATCATATTGTACACTCCTCATGTTGGTACTCCCCCAGGTTACTCAGCTTGTCGCAAAGTTTTTAACGTAAAAGAATACAAGAAACTCCAGCGTAGCACAGCTTCAACAACCAGCTGCTAACAGCCATAGCCACAACTGACACTACAAGGATTACATATCGACTGAAGATATCATAAAGAGTGAATGAGTGTAATTGCAAAATAACACCTAGGGCCCCATTAAGAGTCAGATGGTGCATGGACCGCCAGACTCGTGGGAGAGTGGGAGTGGCGATCTCCTGACCGCCCTATTACAATTTGGGTGGACGTGCCGCCACAGCCCCATCGCAGCTGTAAGTGAACTGCGATTCTCTGGCGGTGTTGCAGCAGTCAGGAGGCCTCATATTACGAGTTTCCTCTTCGCCGGCGGTGTCATGGGGGTTCTTACTCCATGAATACTGTGGCAGTGTGGATGCACACAGGGAGGCACAACATGGAACTGTTTCTGGCATTCCCATTACGGTGCCCATTTTCAGGGCACGGCAGTGGGAACATAAAAAAAAAGCCTGTCAGACAGGAGAAACTAATCTGGCGGGCGGTCTGACCACGGCTTTGGTAGTGTGGCGGCAGGGTGGACCCTGCGCCGCACTGCGAAAGTCGTAATCAGGCCTTTTTGGATGAAGCTTAAGGAACTGTAACATTACAATGCCGTCCTTTTCTTTTGGCTTTAGGGACTGAGGAGGTGACCAAGGGGAGAGCAGGGACAATGAAGACCAGTGGAAAATAAACCTTAGCAGAAATAACAAATGAAATTACAAAATCACATCTTCAATCCCTAAAACTGTAAAAAGAAAAATCATTAAAATTCGGATACCTGCAAGGAATCCACTTAAGTAAAGGAAAAGTCAAATAAATAACAAACAATTCAGCATCCAAATTTGTTACCTGAGTCCAGTAGTGTAGCAAGGATGCCACGGGCCCTAGTGCAAACAAAACAAATGGCCCCCTTGACAGCTGTTGGGGTAGTAAAGTACATCAATTATCAGGGTTCAAATGGACCTCAGGTCTCTGGGCTCCGGTACCACTGCACCTACTGACACAGTAGCTATGCCCCTACCTGAGTCTGTTAAAAAACATTCGGCTTCAGCTCTGAACCATCAAAAAGAAAAGTTGGAAGATCAAAGAGAGCCTCTTCTTCCTCTCTCAGAGAATACCGGCAACTTTTTGGGAGAAATTCCTAATATCCATGCACAGTGAAATGATAGAAAATCAGCAGAGACCGGGTCCGGCCTATACGTTTCCAATGCTCTTAATTTGTGTAAATGTAATGTTGGTTTCTCTACCACATAAAAAAAAAAATTTAGGAAACAATGTGAAGTTTGGCACTAGAAAGTAGACCATGGGCAGGGCAACTGGAATTATGCCATTTTTTGGTTACAGCGTTTTCAACACAATTATGGCCTTGACACATTTGCCACATAATACATTATCTGCTGCATAATCTGCATATTTTAACAAAACAAATTGTCTCTAGCACAAACGTATCAAACTTTACTAAAAAGGCAGCAACACGTGTTGCCGCACAGTTGAAGGCCATTTGGAAAAGTCGACTGGTTCCCTTATTGTTACCTACTGTGGGTTTGTATGTTACACTGGTACTCATGAGGGGAAACCTTTGCCTTGATAGTGCAAACCTCTATAACAAGAAATGTGTTTTAGCCATGCAGGACACGAGTGTGGCTGCGGTTCAGCATGGCTACATTTGTGGCATAGAGGAGGGGGGTGTGGAGTAGCATAGAGTGGCATAAGGTGGCAAAGAGTGTTGAAGGGTGGGGTGTCATAGAGTGAAGTGTTGTAACATTGTAGAATGCAGTGGTGTAGATTAGAGTGGTGCAGAGTAGACTAGAGTGGAGTAGAGTGCAGTGGCATAAAGTGCATTGGAGTAGAGTTCAGTGGTACAGAGTAGAGTAGAGTGGCATAGAGTGCAGTGGCGTAGAATACAGTGGCATAGAGTGGAGTGGCATAGAGTGGAGTGGCGTAGACTGAAGTGGTGTAGAGTAGAGTACAGTGGCATACAGTGGTGCAGAGTAGCGTCATAGATTGCAGAGTAATAGTGTGCAGTGGCGTAGAGTGCAGAGGTGTAGAGTAGATTGGTACAAAGTAGAGTGCAGAGGTTTAGAGTGGGGTGATGCAGAGTGCAATGGCATAGAGTGCAGTGGCATAGAGTGATGCAAAGTAGAGTGGCATAGAGTGTAGTGTCGTAGAGTGCAGTGGTGCAGTGTAGAGTACAGTGGTATAGTGTGTAGTGGTATAGAGTGCAGACTTGATTGCAACGGTGTAGAATGGTGCAGAGTAGTGTCGTAGTGTGCAGTGGCGTGGATTGCAGTGCCATAGAGTGCAGTGGCAGAGAGTAGATTAGTGAAGAGCAGAGTGCAGTTGTGTAGAGTGTAGTGCTGCAGAGTGCAGTGGCATAGAGTGCAGTGGCATAGAGAGATGCAGAGTAGAGTGGCATAGAGTGTGGTGGCACAGAGTGCAGGGGCATAGAGTACAGTGGTGCAGAGTAGTGTAGAGTTCAGGGGTGGAGAGTGAAGTGTTGCAGAGTAGAATGTTGTAGAGTGCAGTGGCATATGGCAGAGTGGTGCAGAGTAGAGTAGAGTGGCGTAGAGTACGGTGGTGCAGAGTATGAATAGAGTGGCGTAGAGTGCAGTGACATAGAGTGCAATGGTGCAGAGTGGGGTAAAGTACAATACAATATATTTATAAAGCGCACAGCAACCTAAAAAGGTGTCCCAGCTCTAGAGTTGAGCGTCCCCACCAAGTTCATGGGCAGAACCAGATCAGGAGGGGCTTATTACAGAGTTGAAGAGAAACATTTTAATCCTCTTCCTGAAAGCCATTTCGGATGGGCAGCTTCTCAAACCCACATGTAAGGCATTCCAAAGTTTGGCTGTCAGGTAAGCAAAGGAGCGGCCTCCTCTTATGGATTTAACAATCTGAGGGGTTTGAAACAGTTTAAGATTATTAGAGCAAAGGGATTGAGCTTGGAAAGAGAGTTTTAAACGACGCCTATGAGACGAAGGATCCTTGGAGTTAAAAATCTTGAAAGCAAGAGTGAGGGCCTTGAACTGAATCCTTTTGCCAATTGGCAGCCAGTGGAGTTAGCGAAGGTGATCCGAAATGGAACACCAGGTAGGAAGTTTCAGGATCAGTCGGGCCGCAGCATTCTGAATAATCTGTAGCCAATATATAAGATAGGAGGGGAGTCCAAGATATAGGCTATTGGAATAGTCCAATTTAGAAGTGATCATGGCATGCACTACGGTCATCTGCTGATCCGCAGGAACAAAATGCATCATCCGTCTCAGGGATCTAAGAGTCAGAAAACAGGAACTAGACAGAGATTTTATTAGAGGTTCAAAGGTAAGCTCTGCATCAAATTTACCCCCTAGGTTTCTGGCCATGGGGGCAGGACAAGGTGTGTTGCGCATCTCAGTTGGCCACCAGAGGTTGAAATCAGGTATGTTTTTGAGACCAAAGAATAGAACTTCAGTCTTGTCTGAATTTAATTTCAAGAAGTTGGCATTCATCCACTTTAGAACTGAGTTAAGACATGTTTTGAGAGTAATCAATGTTGAAGGATCACTTTCATGAAAAGACAGGAACAGCTGAGTATCATCCGCGTAAGAGACCACTCTAATTTCGAAAGACTTCACAATATAGGCCAAGGGTGACATGTATATATTAAAAGGGTAGGGCTGAGTGCTGAACCCTGAGGAACGCCACAATTTAAAGGCTTACCTGCAGAGATAAAAGGAGGTAGGAAGACCGACTGAGTGTGGTTACAGATAAAGGACTTGAACCAAGATAAGGCACATCTCATAATGCCAAAGCCTTCTAGTCTCTCAAGCAGAATTGCATGAGAGACAATATCGTGCATCAGTGGCATAGAGTAGAGTGTTGCAGAGTAGAGTATAGTGGCATAAAGTGCATTGGTTTTTAGAAGAGTGGAATAGATTGCATTGGCGTAGAGTGCAGTGGTTTAGAGTGGCATAGAGTGCCATTGCAAAGAGTGGAGTGGTGCATGGTAGAGTGCAGTTACGCAGAGTGGAGTGGAGTGGAGTGGCGTAGAGTGGAGTGATGCAGAGTAGAGTGCAGTGGCATGAAGTGGTGCATAGTAAATTGGAAAGGCGTAAAGTGGTGTGGTAGCGCACTGCCATTACAGACAACGCATTTTCAATTGAAATGACCATTACATTTGCACAGACATGCAGTTTTACTTATAAAAGAGTACAGCACACAAACGATAATGTGTGGAAATGTAATCACCTAGTGAATTGATTTGTTTTGATTGTATTAAAAAATTTGTTTCCACTACAATTCAGAATTACAAAAAGTGTGCTTTATTTGTGCTTCCCTAATTCTGATATATTCTGAAATGTCTGCACAGTTCATTCCAGACATGCAAACTTTGTTGTGTACTAGAAAAAAAGGCTTTCACGCAAGATTGTCACAAAAATCCTCTCACTTTGAAGTCAGAGAAAGAAAAGTAAACACCAAGCTCCCTCGGAAGACAGAGCCTGACATTTGACGTCCGTCCTTGAATGCACAGCAAATGTGATAAGATAAGAACAAGATTTAGAGGCCTCTTTACAGAAAGGAAGAACTCGGAAGGATACAATCCTGAGGCGTCACGGGAACTCGGGCACGCCGCAATACGGCGGTTGTGCCGGTCCCTGGAACGCTTCTCCTGCGGGGGGCGGTTTGCGGGCCGATGACGCGCCGCTCCCGCCCCCCTCAGTGGGCGGTGATTGGTCACCTCAATCATGGCCCGGAAGCAGAAGAAGCACTTCCGGGGCAACATGGGCAGAGCGGGTCCCGGATCCTGCCAGGACCTGTTCAAGCCGGTTTAGGGTGTGAGGCTCCTTTAAAAGGAGTGCGGAGCAGTGGCTCGATCTCTTCCTCGCCGCCTCCGCCCTCGGGACAACTGCACGCCTCCGTCTACGCGACGGAAGTCATCAATTTTAAACTCTTTTCTTGTTTTTCAGGATTCTTTCTTGGATTTTAGGATTTCGGGCAGCATTTTACCTGTGTGAGGAACAGCAGCTGGAATACCTCTTCTCTCCCTTCCTTGACGGCCACCACGCCACAGCCGGGAGCCACGCGGGTTAGAGGAATACGCACCTGCCCCATTTGACTGGATCAGTGGGAGTGGCTCTGGCTGTGGGGGTGTTGCAGTCGCGATTGCCTCCTAGAGAAAGGGAGGTAAGGGGGGGGGTGTTTTTTGGGAGCAGCGCCCGGTAATTTGTTGACCTGGAACATTGGGTGTACCAGTTGTAGGCAGGGGGGCATAGAAAGGTTTTTCAAGCCTGCATTGTTTTTGCCATAGGTGAATCTGGGCTTTCTGTCTCACCAGCAGGGATTGCGAGGGGTACCTATAGGCCCCGGTTTAAGGCATTGGGCCAGCAATTCGATACATTGTGAGCCCTCTTTTGGGTTTATTGAATCAGGGATGGCACCCAAGGCGAAGAGGGGTCAGGTCCCAACCAGAATGGAGGAATGGAAGGAGGCAATGACGCGCACGATGACTGAGTTAGTGCAGTCTGTGTCTGAGTTACGTAGGAAGGTGGATGGCCAGGAGGGTGATGAAGTGAGACCTAGGCGTTTGGGGGTGGCCCCCAGGGCAGCATTCCCTCCGGTACCCCGGAGAGTAAGGGCCAAACAAGGGAGCGGGGGGCAGCGCCACGAGGGTTACCGACCCCAGTGATCCCAATGCCCTCAGTCCCAGCAGGGTGGTCCAGACCTGAAGAAGGGTATGGGACAGCCCCTTTGGAGGTAATCCCGCCAGGAGGCACGGGAGGCCCCAGACAGCCAGGTGCGTCAGGGGGTCCCAGTTTAGGGGGGGCACCGGCTCAGCCAGTAGTACCACCCAGTGGGTGTCTAGGGGTAGTGTGCCTGGTCACCCAGAATTTGTAGCCAATCTGGCGGCAGTGCTCCCATGGTTAGCAAAAGCGAGGACAGTAATTCCTTCTGCGGGCGGTGGTGTCCTGCCAGCCGAAGGGGATGCAGTGGAAAGGGCCAGGACATTGGTAGCTCAAGTGGAAGGGGCCAAGCAGGGGGTGCCACAAGCTGTTGAACCAGGCCCATCGGCGTCAATTGTTGGGGTTAACAGCGGGGCTGGGCAAACTAACACAGGGAGCGACAAGAATTGTCCTGAGCCTCCCAAAGCTGGCACATCTCCAAGAACTGAGCAAGCCAAGACCCAAGCCGGCACGACGTCAGGTACGGTGCAAGTGTTACCAGGTTTGGGCTTAGGGGAGATGCGCACATCCCCGGAGCATCTAGGGAGGCACATTTCACAGGAAGTGAAGAAACAAATCTGGAAGGGGGAATATGGTAATATGTTTTCTTTGCTAATTGATAAAGATGAAAAAGAGGAGGCAAAAAAGATGAGGGAATGGGCTCATCCAAGGGATTGGGGCAATTGGCCCACTAGGAAAAAGATTGATGAAACCTTGGTTAACTGGATAAAGGCATTTTCTAACTATCATGCGATAATGATAGAGAAGTTCCCAGGGCTGGGCGCTGAATTGGTGTGCTATCAGAATAGGATCACATGTACACATGATGAGTACGGGGGAGTGTGTTGGAAAGAATATGACGAGGAATTTAGAAGGGCGAAGGCCTCTGACCCGACCCTAACCTGGGATCAAATGGATGTCATTTTGTGGTTAAGGCACATGAAAAGCTCAAGCCAGGACACACCACAAGGGCAGTCCTTTCGGTCATGTACACCCCATAGCGGGGGAGGGGGTGGCAAGAAGGGGACGTGTTGGGATTTCAGCAAACGGACCTGCACTAGGCCCAATGGGTCATGAAAATTCAAGCATGCCTGTTCTTTCTGTGGCCTATCCTCCCAACCAGAATCCAAGTGTTTTAAGAAATCCAAGGACAAGGGAGGTAAAAAACAGGAATGAGGGTTTGTTACTTAGTAAGGCACACTCACCCATAAACACAATGGCTTTGATGCCCTGGTTAAATAAATACTGCTGCCCAAACACAGCCCAGATTTTGTTGCAAGGTTTCAGGGATGGCTTCAGGATTCCTGCTCCTGGCTATTCTGGCAATCAGCAGTCAGTGAGGGATAACATGTCGGTGGCAATAGCTAAGGTTTGGAAGGAATTGAGTTTGGGCAGACTAGCTGGTCCTTTTGATACAATCCTGGTTTAAGATTTTGTCTGCTCACTGCTGGGGGTGGTGCCCAAAAAAGACCTGGGTGAGTTCCGCTTGATACATAACTTGTCCGCTCCCAAGGGTCAATCATTGAATGATGCTATTGATGGGGCCCTGTGCACTGTGAGATACGCATCATTGGATCAGGCGATTGCAATGTTGCAGTCACTTGGCCCGGTCACGTTATTGGCAAAATCAGACATTGAATCTGCTTTCCGTTTGTTACTGGTCCATCCACAAGACTTTCATCTGTTGGGATTCCAGCTAGAGGGGAAGTTCTACTTGGACAGGTGCATGCCAATGGGGTGCTCGGTCTCTTGCTCATATTTTGAGAAATTCAGCTCCTTCCTGGAGTGGGTTTTCAGGCAGGTGACTGGGCACCTCTAGGTGTTGCACTATTTGGATGACTTCCTGTTGTTAGGGGCGCCAGGGTCACAAGAGTGCTACAGGGCGTTGGAAGCATTTTGCCCACTCATGCGCGAATTTGGGGTACCCCTGGCGCCAGGAAAGACAGTAGGACCGGTCACACAAATTGAGTTTTTGGGCATAGAGCTGGATTCAGTGAAGGGTGTGTCACGCCTCCCACTGAGTAAGGTAAGAGGTTTCATGCTAGCACTGGAGGAGTGCCTGAGCAAAGACAAGGTCACTTTACATCAATTGCAGAGGGCAGTGGGGATGCTTAATTTTCCGTTGAAGGTCATTCCAATGGCCCGCCCATTTTCACGTTCCATTGCACAAGCAATGTCTGGCTTGAAAGAAAAGCATCACCATACTCGGTTGTCCAGCGAGGTTAAGCAGGATATGCGGATTTGGATGGCATTCCTGCGAGATTTCAATGGCACAGTAGTGTGACCCAGCCCTGCTAGGACCAGCCCGGAGATTGGCCTCATGACAGACGCTGCCGGGAGTGAGGGTTTTGGTGCCATTCTAGGTCCACAATGGGCAGCGCAGCGTTGGCCCAGTTGGTGGGTTGAAGCTGGTGTGACAAGTAACATTTCATTTCTGGAACTATTTCCCATATTGTTAGCCCTAACTATTTGGCCGCTCCAATTTTGTAATCAATCAGTGGTTTTCTGGTCTGATAACATGGCAGTGGTAGAATGCATTAATCAGCAATCTGCTAATTGTAAGATGATGCTTCGCTTCCTAAAGGAGATTGTACTGCAGTGCATGAGATTAAATGTGATATTTAGGGCCAAGCATGTCCCGGGAGTATCAGTAGCGGCCGGTGGTGGAAGTGCTGCCGGGCGGTGACGCAGAGGCGAGGAGGGGCAAGGTGGGGGTAGTAAACTCACGGATTTCGGCCGCACTGAGGTAAGTAAACAAAAAATAAATAAAACTAATTTCGATGCGCGCGCTGCATCGCATTTGGCGATGCAGCGCGTGCAACGAAATTCGTTTTATTTATTTTTTGTTTACTTACCTCAGTATGGCCGAAATCCGTAGTTTACTACCCCCCACCCTGCCCCTCCCCCGCCCTGCGTCACCGCCCGGCAGCACTTCCACCACCGGCCGCTACTGGGGAGTATTAAATCACGCTGCTGACGCATTGTCTCGTTTCAAGATGCAGGTTTTCAGGGCCTATCACCCAGGAGCAGTGGACTGTCCCATGCCTTTTCCAGAGCATCTGTGGCAGCTTGGTGCCCCAACCTATCGGACCTCGTAGCAGTTAGCCTAGCACCCAGGACTTGGCGGACCTATGAGGGGGCCTTTACCACCTACTGCAATTTTCTTGGGGTGGGCTGGGAAGGGGCATGGCACGAGCCATCGTCTGTTATATCATTTGTGGGGGGACTAAGGGACGAGGGGCGTTCTGTGGCGTGCGCAAGGCGCCACATGGCGGCCATAGCCTTTTTTTGCAAAGATAGAGGGGCATAGGGATCCCACAGGCTCCTTTTTAGTACAGAGGGCGCTGAGGGGGTGGCAACGCCTGCAAGGTTCCCAGCCAGACATCCCGCACCTGATTAGCATAGAAGTACTGTCAGCCCTTATGGAGGCAGTAGGGAAAGTATGTAGTTCCGCTGGGGAGATCGGGTTGTTCAGGTCAGCTTTTTCCCTCGCTTTCTATGGCGCTTTCAGAGTAGGGGAATTGGTGGCACGTAACAAACAAGATTGGCAGGGGGGGATGCAATTTGCCCATGTTCAACTACAGGGAGGTTCTGTATCTTTGTCAATTCCCAAGTCCAAAATGGATCAGATGGGGAGGGGGGAGCATGTTATTCTGCACAAGGCTAATGGGAGCACATGCTGTCCAGTAGGTAACCTAGAAGCTTATCTGGCCTACAGGCCAAGGGGCGCAGGAGGGCCATAACTCATACACCAGGATGGTACCCCCCTCACAAAATTTCAGTTTGGAAGAGTATTGGCATTGGCTTTGGGGGCGGCAGGCTTACACGCATCCAAATTTGGTACCCACTCCTTCACGATTGGGGCAGCCACTGAAGCCACGGCTGGAGGACTGCAGGGACATGAAGTTCAGAGAATAGGGCGTTGGTCTTCTGACTGTTACAAACAAAATGTGCGTTTACACCTGCTCTAATTATTTAAGAGGCTGATGGATGGTTTTGTTTCAATCTCTTGCAGTTTCCACATCCTGTGCTGCAGGAGGGGAGCTAGCCGTCGTTCGCCAGTCATAAGAGCATCGCCCACTCCAGGTCTCCGCCTGGGGGCCAGGCCAGAAAGAAGTCTGGATCATAGGTCATTCATATGTCAGCAGGTTGAAGCAAAAAAAATTCACTGGAAATTTTGCAGACAGGGCCCGCCAGGCGGGTTTTGGAGTGACACTGCATGGACAAGGGAGTTTGCGATGCCCCAGTTTTGAAATGTTTTTTGTGCTTTGTTGGCTAGGGCTCAGGTGGCGCCCGCCGTGGTAATAATGCATTTGGGGGGTAATGACCTGGTGCACCTGGGTAGGAAAGGAGTGGTGGAAGCACTGATCACGGAAATGGGCTGGTTGGCCAAGAAATGCCCTCAGGCAGTGTTGGTTTGGTCTCACATGATCCCCAGGTTTCAATGGCGGGGGGGAGTCGGTCTGGGCATTGAATCACTCAGTGAGGAGAATCAATAACAGAATTGATAGGCTGTTTCGGTCTCCCAGACTGCAGACGATTGTGCATGGATGCATACGGGGTGAGCAGTTCTTTCTCCAGGACGGGGTCCACCTCTCTAAACTGGGCAATGAGTACTTCATAGAAAACATGCTAGCATGGATGCTAGGGGCAAGGGTCAGGGCATGACCTTGTGTCAGCAGGCGGAAGGGGGGGCCAGATAGTCGGTCAACTATTCTGGCCTGTGGCGGTAAGGTTATGATTGGTCGGTCAATTTTCCATCTCTTAGTAGGCATCCCTTTATTAAGGGGGACGCCTGAAGGGGGGCAGTGGTCTCTCATCACACTCCAGGGGACTTTTACGGCCGGTAGGCTGAAGGATGCGGGGGTAGGGAGTTCCGCTTCCGGCAGGCCCTTTCGGCCAATCCCCGCACAGGCGCATGGGCGCCAAGTTTGGCATAACAGCAGTCCCTGGGAGGTAGTATGCGAGGGCAAAGGGGATGTCCGAGGGAAGGAATCTCATGGGCAACCGGGCCTCCTGCGCAAGGTCACTCCGGTAAGAAGGGGGACCTAACAAGTAGTTGGGACCAGTCATGACCTTGCACGTAGGCTCATCTGGGATACGCAGAAAAATTAAAATTGTACATATTCCAGTTTTAGGTTAGGTATGGCTATGTATTAGAGACGTGTTAAAGTTAGCCGTAAAGATGTGTAAATACGTTGTATATAAAAATGTATCAAGTACATAATATGTGTGGATTTCTCTGCGTATTAAATTGATTAATGTTTTAGAATTATAAAAAATATTTTAATTTTAATAAAATACAGCCTGGGTTATCCGACCCCCAATCCAAGATTTGTGTTTAATGTTGTTTTATACTCTGTGCCTCGAGGGAGGGAGGGAGACCAGAAATATCCCCGGGTTTCTGGAAGGGAGGTTGGGGTCAGCATGACCGAGAAGATCGTCAACAAACAGCTAACCCGATACCTCGAAGAAAACAGCATCCTGGACCCATCCCAATCAGGGTTCCGCAGCAACCACAGCACTGAGACTGCCCTCATCGCCGCCACCGACGACATCAGGATCCTGCTGGACAATGGTGAGACCGCAGCCCTCATCCTGCTGGACCTCTCCGCCGCCTTCGACACTGTCTGCCACCGCACTCTACGCGCACGCCTCCACGACGCAGGGATCCGAGACAAGGCCCTGGAATGGACCACCTCCTTCCTCGACGGCAGAACCCAGAGAGTCCGCCTCCCACCTTTCCGATCCGAAGCCTCCGAGATCATCTGCGGCGTACCCCAGGGATCGTCCCTCAGCCCAACACTGTTCAACATCTACATGGCCCCGCTCGCACGCATCGCCAGACAACACGACCTCAACATTATCTCCTACGCCGACGACACTCAACTGATCCTCTCCCTCACCAAGGACCCCCTCGCCGCCAAAGCCAAACTCCATGACGGAATGAAGGCCGTCGCCGATTGGATGAAGATCAGCCGACTAAAGCTGAACACGGACAAAACGGAGGTCCTCATCCTCGGCTCCAACCCCTCAGCCTGGGACGACTCCTGGTGGCCAACGACGCTGGGAGCAGCCCCGACACCCACCGACCACGCACGCAACCTGGGAGTCATCCTCGACTCAACGCTCTCCATGACCAAGCAAGTCAACGCAGTCTCCTCCTCCTGCTTCAACACACTCCGCATGCTTCGCAAGATCTACAGATGGATCCCGACAGACACAAGAAGAACAGTCACCCAGGCCCTCGTCAGTAGCAGACTAGACTATGGGAACGCCCTCTACGCGGGAGCCCCGGCCAAGCTCATCAAGCGACTGCAACGCATACAAAACGCCTCCGCACGACTGATCCTCGACGTACCACGCCACAGCCACATCACCCCCCACTTGAGGAACCTGCACTGGCTCCCCGTCGACAGGAGGATCACCTTCAAACTCCTCACCCACGCACACAAGGCACTCCACAAAACTGGCCCAGCCTACCTCAACAGACGACTCTTCTTCTACGTCCCCAACCGCCAGCTCCGCTCCGCCGACCTCTCCCTCGCCACCGTCCCCCGCATTCGAAGAACAACCACCGGTGGCAGATCCTTCTCACACCTCACCACCAAGACCTGGAACACCCTTCCACTAAGCCTACGAAAGACCCAAGACCTGCTGACCTTCAGGAGGCTACTCAAGACCTGGCTGTTCGACCAGTAGCAGCATCCCCCCCCCCTTCCCTCCCCCCAGCGCCTTGAGACCCTCGCGGGTAAGTAGTGCGCTCTACAAATTCTGTGATTGATTGATTGATTTTTTAGTAGGGGACTCGGCAATACCTGGCCATATCCAGAGGAGCCACTGGGAACTCTGGCACGCCGCAAATATGACGGTTGTGCCGGTCCCTGGGACGCTTCTCCTGCGGGGTCGGGGGTTTGCGGGCCGATGACGCGGTCGCTCCCGCCCCCCCCCGCGGGCGGTTATTGGTCACCTCAATCATGCCCCGGAAGCAGAAGAAGCACTTCCGGGGCAACGTGGGCAGATCGGGTCCCGGATCCTGCCGGGACCTGTTCAAGCCGGTATAGGGTCTGAGGCTCCTTTAAAAGGAGCGCGGAGCAG
The DNA here is from genome assembly GCA_963921515.1 of Calotriton arnoldi. Classification (NCBI taxonomy): domain Eukaryota; kingdom Metazoa; phylum Chordata; class Amphibia; order Caudata; family Salamandridae; genus Calotriton; species Calotriton arnoldi. The sequence continues at coordinate 126,290 of CAWUFW010016522.1, read as the reverse complement.
CGGCTTGATCTCTTCCTCGCCGCCTCCGCCCTCAGGACAACTGCACGCCTCCGTCTACACGACGGAGGTCATCAATTTTAAACTCTTTTCTTGTTTTTCCCCACCCACCATCCCCTGAGGCAGCAATGTGGTAAAATGTCATTTTAGGCTTTTGCATAACGGTTTTATCTTTCAGGATTTCGAAGTTTGTTGGTATTTTCCTTTTCAGGTATTGCAATATGGTGTCAAGTATTGTCATTTTGGTATGTTTTTTATTACAGGGCGACGTTTTGCTTGTCGTATTTTATGTTGTAGTATCCTTGGTCTGTGGTAAGGTCATGATTGGTCGGTCAATTTTCCATCTCTTAGTAGGCATCCCTTTATTAATGGGGATGCATGGGGGGGGGCAGTGGTCTCTCATCACACTCCAGGGGGCGTTTACGGCCGGTAGGCTGAAGGGTGCGGGGGTAGGGAGTTCCGCTTCCGGCCGGCCCTTTTGGCCAATCCCCGCACAGGCGCATGGGCGCCAAGTTTGGCATAACAGCAGTCCCTGGGAGGTAGTATGCGAGGGCGTAGGGGGTGCCCGAGGGAAGGAATCTCATGGGCAACCGGGCCTCCTGCGCAAGGTCACTCCGGTAAGAAGGGGGACCTAACAAGTAGTTGGGACCAGTCATGACCTTGCACGTAGGCTCATCTGGGATACGCAGAAAAATAAAAATGTTACATATTCCAGTTTTAGGTTAGGTATGGCTATGTATTAGAGACGTGTTAAAGTTAGCCATAAAGATGTGTAAATACGTTGTAAATAAAAATGTATCAAGTACAGAATATGTGTGGATTTTTCTGCGTATTAAATTGATCAATGTTTTAGAATTATAAAAAATATTTTAATTTTAATAAAATACGGCCGGGGTTATCCGACCCCTAATCCAAGATTTGTATTGAATGTTGTTTTATACTCTGTGCCTCGGGGGAGGGAGGGAGACCGGAAATGCCCCCGGGTTTCTGGAAGGGAGGTTGGGGTCAGCATGATAGTAGGGGACTCGGCAATACCTGGCTATATAAATAAGGATTGCTCTTCACGAGGGACGAACTCAACCTGGATAGCTGAAAACAAATAAAGCCAGCAAATAGAAAGCAGACAAATGTGAGTTACAAACCACAAAGCCAATGGTACGTAATGGGCGGAATGCATTCCCGGGGAAGCTTTCCAAATGTCCCCAAGATGCCTTTAGCATATCAGACAGCTGTACTGTCTGGTAGCTTTGACCTAAAAATGACAATATAAGGAAGCAATAACCATCAAAAAATGTGCCGCATTACGCCACAAAATTTGCATTTTCTTGCCACATAATTTGGTCCTCCTCTCCCACATAATGTAGTCTTCCTGTGCTGTAAAATTCTAGTGGCATTGGCCATGGGCCAGAATATTCTGACACAAGTTCTTCATCATGGAACTGGAGAAGCACCAAAGTTTAATTTATGCAGGTGGTTTGTCAGTAGAGCACTGATTCTCGTTTTTGATGGCACATACTTATTTTTCATCACTAAACTTTGATCCAGAGCAAGACAGAGAAAAAAACAGGAAAAGAAAGATAGAAAAACAGTAACAAGGAGAATAAGCACACATGAAAGATAATATTTAAGACTAAGGTAGGACAACAAGAAGCATAAGATAGCAGAGAACCAACAGTAGGCGGCCTCGATATTTGTCAACTCTGGCAATTCAGCTGTCAGGCTCCTAACACAAACTTTGGGCCCCTACACTTATTATTATTATTTATTTTTTTACAAGTTAAGCACTGGAGCGAGCCGGCATCTAAAGTGCCGTTGGATTCAATGTCGGAACTGGTTGAATACTTCATTCTCCATCTGGGCTTGTGACAGAAGTACTTTATATTAAAATACAAACTTCATTCGACAAGAAGACAGTTTTACAAGTTTCATTTGAAATAACGGCACCACAAGCCTTTCACTGAAGAAATCTGGCTAATTTTCAGAGAGATGCCCCCTGCGCAGTGCGCGCACCGAGAACCGCCACTGACATTAGGGTTCCTTCCGTAAAGGTGCAGGAGCGTGACAAATATATGTAATTTGTAAATTGGCCGGTCTTTTGCAATAATTTAGAGTCAGTAGTTAAAGGCAATCGAAAGCCGACAATTACCGATGTTTAAAGGTTTGCATTGCTGCTCTGTGAATATTTCATGTCCAAATGAGTTTCCACGGGACCCCCTGCTGTTTCTGATGAGGTGCGCCGAAGCTTTATTGTCGCGCGCGCAGCGGGGCTCCGCCAACGAGGCGCAGCACGCGTGATGCATGGCCCACGCCGCTTAAATAATACATGGCGCCTGCGCACTGCGTCCAGGCGCTGCACTTTATTTACATACCAAGTGGGCAGGCGCCGAAAATGAAGAAATATGAGAAGGCTCGGGACATAGATTCTCATTTACCATATCTACATAACGTGAACATATATAACAATAAAGGTACGGCCCATTACGTGTTACGCTGTTACGCGAGGGCTTTATTTCTGAATTTATCTTAGAGGCTTCTTAGATAGAGTGGTGCCGTGTCTGTTATTATAGTGAGTGAAACTGGTAGTTCGAGACGACAACGCGTGTAAAAAAATGAATAGGCAAGAACTGGATGAGAGGATTAATAGGAAATGCTTCATGGATAGCAGGGTATCTCAGCTCAAGTTTCCCTGCGAGCCACAGGTTAGAATCTCCCAGAGGGCTCCTTAAGAAAAATAGTAATTTTGGTAAACGCCTCTATCTTATCAGCTTTTTCTATAGCTGGTAAAAGCAGGAAATGTACCGTGTGCGACCATCTGTAACACGACTATCGTGTTTGCTTCTTAGGACCTTCATATGTATGCTTCATTTATATTGTTTATTATATTTGACAATTATAGGTGGGTTTTTTCAAATACCCTTTCTGCAAGACGAGTGGAGACAATTCAGGCAACCTTCTGTCCACAAAATATGTAGCTGAATATGTTTTGGTTGATGGCAACACAGAGCAGAAGGCGTGTGTCAGGCTCGTTCCATAAAATTAATACTTGCTTTCGGGGCTAGCTACAGGGTTCTGTGGATGGGCCACTGGGCACGGAGTATGGTCAGTGATCTTGTCCTATAGATGTTGACCAAAGCTGTGTCCACTAGGCACCATGTGCAGGTGTACTGGGTAAAGGCCATGTCGAAAGTGCACGAGTAATGAATTGGGTTGTTAGTGTGTAGCTGATCACACCTGGCAACATGATAATAAGGTTCATTCAGCTGATATTGTTTCAAGCAATATAAATTGCCAGTAATTTATCCTTTATGCACAAATGCGCACAAATGCGCATAAATATGATAGTGGTACAGTAACACTACTACTGCTACTGTCACTTTAAATTCTTCATAGGGAATTCGACAGAAGCAGCTTTTTGGCAATAACTTTAGAAGTCTTTTACAAAGTTCCTCAAATTACAAACCCCCTCATGGAATGCATAAGCGCCTACATATGTGACGTTTGGTGAAAACTGGTCAAGAATTTCATAAATTAAACTGCTTTTTGTAGTCACCTTTTGAGAACTGTATTATACAAGCTTATTCATAAAACACAAAGAAGCACACATTTCTTAAAACTATCTGAACATTTTTGCATCAGTTTTTATCATCAAACATGTAGTCGACCTAGACTGTATGTATATTATATATAGTGCACATTGGCGTCCGCTCCTGTGTTGTAGTTGGATCAGAGTTGCCCTAGAAAACATATTTTTTATTTTCTTAGTAACATTGGGCCGTTTGGCAAATCTGAATGAAACTTTCCAAAAAACTCAGTTCATCCAATTTAGCTCCTTCATGGAAAGTTTTGAGCCAATCTACGAAGCGGGGACCAAGAAAAAGGGGGGCTCCCAAAAGTGTGATTTCTCATGCTAGTTCCCATGGGGACCTTTCCTGTCTGATACAGAAAAAAGCTGAATAGCATAACAGCCAAATTTGGCAAAAAGTTAGATCTTTACTTAAAAAACATAGCTTACGTGATTTGGTGTCGATACATCATGCTGTTTCTGAGAAATTAGCATTTTTAGAGGGCCTTGGGTAGGCATTGTAATAATTTGGGTTATTAATTGAATGGGGTGAAAACCCTTCTGAAGCAAGAACCATAATCCATGTCAACAAGAGCCACAAATGTTACAAAATTACCCTGTGCCTAACCCTCTGGTAGCTTGGCACAAAGGCAGTCAGGTTTAACTTAGAGGCACTATGTAAAGCATAACAGTAATAAAGTGAAAACACAAAACAAGATTTTTTTTAAACAGAGTACATTGTAATAAATATATCAAGACCAAAATGACAAATCCAATCAGTACAACAGAAGATATGCGCTTTTAAAATTTTAGGTAGGTATAGCGCCTAAAAGCACAAAGCACCACTCACATCTGCTCTTGCTAGACCAGGGGAATGTCACAAGTTCAGGTCGACTGTGAGTGAGCATGGGCTGGATACAGGGATCCGGTTAGTCCAGCAGAAAGAGTTACCATCTCAAAGTCCAAAGCAAAGAGTACAGAACTTCAGGGTTTCTCCTTTTCTTGTAGAGGAATGCACTCTGATGCCAGTCAAGAGTCCAGGACCTAGGGAGGCACCTCCTGGAGATCAGGTACTCACTCTATATCGGGGAGAGGATGTAGCCTTACGGCTAGAGCGGTCGACTTCGAAGCTGGGGAACCGGGTTCGAGTCTCGGCAACGACGCTCAACATCCTGTTATTCTGGGCAAATCACTTAATCTCCCCGTGCCTAACAAAAATGAATGTGTCCTTCTGTAACGAAACTGGTGCTCATGTAAAGCGCTCTGATACCTGAAGTCTCGGGTCTAGTTCGCGCTATATAAAACTCTAAAAAAAATATATATATATATATGAGAGGGCAGCCGGGCTCAGGTAGGTCCAGTGGCAGGTCCAGGCAAGTCCAGTTGCAACAGGTCATCTGCCAGTTTCAGAGAGGCCTCTGGAGCCTGTTGTGTCCCTATAGCTCAGGACAGGAGGTCAGCCAACTGACCCTTGAAGTCACTCAGGTAGCCTGTGATGAAGGGAGTAGGTCCAGTCTTCCTCAGCAAAGAACAGGCAGGCCTCAAGCAGCAGGACAGTCCTCTGGGGAACAAGTCAGGCCTCAAGCAGCAGGGCAGTCCTCTGGGGAACAAGGCAAGCCTCAAGCAGCCGGGCAGTCCTCTGGTAGCAGCCGGGCAGTCCTCTGGTAGCAGCAGGGCAGTCCTCTGAGAATAAAGGCAGAACTCAAGCAGAAGGGCAGTGCTCTGGCTCATGTAGTTCCTATAAATCTATATAGGATCTGCGCGTTTAGACAACATAAACTATGGGATTGGTGTTCAGACTGACTCCAGACACCCCCACCGGGTATGTTCGCCTGTATACCAGCTAGCTCGCAGTGCCACTGTAAACTCCTCTTACCAAGGAGAGAATAGTTCCTGGCAACTATCGAACATGAGAACCCTGTCCCATCAGGGATCGCGGAAACAGTACAGTACTTTTCACGCTCAGTCACTCATGCTCACTTTGTCTCAGAGAGATACACAGAATACACGGTGGGGACATTTTCAATAAGCATTTATTGAACCAACGTCATTCTAGTGTAAAATAGGTGTGCTGAAATGAGCATAAGACAGAAACAGATATAAATGATTATGAGCACCAACAGAGTAAATGGATGTTAGATTTCTACTATAGTGCGAAAACAATGAATATAGGCAGGTATATAAATACATGACAATAATAATGTGTACTCCTACGATGCAACCCTAACTAGATGTACCTAAGTGTACCTAGCATGTATGTAGGTGTAGAGCCAAGAATCCCCCTAGGATGAAGCCAAACCCATTACCTGTAGTGAGAAACTGTAAGACCCCGTCTCGAGATGGACACACCACGAGGGATGTCAGACCACTGTGTGCTGGAGTGTCTGTGTGCAAGAACCTCAGTGTCTCGCGTCAGTGTGTCAGCATGGAAGTCTTTCTCCTCTGCCTGCCCCAGCAAAGATATGGTGATTATATACCCAAAAGGTACCCTCAGGGGTTCTACGTTGCTGTGTCATGTCGGCCGAGGATGACAAAAGGGGTGATCCTTATACATAGTTACTATGCAGAAGATGGTAATCCTGCTGTGATTCTGAGAATCCTCATGCATAATAAATGAGGGTAGTTTTCTGGGAAAACCACATGACATTTATGCAGCACCTTAACTAGGTAAAAGGTAAATTCCAAAAACCGTTATGTAGTACAATGGCAGGGAAAATGTAGGTGAAAGGTTAGGTGACTACCCAGGCCTATATTGGGGTACATTACAAAACATAACACCCACTCCTCAACCGACCGGACGATATATATTAAAAAGTGAATGTCCTTCTAATCAATTGTAAAAACATTATTTAAAAAAATTTCAGAATAAAAAATGTCTAAAAGTATATAAAAAGTGCCTAAAAACTCTATAGATCCTTTATATATGTTAAAAGTCCTATAAGTCCTTTAAAATATGTTCATATATATAGTTGGAGCAACTGAGAGCGTCTGAAAGCCATGGTGCTCAGTAATAGTATAGAAGGAAAAAAATGTGTTTAAAATTCCAATTTCGGTTGTTTTGGAAAAAGGCCGAATTCTTCCCAGCACACGGAGAGTCAAATGTTTATGTGTCCTGTGTGCGAGATGCAACATCGCTGCTGCTTGCCTTCGCAGACGACGGTCCCTGTGTCACCTCATAGATCAGGTCAATCGAGCAAAGATGATCTTCTTCAGTTCCCACAACCAATGCTGAGGAAGCATTTGAAACATCCAAAGCCTGTGTGCCTGTAGTAGAGCCGGGATCCAATCCAACAGGAGCTGAAGCATCCTGTGGTGGCTCTAAGAATGCCAACATCAACATGGGAATATGCTGGGGACACTGCAGTACGTGTGTATATCCACATCCGGTGGCGCAACCAATGGAAGTGTTAGACAGAGATCCAACAGGCATTCTTGTCTGCAGAACAAGCAGCGGAGGACAGGCAAAACACAGTCATTCCACACTGGGCGGAATGATAGGAACCAAGACTCGCTTAGCTCCCGAAGTCGAGGTGTGCCCAGATGGAGTACCATGCGTTCACAGTAACGTCGCTCCAAGAGTGTTTTTTCCATCTCCTTGGTGACTGGGAAATCCATTGCGTAGGAAAAAAATTAAAATCAGGATTTCCACTACCAGTAGCAGGATTAGCGGACGCCATCCAAAAATGCTTCCAAATACGGAGTGTATAAAAGCTGGAATCACTCTGAAGACTGTCTGAAAGGTGCTTAACTGTCCAGAACCCATGGTCTTAAATAGGTGTACTACACCCTTCGTATCAGACATGTTAAAGATACGCTGTACCATTTCTCAGAAATGGAAAGGGCAGTTAGTTCATACCAGTGCCTGTATCGCAGCTGAGGACCTTGCAACCTGAAGATCAAAAGTCTCTCGGGCTGAGGTTAAGGGCACATCTTTCTGTAAAAGTATGGCTTTCATTCGGCTTAGAGTTTCAAACCGTATAAAGGAAACATTCAACGAAGGCCATAACGGCACCTCCCTGACTGTGTGGGTCGGTGGAAACAATACTTGCATACAACAAGTAACCCTGGAACTTACTGTGACTAGATATGCGATGCCTGGAAGCATCCCACAACAACCGTGATCATTCAGCATTAAGTAACTCCCATTTGAGAGCAGCTTGAACACTGGATTAATCACAGCAGCTGGGGACTCTTTCAAATGACAGGACAAGTTTGCAAATGAGGCATTACGGGCCCCATGAAGCAGAATATCTTGGCAAATGAGAGATCCACTCAATGGATTCTTTCAGTCTGTACTGCAGAGAAACACTTCAGTGTCCTCGTTCCTGCATCTAAATCTATACGGTAATTCCCAAGATTAATGGCTGAATTCGCTACCCATTGTTTCTTACCTGCCTACCTGGTGGTGTTCTAGGCAATATTGAAACTGGAAAGTTGTTACTGGCAATGTTATATGGCCATGAATGAACCATTCTGTGGACGGTGACTCTGCCACAGTGAAAGGTAATTGGTCCAATTTTTCAATGCCCAGCATTGTATATTTCGCATCCCTTTGTGCCATTATTGTCTGCTTTTCAGTCAAATTATATGCAGGAAATAGAGATGTACTGTTGATATATTGCCAGGGCACATAACCAGAGCGCAATTATTGTAGCGTCCAGCTTGATGACATAATAGAACGTAACTGTGATTGTCCGTGTTGTAAGATGGACAGATCCTGTTCCATTATATCTATAACAGAAGATACAATGTTGCCAAGTGAGTAAATCCTGGATGTTAGTGTGGTCATGCCATTGTCAACCACAGGCAAAGCCTTTTCTAAGTTAATTCTGTCAATTTCCCGCAATCTCTGCGCAGCTTCCTGTTGAGAGATTTTCCAAATTTCATTATAAACAGCGTATAGGAAGCGTTTCTGACGTGGCTTCCGGGGACCTAGCAAAAAATCCCTAAGATCCATGTCATCTGAGAGTAAGGACAAGTGTTGTTTCACCTGTGACAGTGTTGAGGTTCTTAGCCAGTCTAGGCATAACTTCCCAACGCTGTATGATGTCACCACCCCGGATGTTCTCGTTGTACAAAGCGTAAGTCAGGCCTATGGATACTAAACCCTTCGGCGGTATCTCTGAATCTTGACTGACACCTATTTGTGTCGATAGGCCAAACCAACCATCCCTTCCAATTGGGGTCTGTTGAATTGTAGGAAACGCCATGCATGATGTCATCTAGTGTACCTTCACCATTTTCTGTATAGTTTTGCCATCCCTCCAAGTGTGAAAGTGAGGGAATACGAGGTGTGTTCAAGTCCTTAATCTTGGCTAACCCAAGACAGGAAGTTTGTTGCACAGTGTCGTTCAGGAAAATAATCTGCTGTGGTATGAGGCACGCTCTAAATAATGCCTCAGTTCCCTGAACCTGCCATTCCTTAGCGCCCCAGACTGATTTTATGTCTATAGTGTCTCTCCATCAGTCGAAACCCTGTTCAGACAGTTGGGCAATAAAGGATGCAGAGTATATCTGTTTTGTTAGTGAGCATAATTTTCTTTGCAGATGTAGGTGCAAGCTTATAATAATATGAGCGTGGATCTGAAGTATTAAACCCAGAAAAATAAGCAAACTTTTGTGCAAACGTTTGTGACCTACCTTTCGGTGGTGTTGGGCAATGTTCCCGTTGGTGGTATCTGAAAACATTACGTGGTGCACTTGTTTTATGCAGAAAGTGATGACCATAATGTTGGTAACAGTACATGGTATCAAAATCAGATGCGCCATCAAACATTTCATTTTGCTGCAGACAGTTCTAAATCAGACAACATACTATTAACAGTTTCAAAATCCCAAACGTCAGAGTATGTACTGGAGGTGATGATATCAATTAAAGAAATTTTGAATACATGTGGTATTTTTAAAAGTTCAGTGGGACCAAATACATCATATGAAACTCTGTCCCAAACTATTCTGTCAGGAACTGGAATTGCTGTAATGTTCACATAGGACAGGTCTCTCTGTTCACGATCAGATGACGAATGAGGTGTCAGTACCAAGTTCACATGTGATACTGTGGAGCATTCTGGGAGATAGTGTCCACTCACGAGCAAGAAAAAGACAGTCACTAAAATTATCCAGAACAGTATTCCAGTTATTATCCAGAGCTGTAGCCATGGTGAGACTAGGCATGTCTTTTTCACAAAAATGTAGAAATCTTGAAGTTGTTTTTTGCGGGAAACTGGGGCTGGCAGTGACTCAGGTTCACTTGGATCCAAAGAAAATGTAATAAAATCGATGAAGTAGCCAGATGCAGTTCGATCTATCTTTGGTAGCTCAGCAGATTTTGTTGAACCAGCAGATGTCTCCTGTAGAGGCATATTGATGTAGATGTCGGTGGTAGGCCGAATTAATATCTGTGTTTCATTTGTGTATTGATGTTCAATTTCAATAGGAACGAGTTCCATCTCATTCTTGGTAACTCCATTACTACGTATACGTAACAAATGTTATCAGTCTTTCTGTCTGAACCTCCTGTATGGTAGCGAGAGGAGATCGGCGGCTACCCAGGGGCCCACGCGGCCTGCTATTCAGAATCGGCCACATAGTGTAGTTTGATCAGATCAATGGAGACAAATCTCTTTTCTTTCTTGCCGTCAACAGGCGGAAGAAGTACTGATCTTCTTCCTTCGACAGCCAGGACAGGTACAGCCTTTCTGTAGGATGGCCCAAATTCTTTCTTGTCCACAATCTTTCCTCTGACCAGATCTCTGACCTTTGGGATCCAGGCATGTCTTGCCGTTACTGTTTTTACTTCCCCAGTGGTGGTGTGTTTTACTTTGACGTTGCTTTGTATTGCCCGGAATTCATTGAGTTCCTGTAAAACAGCCAAACGTATAGATGTCAAATGGCTTTTCATCCGCCACTGTGCTGCCAGAATCGAGGTCAGGTACCCACATTCTCGTCCCGAATAGGACTTTGTAAGGGGTGATGCCTCCTAGTGAACTTCTCAGCATATAGGTGATTGACCCAACTACCACCCGAGCCCAATACCCTTGCTGTTAAGGATTGCTTTAAGTCCCGGTTTTTCCTCTCCACAATCGAATTTACCTCGGGATGATACGGAGATGAGTACCGCAATGCTACACCCAAGTTTCCCATGGCTTCCTTGTAAGCCCTGAAGCTAAACGTGGGGCCATGGTCAGAATGTAATGTGCCAATTGCATATGATCCTATGTAGACACGCAAATCCTTTATAACAGTTCGAGCATTAGTTGAGCACTGGGGCCAAACCCACAGGAATCTAGAGAATGAATCCACTGCCGCCAAGATGTACTTGTAAGCCCCATCAGATTTTAAGGGGACGCAGTGGTCCAAATAGACACAAGCGAGAGGTCTGTCTGATATTAGCAATGGTGTTTGTGCCGGACGTCGCACTTAAGGACAAATCCTTTTGTCTGTTTTGTTAAACCTGGCCATCAATAGCGTTGTTTCAGTTGAGAAACTGTTGCAGTAATCCCTGCATGTGCAGAACCCAGACCCTCATGTGCAGCTAGAATTAAACCTAATCTGTGATCCAAGCTTGGTTTGCATCTATCCCACACTCTCGGAATTTGAGCAAACGGAATATGTTTTGCATCCAACTTGTAGGAGTACTTGAGTGGAAAGTCTTTTGGCACGACTGAGCTGTTTTTGCGTGAAGCAATGACAGCTACCATTATCTGTCCGTCTATTCTCGTGCTAGAATGAGTGATTGCAGCTACGGCAGCATTTCGCACTGTTGCCTTGGCGGCTTCATCAGCCAATTAATTCCCTTCAACGTGAACACCATCACGTTGTTGACTCAGCCTGTGTATCACATGAGCTCTTGGCAAGTCTTTTTTCAGCTCTGCCACTTGTTCCCAAAGCAATTTGTGCTTTATTGTGCAACCGTTTGAGTCCTTAAACCCATTCTGACCCCAGTAGTGAAGATATTCATTGTAAGACTGGACACAGTCAAATGAATCGCACACTATAAGTGTGGGGAATTCCGGATCTGTATCTATAAGTGCCAGTAATAGGGCTTTTGATTCTGCCAGCTGTGCCGTACAGTCTCCTAGATACTGTGTTTTCGTACTGCTAGGATGGAACTTGCCTTCCTGCATACGTCCTTTTACAATCGCACAAGTTGCACTATATTGCTGTTTACTACCTATGGCAGGCTGAGCAGAACCGTCAGTGTAAATAATGTATTCATAGTGATCTAGAGGCATTATTTCATTTGGGAGAGGATATTCTTGTTCGTATTGCAGAAATGCTTGTGTTTTTAATGTAGAATCAAATTTGTAGTCTACATCTGTTGCAGTGAGAGAATTAGCCCATTGTATCCATCATGGATGTAGTGCTTTTGCCTTTGTAATGCTAGCTTTTGTAACAGCCTCTAAGGCCGGTACTGGAGTCACGACGATTATTCGTTTTCCCCTGTGCCAGTGCTCTTTCTCTCACTACAGCAGTCTGTACTGCTGTCAGAATTTTCTCTGTAGAAGCAAAGCGCATTTCAGCATTTGTGTACAAGTGTGATTTGTATGCTATGGGTACCATTTCGCCTTCATTGAAGGTAAGGTAAGTGTACCCTGAATGACCCGCAAAAACACAAGTCTCCAGATTTGTGGTATTTATACGTTTGTGTAGGTGTTTGGAAGCTATCATGTCGGCTTGTAAGGAACGAAGGATATCCGTGTGTTCCTATGTCCAATGTCTAATTGAAAATTCAGGTCCGATTAAATTGTAGAAAGGTTTTACTTTTTCTGCGTAATCCAAAATGTATGTTCTGCCAAAATTTAGGAAACCTAATATGGATTGTAAATTCTTCAGAGATTTTGGAGGTTGGAGCAGCGCGCACCTGTCTAAAAAGTTAGCTGCTAGGCTTTTTCCTTCACTTGATAGCTCATATCCCAAAAATAAGACATTGAGGTGGGCTATTTTTGATTTTTTAAAGTTAAATTTGTAGCCCTCAGGGGCGAATCCCAAAATTATGTTGCTCACGCTGGTCAAGTGATCCAATAAATCATCATCCGTCAGATAAGGTGTGCAGACATAATATCGAGTTTTTAATATCGAGTTGCACAAATATCGAGTCATAAATATCATGATTCAGAAATATTGACAGCAAGAATATCGTGTTCAAGAATATTGACTTAAGGTAAGTAATATCGATTTTAAAAATATCAAAGTGTTTAATATTGTTTGCATAAATATAGTTGTTAAAAATATCGATTTTGTAATTAATGTTATGTATTTTAGTATATATTTTAAATGTATGTGATGTATGTTTTTTTGAATAAGAATTGTTTTTATTTTTTAAATATATGTTATATTTTTAGTAGTTATTAATTTTGTTTTATTTGAATTTTGCATTTTTAGTTCCGTAGCGGGTTGTGGGTTTATAGGGGAATAGGGTGGGAAGTAATTTAATTATATTAAATTAATTGACTATTTTTAATTTATTAATATTTATTTAATTGAGATGCTATAGTGTTAAATGTGTAAAGTAATTTATTATTAATTAATTAATAATTGGTTGTTAATTATTAATAATTACTTAATTGGTAATTAATTATGGTAATTGTGTAATTATTTTAGGTGTGTGTTTTGGTGTTTTAGGTGTAAAGGGTGGGAAGTAATTTCTTTTGATTGATGAATTAATAATTGGTTGTTAATTAATTAATTGGTAATTAATTATGGTAATTGTGTAATTAATTTTAGGTGTGTGTTTTGGGGTTTATAGGTGTAAAGGGTGGGAAGTAATTTATTTTTAATTGATGAATTAATAATTGGTTGTTAATTAATTTTAATTAATTAATTGGTAATTAATTATGGTAATTGTGTAATTAATTTTAGGTGTGTGTTTTGGTGTTTATAGGTGTAAAGGGTGGGAAGTAATTTATTTTTAATTGATGAATTAATAATTGGTTGTTAATTAATTTTAATTAATTAATTGGTAATTAATTATGGTAATTATGTAATTAATTTTAGGTGTGTGTTTTGGGGTTTATAGGGGTGAAGGGTGTTAAGTAGTTTATTGTCTATTAATAATTATTTGTTAACTGATATTAATTAAAATAATTAAAAATGTATTATGGCAAATGTGTAATTAATTCTAGGTGTGGGTTGTAGTGTTTATAGGGGTAAAGGGTGGGAAGTAATTTGTGTTTAATTAATTAATACATAGTTGTTAGTTAAAGGCCCATTACGATACCGGGCGTAAAAAAATCCGCCACCCATGAAAGCGGCAAAAATCCGCCCGCCTACACCGTCTGAATACCGACCCAGCAATCATGATGACCCGAACCGAAAACCGCCAGCGGCGGAAAAAAAACACAAAATACCACCCGCCCTTGCCCGAGTCGGAGTCAAACCGCCCGCCACGGACGGAAAGACGCACGACAACACAAAACCGCCCACCCTCACGGTCGAGACACCGCACGTGAAATTACGATCGCACCGACATGAGCGCGGAAAAACAACAAATACACCGCCCGCCAGCGTAAACAACACCGGAGAAAATGGACACAGCAGAAGCCATGGCGGCCACGTCCCTGCACAGAAACAGCCGCGGACTCAAACAAACACACACAACATGGCAAACAAGTCCACACAGCAACCCACGCACAAATACACAGACAAAGTACACATCCTGAAAACACACCACCCCTGGACAAACAAATAAACCACAAAGCCCAGAACACCAGCCACAACACACCTGAAAACAACAGACCATCAGGACACACCCAAACAGGTAAGTACAAAAGCAGCCCCTCCACAGACCACAACCCCTTGCAACATTGCAAAGCAGAGAGGAGAGGAGAGGACACAGTGACACAGCAAGGACAGCAGCACACCACAGATACGCACACATCACACCCACCACCACCACCAAACACCGGCACCACAAACCCCCTGCACATCACACATCACACACCGCACCAGCACCACAAACACCATGGCATCACACAGAATGCCCAAGTTCACTTCCACTGAGCTGACGGTCATGGTCGACGAGATCGTCAAGGTGCACACACAAATCTATGGCAACCAGGTCCAGCACACACCACTAGCCACCAGAAACAGAATGTGGAACAGAATTGTAGACCAGGTCAATGCAGTCGGGACCGTACCCAGAAACAGAGGAGAAATAAACAAACGGTGGAACGACATCAAAAGCCTGGTCAAGAAGAAGGAGAGCAAAAACCGAGAGCTGGCTGCCACGACTGGCGGAGGGAATCCCGCGCATTACAAGACCTTCAAAGCGTGGGAGGAGAAGGTGCGAGTCATCATCCATCCGGAGATCCTCACCGGATTACCAGGGGGAGTGGAGGCTGGTAAGTAGAAACAAATGTATGCCAGCACACCGCTATGTACTCACATGCACTACCACCATGCCATAGCTCCGAGGGACAAACACCCCATGTCCAGTACACAATACACAACACATCACTCACACATGCAACAGGCACCACCACACACACAGCCCAAACATATCAACTAACAAAACCATGGGGGCATGTGTACACACAGCCAGCCACGTAACCACCAACATGTCCCCTAGTACTCCAGAAGCGCCACAACGAGCACCCCCCACACCCATGTGGCAGCCGTAGCTGCACTAACCGACAAGTAACAGGTAAGTAGCCGCAACACAAAGGCAGTGGGTGGGAGGGGGGACAGCTGAAGTACAACACCCACCAGGCCCATAGTCCCACAGCACAGCAAGGAGGAGCACCCCCCACACCCATGTGGCAGCCGTAGCTGCACTAACCGACAAGTAACAGGTAAGTAGCCGCAACACAAAGGCAGTGGGTGGGAGGGGGGACAGCTGAAGTACAACACCCACCAGGCCCATAGTCCCACAGCACAGCAAGGAGGAGCACCCCACACACCCATGTGGCAGCTGTAGCTGCACTAACCGACAAGTAACAGGTAAGTAGCCGCAACACAAAGGCAGTGGGTGGGAGGGGGGACAGCTGAAGTACAACACGCACCAGGCACATAGTCCCACAGCACAGCAAGGAGGAGCACCCCCCACACCCATGTGGCAGCCGTAGCTGCACTAACCGACAAGTGACAGGTAAGTAGCCGCAACACAAAGGCAGTGGGTGGGAGGGGGACAGCTGAAGTACAACACCCACCAGGCCCATAGTCCCACAGCACAGCAAGGAGGAGCACCCCCACACCCATGTGGCAGCCGTAGCTGCACTAACCGACAAGTAACAGGTAAGTAGCCGCAACACAAAGGCAGTGGGTGGGAGGGGGACAGCTGAAGTACAACACCCACCAGGCCCCTAGTCCCACAGCACAGCAAGGAGGAGCACGGCCCACACCCCACACCCACGTAGCAGCCACTGCAGTGCACACCGGCAGCCGACAGGTAGACATCCCGCCCCAGGACAAACGGTGTCAGTGGGCGTCCAGCCATCACCACGACCCATAACACCGCCCCCACCCCCACAGACCTGCAACATGGAGCACCCCCCGCCCATAACCATGTTGCATCCAGTCCAGTGCACGCTCAAAAACAACCTGCAGGTAGGAAACTGGACAGGGCGGGGTCACTGGAGGCATGAGGACTGAATTACGACTAACACATGGGACATGTCAAGTAGCAGAGGAACACGCAGCACTGCTCCCTGTCACAACCATGTGAACAATGTGCACACGGACATGAACCACAGTGTCACACCCCACATGACCCATCACAGACACAGCAACACCCAAGGAGCCACGTCTGCATGCACAAGTCACACTGATTACAGAACCACACGGCAGGCACAGTGCAACCCATCACACACAACTGCAACACCATCGAAGTCCTGTCCATGTAGCCCCTACTGCCTGTCAACCACACATCCCACAACTACGCCCATGTAAGACATACCACACTAGACGCAACAGCGTGGAACAACATAAATGCACACGAACACCACTGGACCCATCAAACACACAGACACACAATGCACATACAACATACCATCCATCTCATCCGTCAGCCCCAGTCACATGAAAGGTATGTCATCCGAACAGCTGGTCCACATACAGTAGTCACGCAAAGAAACATGCCCATGACAAATCATGTGCCAGAAGTGAATGAAGCGCACGTCACACTGTGAGCAACAACACACATAACATGGGCCACACCCCCCGAGCACTGCATTGATGCACATGGCACAGGGCAGCACGCACACCAAGGAATTGGACCATCTGCAATACGTCGTGTGGCACACAACCATCACTCACTCATAACAATGCATCCAATTACATGGCCAGAAATCACAACAGACAGCAAATATGCAGGGTATGTCAGACATACACACACCTCAGACCATGCACTGTCATGTTGCCACAACACATGTCACGTTCTGCACCCATGGCTCACAGTATGTACCCCCAAAGCATAGTTCATCTCAAATGCGTTTCAGGGGCTGACCCCCATTATGCCATCTGCGTTTCTAAGCGTTCCATATGAACCCCCAAAGCATAGTTCATCTCAAATGCGTTTCAGGGGGCTGACCCCCATTATGCCATCTGCGTTTCTAAGCGTTCCATATGAACCCCCAAAGCATAGTTCATCTCAAATGCGTTTCAGGGGCTGACCCCCATTATGCCATCTGCGTTTCTAAGCGTTCCATATGAACCCCCAAAGCATAGTTCATCTCAAATGCGTTTCAGGGGCTGACCCCCATTATGCCATCTGCGTTTCTAAGCGTTCCATATGAACCCCCAAAGCATAGTTCATCTCAAATGCGTTTCAGGGGCTGACCCCCATTATGCCATCTGCGTTTCTAAGCGTTCCATATGAACCCCCAAAGCATAGTTCATCTCAAATGCGTTTCAGGGGCTGACCCCCATTATGCCATCTGCGTTTCTAAGCGTTACATTTGAACCCCAAGAGCATAGTACAAACCAACCTCCACGATGGGTCTGGAGTCCGCATACACCAGAGCCACAAAAGCAGGAGCACAGCAACACACCCATCTGCATTGCCAATCCGTCCCATGCCACATGTCCACAGCACACAGTCCCATTGGCATGCCCACACAACAACAAATGGCACTGCCACACACACGGCTCCGGGAAACCTGTGCACGACTGTGCACGTACTGTGGATGTCAGACAACCTATACATACTCTGTCATGTGCAACACAATAACATATCTCATTCCCCCACAGGTGACAAACTGCTGGATGCTGGAGATGGAGACAGCAGCCAGCACAGCCAGCCTGCAAGCCCCCAACAAGGACTCACGGATGTGGAGGATCTGTCCTCCGACTCGGACACGGACCACCCAGCAGGCCCATCTGGTGTGGCAGGGCCCAACCGCACCCCAGGCACCCTCCTACCCACCAACCCATCATCCAGGGCTGATGACCACTCACAGCCCCCTGCTGCCACTGTCGTTGCGGCCACTCCCACTGTTGTGGCGGCCACTCCCACGGTCGTTGCGGCCACTGCCGCAACCCCCACCACCGCCGCGACCACCACCACGTCATCACTGGCCCCAGCCCCAGCGCAAGTGGTGGTCCGGCCGACTGGGTCCACCCTGGGAGCCACAGCGAGGACCGTGGTGAGCAATGTGGCAAGTGGGAAGGTCGGTGGCAGCAGTACTGGTAGGAGGAGCAGGGTCAGGCCAACGCCAGCCTCCCCTGGGAGCCATGCCCTGCCTCAAATGGCCAGAGTACTTGGGGCCTATGAAGAGGCCCAAGGACAATGGGCCAGGTCTGCTTCCGACACGCGGGAGGTCCTGGGGGTGTTGAGGTCCATGGACGCCCATATGGGCCAATTCGTGTCCCGTATGGACCAACTCGTGGACCTCATGGGCCAGCTGGTGGTGGCGGTGGGGTCACAGGCAAGGCCAGCAACACCACCTCCGCCACCACCTGCTAGGGCGCAGGGTCGGCCAGCAGTGTCCACTTCCCCTGCGTCCACAGCCAGTGAGCACACCTCACCCACCACCAGCAGGTCGCCACCACACACCCCCCCTCCCAAACATGGAAGGGGCCGTCCGAAGTCGAAACAGATGTCCCGGGAGGACTTCGCACGCTCCAGACGCAAGTGAGGCAGCCAGCCATCCTTGACCACCCACTGCATTGACTTGGACTACGATCCCACCCCACACAACCATCAGAATGACATGTGTCTGTTGGACTAGGGACATAGAACTAGTGGGTACACCCTGAGCATCACGCAGCCATGGCCGACAGCTCATCGTCACTGCACGCAACACTCATGTCATCACCTTGCACACAATGACATGTCACAGTTGAAAATAAATGCACCTTTTACACAAACTGCTGTCTGTGCACTGTGTTTATTGAACGATGATCAACCGCCACCTTGAGCAGAGAAGCATCGGATGTGTGGCATGGCGATGGGACAGGAGGGGCTGTAGGGACCTAGGGGGGGGAAACAGAATAGGAGCACATCCAATGAGTGTGTCACACACCCATCACACAGTACATGTCAACAACTACATGCAATGTACACACATCGCACAGTGCAATAGGGCACAATGCCACAGCCACCGTCAGTGGCATACAAACCTGGACATGGACCATTGACACACAGCACACAGTGTACATAAGGCCTCCGTGACACAGCACACAGACACCTGCACAACTACAGCCACATCATCCGTCGTACATGGACACTCACCGTCAAGTGAAGTAGCGGGCGATGAGCTGCTGACGGACATTCACAGCTTCCTCCTCTCCGCTGTCTTCCTCACTCGAGCTCTCCTGGTCTGCAGGCTGGGGCCCTGGTTGATCTCCATCATCCACAATTAGGGGGATCTGCTTCCGAATAGCCAGATTGTGCAGCATGCAGCAA
Organism: Calotriton arnoldi; assembly: GCA_963921515.1. Classification (NCBI taxonomy): domain Eukaryota; kingdom Metazoa; phylum Chordata; class Amphibia; order Caudata; family Salamandridae; genus Calotriton; species Calotriton arnoldi. The sequence continues at coordinate 106,887 of CAWUFW010016522.1, read as the reverse complement.
GCCACCACTATCTGGCACACCTTCTGTGGGGAGTACGCCAGCGCACCCCCGGTGCGGTCCAGGCATCTGAACCTGGACTTGAGGAGGCCAAAGGTACGCTCGACCACACGTCTGGTCCTCCCATGTGCCTCATTGTAGCGGTCATCTGCTGGGGTCCGAGGATTCCGTAATGGACTGAGCAGCCAGGGCCCATTCGGGTAAGCCGAGTCACCTGGGCGTGAGGGACACAGAGAACCGTTGCAATTCAAACGGGACAGTAGACAGCATCCTTAAGCCAGCACGCTACACAACTCCACATACTCACCGACAATCCAGCCACGGTCCTGTTGCAGATTGGTCATCAGTCGTGGTAATATGCTGTTGCGCATGATGTGCGCGTCATGGGCCGAGCCTGTGAACTTCGCACACACGTGGGAAATGACCATGTCCGCAAGGCACACCACTTGCACATTCAGGGAGTGCGTGTGCTTCCGGTTGCGGAAGAGCTGCTCAGTGGCCTGTGGTGGGACAAGGCCAACATGGGTGCAATCTATGGCACCAACGACGTGTGGGATCCGTCCAAGGGCATAGAATGCACCCTTCACTGCCGCCAACTCATGTGCCCTGGGGAATCGGATGTACCTGTTCCTGTACAGCATCATGGCTGCCAGTACATCCCTCAGCACCATGCTGAACATGGGCTGGGACATCCCACCTCCACTGCCCACTGTGTGCTGGAATGACCCAGTGGCGAAAAAATGCAGTGCAGCCATCACCTTAGCCGTGGGGGTGAATGCTGTCGGATACACCCTGCGAGGACGGAGGTGGGGTTCCAACATGGCACATAGTCGATGCAGGGTTGGTCGGTCCAGACGAAATATCCGGATGACCTCAGAATCCTCCATGTCCGCCAACAATTGGTAAGGGCGGTAAATGTTTGGTCTCCGCCTAGGAAAGATGGAAGTGGACACATGTCAAAGCAACACGCCACATGGCATTTACACATACACATAACTGATATGACAGAGCAAGAACATGAGTCACAGAACAGCTGTCATGCAGGGACAGCACAGCCACAATACACTTACACAGGTCTCCCAGCAATAGCAATGTGCAGTGACACGAACCATTGCTATGTGCATGCACATGGGGATCCAGGCCTCAATGACCTGTGGGGCGTGCTGATGGGGACTGACTGCATATTCGGCAAGCGGCAACACCACGGCAACATGACTGGCTGCTGTGCATCACACTGCTTCCGAGGCTGGATGAGCATGGCACACACCAACGACGATGTGGGCACAGGCTGAGCGGCCAAGTAAAGTGGGACCTGTGGCACGAGGGGATATGTGACAGTCATTGGTGTCACCACTGCACCCTATGTGCAGCACTGTACGGATCACACCTCCAGAAGCATTGACAGGTGTACACATTGACAGCCCCATGCCAACACGGCTGTGTGCTTGTAAATACACATCACATGTGACACGTAACCTTGCACGTGCCAAGTGGCAGATGGACATAGTGAGAGATGGCATGCGTGTGCATATGCGTATACCATGCACCCATGCCAATGTGCAGATTGTGACATGCTAACAGACATGTGGGGGCCGGCCACTGGCCGTCCCTGCCCATGCACACGGCATGTTGTGGCCCCGTCCATTGTGCACCTGCACCCACACGCACATCATGGCCACACCTGCAGATGCAGTGCGCACATCATACTGTGTGGTGCACATTGCTTCAGCGGACTGTCAACAACATGGCCCAGGCCATTACGGCCAACTCCGATGACCCGCGCGGTTGCACCCTGCGTGTTCCACTATGGGGGTAGGCGTCCCGGGCCAGCTGGGAGCAGGCCGACGTCTGCAATTGCCAATGCAGGTCCCAGTGCACTTGTTGCTCGTGTGAATGTCAGGCTGGGCCATGCTGCCCCTCTCAGTCCCAGCAGGCCTGGCCTGCACATTGACTGCACAATGCCAGTAGATGACAGCACCGACTGCCTAGTGGGTTGCATGTGTCTCCTGTTCAGGACCCTCCAGATGGGCGCTAACTCAGTACTGACTATTGGACACACCATGTCTCGTGATAGGGATGTGTGTGTGTGGGATGGTGGCACTGAATGTGACCTCCGTTGCGTGGTGGGCCATGCACAGGGCGAGTACGTCGATGATTGCGCAGTGTTGGTCACTGTGGGTGCACCCACACAGATGTGTTGCCCTATGTCCATTTTCTATGTCCGCATGGTAATGGACTGTAGATGTGGGCAGACTACACATTGGTCGATGTGCTGTCAATTTGAATGTACCTTCACACCAGGCACAGCTGCCCCTGCACATGTGACCACTGCTGCACTCGCTGCTGGGTCTGTGGAGCTGATGCACCATCTGTGCGTGGGGCGGACAGCTCTCCTCACTTCCGTCATTGCGCATGTCATCACTTTGCCGCAGGTGATATGGATCATGGAGGGCCCACATGTACGCGTGGGTGGCCTCAACAAGTGTGTCCAATGGTAGTCACCCCCAGTCAGTGCTTCGAATGTGAATGATGTTGTGCTGGTGCTAATTTCAGTGTGGGGGGTGGGGGGGCTAGGTGCGGGCTTACATGCAGGACATGGGAGGGTGATCGGATTGCCGACTAGTTGCAATACACACGGGGCACGTCTTTTCCTGTCCACATCAGGGTCATTCCTTGCACTCACTGACAGTACTACAGTCGTCTTTGTCCCTGTCCTCATGGCCTCCCCTCGCTCCCCCAATATGCATTTACACCTGTGGGGCTAGCGCATGCAGATGCAGCCCCAAGCTCGCCCGGAGAGGCCAAGGAGTGTATGTGTGGGTCCAGTTGAACGAGTGGTCTGTCTCATGGCATGATGTGTGGCGGGACGCCGTCCACCTGCGTGGTGCCCCGACTCGAGACCCGGGCAACATAGACAATGCATTGCAGTCTCCGCAGTCCGGATACACCACCTGCGACACACAGAGGCTGTAGCTGCCCTAGCGGCCCATGCCGCGTCCATCTGGGGCTGATGGACCCACACATTCACTCCTTTGCCTCACTGGGGCGGGCTCGGAGGTGCTTGCGCACGCGCTGGCTTTTCTGTTGCAACGGCATGTGACGTGTGTGGAGATGTAGGCAATGAGTGGGATGGTGCGAGCCACCTTCCGTGACGTCACTCCTGCTCGTGACGTGTGCGTCCCCCAATACTTCCATGTGACTTGAGCCATGCTACACATTGAGGATGTTTTGCATGCGTGATGTGTCCCGGAGGAGCGCGCCGAGTCCTCTCCCCCACCATGCTCCACTGCCATCCCGTGCCCTGGATTGCCTGTGCAGGTTGACAATGTTGGGGATACACCTGGTCGGCAGGGGCTGTGTGTGCCTTGTCAAGGGCCTGGCGGCCGCACAACAGGTTCCAGCTTGTCCACAGAGGGTGGGCTGACGTGTACGCCTGATACCGCATTGTTCGTGTGCCCGGCTGCTGTGCACACACGTGTTCACATCCCCCCCCGACATGTGGCCTTTGACATTGCCCAGGGAAGCGTTAATGTGCAGTTCCGGACCCCTCCCGACACAGCGTGGTTCGACTTTGCATGTGCGCATCTACCCGTCACACCCACCCACCTGAGCGAAGCATCACTACTGCATCACACGACACATGTGTGTCTTCCACAGTTGTGCTACTCATTTGCGTTGACATCCAATGACAGTGGACTACATGGTCATGTCACAACTGCCGTGTACATCACACACTCTCATCATCTCCCATTCGTACTTGTGAAAGGAATCAGCAGAGACAGTTTCTTTCTTCAAACCATGTATTGTGACTTATGTCCTCTGTGATGCAGTATAGTGGACACTACTGGCAGCGGAATGCATGTGGAGGATATACTGAGCATGATTACACATTGCTAAGGGTGTAGGGGTACATGTGATTAGCTGTTGCATGTGGGATGTGGGCTTCAGAGTTACATCTGCTTGGCCGTTGCAGTGCTAATGTTCTTTTGCAAATAGCTGCGGTGCTGCGGACTTTGACACAGACGGTATACATTTAGCCTACCAGACCGCTTGGCATCATGGGCACAGTCCATCTCAGTTCCATGTGACAGGTGTGCTGCTGTTGTTACTCATGCACGCGTGCGTGTGAGTTGACATCAGGGCATGGGCTTACGTGCATGCAACGGCGTCCCACTTGTTGTTGCCATATGGTGGCTCCTGGACATGTCACAGTCACTGGGGTCGTGTTGTTGTTGTATGCACTTGTCGTCCATGCAAAGGTCCTGTTACGGGATTTCCGGGAGGGGGAGAAGGGGTGCAGCTCTCACATTCTCCAGCCGGGCGATTCCTGTCCACTGTGCGGTGCATATGTCCATGGGCGCAGGATCCATGTCATGGCATAGTTGTACGTGCAGTTCTGTCCATGTGGGTGCGATGCACATATCCCATGCCACTGCCTCCCCCGATCCATGCAGAGTTCCTGGATGTGATGGGGAACAGTGTGCATGTCCCGGACACATCCGATGTCATGGCATTGTCGTTGATGGTGTGGTATCAGTTGCAGGTCGTTTGGTATGGCTGTTGTGGTGGTTACTGGCCAGTCCGTGCGGAAGCTAAGCATGGGTACGGTGTCGGACATCATGGCTCACTTGGGGGATTGCGTCGGGGTCCTACGTATTGACAGGTTGACAGGTATGCGATGGCTTCCTGCAGGGCTTCTATTTCATTGGTGGTAAGCCTTGACCTTGCCAGGTAGGTCGCTCCCCCACCACACAGCTCCGCCTGTGTTGTCTGCCCGCTGCTTCTGCAGGTAAGATCGCCCTCCGCTTGTGGCCCCGGTGCCCGTTTTTTTTCTGCTTGTCTCCCCTTTTCCTTTCTGTGCCCCTCGCTGCCCCATTGTCGTTGTGCCCGTGATTCTGTCTGCTTTCTCCCCTGTTTTCCTTTTTGTGCCCCTCGCTGCCCCATTGTCGCTGTGCCCGTGATTTTGTCTGCTCTCTCCCCTTTTCCTTTCTGTGCCCCTCGCTGCCCCATTGTCGTTGTGCCCGTGATTCTGTCTGCTTTCTCCCCTGTTTTCCTTTTTGTGCCCCTCGCTGCCCCATTGTCGCTGTGCCCGTGATTTTGTCTGCTCTCTCCCCTGTTTTCCTTTTTGTGCCCCTCGCTGCCCCATTGTCGCTGTGCCCGTGATTTTGTCTGCTTTCTCCCCTGTTTTCCTTTTTGTGCCCCTCGCTGCCCCATTGTCGCTGTGCCCGTGATTTTGTCTGCTCTCTCCCCTTTTCCTTTCTGTGCCCCTCGCTGCCCCATTGTCGTTGTGCCCGTGATTCTGTCTGCTTTCTCCCCTGTTTTCCTTTTTGTGCCCCTCGCTGCCCCATTGTCGCTGTGCCCGTGATTTTGTCTGCTCTCTCCCCTGTTTTCCTTTTTGTGCCCCTCGCTGCCCCATTGTCGCTGTGCCCGTGATTTTGTCTGCTTTCTCCCCTGTTTTCCTTTTTGTGCCCCTCGCTGCCCCATTGTCGCTGTGCCCGTGATTTTGTCTGCTCTCTCCCCTTTTCCTTTCTGTGCCCCTCGCTGCCCCATTGTCGTTGTGCCCGTGATTCTGTCTGCTTTCTCCCCTGTTTTCCTTTTTGTGCCCCTCGCTGCCCCATTGTCGCTGTGCCCGTGATTTTGTCTGCTCTCTCCCTGTTTTCCTTTTTGTGCCCCTCGCTGCCCCATTGTCGCTGTGCCCGTGATTTTGTCTGCTCTCTCCCCTGTTTTCCTTTTTGTGCCCCTCGCTGCCCCATTGTCACTGTGCCCGTGATTTTGTCTTCTTTCTCCCCTGTTTTCCTTTTTGTGCCCCTCGCTGCCCCATTGTCGTTGTGCCCGTGATTCTGTCTGCTTTCTCCCCTGTTTTCCTTTTTGTGCCCCTCGCTGCCCCATTGTCGCTGTGCCCGTGATTTTGTCTGCTTTCTCCCCTGTTTTCCTTTCTGTGCCCCCGCTGCCTCTCGCCATTCCCGCCGCTGCGTCCCTGCGGCCCCGCCCCCTGACCGCCCATTCGCTGCCCCTGCCTCCCGCCTCCCAGCTGCTCCTCCCTCCCACCTCCCCATAAATGGCGGCCGCTGCGCTGCCGCGCCGCTGGCGCGCCTAAGGCAAGCCCGTCTGCGCCCGTCCGCGACTGGACCGCGCCCAGCGCCAGAACCCCTGGATCCCACCGATGCATCACCACCCGACGGACCTACGACGCCGCCACACTCACCGCACTCAATGCCGGCCGGAACCCTGCCTGCTACCGAGCCTCACCGAGATGCACCCACGGACCCTTCACCTGCCAAACCTGCCGATTCACCTGCCCACGGACGTGCACCACCTCCGCCAAGTCGAGCACCAGCAGCAACCACCTGAAATGCATCCTGCTGAACACCCGCTCCGTCCACAGGCACGCCGTGGAACTCTGGGACCTGCTCGACGCAACAGCACCGGACATCGCCTTACTCACCGAAACCTGGATGAACGCCTCCTCAGCGCCCGACATCGCCATAGCCATCCCGGACGGATACAAGATCACCCGGAGGGACCGCGTCAACCAGACGGGAGGAGGCATCGCCATCGTACACAAGAACACCATCCGCATCTCGACTAACTCCGACGAGACCTTCACCGCCGCCGAACACCTACACTTCCAGATACACACTGACCCCAAGACCACCCTCCGAGGCACCCTCATCTACAGACCCCGGGACCACGCACACTATTCAGCGAAGACATCGCAGACTTCATCAGCCCGCATGCCATGCCCTCCGCCGACTACATCCTCCTAGGGGACCTCAACTTCCACCTGGAGAACAACAACGACAGAAACACCACCGCCCTGCTGGACAACCTCGGACTCAAGCAACTGGTGAACACGCCCACCCACTACGCCGGCCACACGCTTGACCCCGTCTTCTCGTCCAGCAAGCACATCTCCTTCAGCCACGCCACCGGACTCCACTGGACCGACCACAGCTGCGTCCACTTCAGCTTCAGAAAGACTACGACCCACCACCACCCGCAACAGGCTCCCCGCCGGAGCTGGAGCAAGATCACCGCCGAGCAGCTCACCGCCTCCCTCAGCCAGAACACACCCACCAACACAACGGACCCAAACGAAGCAGCCAGCAACCTCGCCAAGTGGCTGACCGCCTGCGCCGACGACCTCGCACCACTAAAAACCCTCCCAGCAGACCCGGAAGCAAGAAAACCCCTTGGTTCACCAACGAACTCAAGGAATCCAAGAAGAACTGCCGCACTCTCGAGAAAACCTGGCGACTCGACCAGACCACAGACAACAGGACCGCCCTCAAGCACGCCACCCGCAAACACCACCAGCTGATCCGTGCCACCAAGAAGTCGGCACTCAAAGAACGACTGGACAACAACGCCCATGACAGCAAGGAACTTTTCAGCATCGTCAAAGAGTTCTCCAACCCCAGCGCCGGAAACAACGACATCACCCTCTCGCAAGACCTCTGCAACTCACTCTCCGCGTTCTTCCACCGCAAGATCACCGACATACATAACAGCTTCGACGCACAAACAACGCACCCTACCGCCGAACCAACGCCCGCCACCACCACCCTCTGCAACTGGACCCCGATCAGCACCGAAGACACCACCCGCACGATGAACTCCATCCACTCCGGATCACCAACCGACCCCTGCCCACACCACGTCTTCAACAAAGCCGACGCCACCATCGCACCCCATCTCCGGGACATCATCAACTCCTCCTTCCACACCGCCACCTTCCCGGAGAGCTGGAAGCACGCCGAGCTTACCGCCCTCCTGAAGAAACCAACGGCGGACCCCACCGACCTTAAGAACTACCGTCCCATCTCGCTCCTTCCGTTTCCGGCCAAAGTCATCGAGAAGACCGTCAACAGACAGCTTGCCGCCTTCCTCGAGACGAATGGATCCCTCGACCCCTCGCAGTCCGGGTTTCGGGCCAACCACAGCACCGAGACCGCCCTTATCGCAGCCACCGACGACATCAGAACCCTAACCGACAACGGGGAAACAGCTGCCCTCATCCTCTTGGACCTCTCCGCGGCGTTCGACACCGTCTGCCACCGCACCCTAGTGAAGCGCCTCAGCAACATCGGAATCCGAGAGAAAGCACTGGAATGGTTCATCTCGTTCCTCGCCGGAAGAACCCAGAGAGTCCGCCTCCCCCGTTCAGATCCGAAGCCACCGAAGTCATCTGCGGCGTTCCACAGGGATCCTCACTCAGCCCAACCCTCTTCAACGTCTACATGAGCCCCTCGCAGCCATCGCACGCCGACACAACCTCAACATCATCTCCTACGCCGACGACACCCAGCTGATCCTCTCCCTCACCAACGACCCCACCACCGCCAGAGCCAACCTACACGACGGGATGAGAGACGTCGCCGACTGGATGAGGAACAGCCGCCTTAAACTGAACTCAGACAAGACGGAAGTCCTCATCCTGGGCTCATCACCCTCCGCCTGGGACGACTCCTGGTGGCCCCCGGCCCTGGGCACCGCGCCCAAGCCAACGGACCACGCACGCAACCTGGGCTTCATCCTGGACTCCTCCCTGTCGATGACCAGACAAGTCAACGCCGTCTCATCTTCATGCTTCAACACCCTGCGCATGCTCCGCAAGATCTTCAGATGGATCCCCACCGAAACCAGGAAGACCGTCACCCAGGCACTCGTCACCAGCCGACTGGACTATGGGAACACCCTCTACGCCGGAACCACAGCCAAACTTCAAAAAGACTCCAGCGCATCCAGAACGCCTCCGCACGACTCATCCTGGACATCCCCCGACACAGCCACATCACCGGACACCTGAAAGACCTGCACTGGCTCCCCGTCAGCAAGAGAATAACGTTCAGACTCCTCACCCACGCACACAAGGCCCTCCACGACCTGGGCCCAAAGTACCTCAACGACCGCATGACCTTCTACACGCCCACACGCCAGCTACGATCAACCAGCCACGCCCTCGCCACCGTACCACGCATCCGCAGAACCACCGCCGGAGGAAGATCCTTCTCCTACCTGGCAGCCAAGACCTGGAACTCCCTCCCCACTCACCTTCGGCGAACCCAGGACCATCTCTCCTTCAGGAAGCAGCTCAAGACCTGGCTGTTCGAGCAGTAACTTACCCCCTCCCCCAGCGCCTTGAGACCCTCCCGGGTGAGTAGCGCGCTCTATAAATGCCGTGATTGATTGATTGATTGATTGATTGATTGAATGTAGCGGATGGTGGCTGTCACGGTGTTGTTCGTAAGTTGTCCCTTGTAGGAGCATGATGGGGCATGCTGGGTGACATTCGATGTAGCTGTGATCCATGATCCGTCGTGTGGAGGCACAGTGGTCCCATTGCAGTCTGGGCCCGATGATCGCCACATACGTCATGCCCCCATAGGCTGAACAGACCCTGTTGTGTGCGTCCAGAGTGTGGAATAGTGGTAGCAGGTCCGCCCTTGGACATGCCGGGTTGGAGAGGCACAACTCCACAGGATGGTGGAAGGGACACCTCCGACAGTAGAAGACGGGTATGACGCAGCTGAACAATGCGATGCGGTAAGTCAGTCGGTAACTTACGTTCAGCAGGGATAGGGGTTCGTATCCCAACATCTGTATCAGATTGTGTTTGTACAGCTTGACCTGTCTGGCGTAGTTGGGTAGGTGTGTTGTAGGTGCCATTTTGCTGCGGGGCGATGTGGTGGCGTGCTCCGGCTGTGTGTGCAGTCTGCAGTGTGCAAGCTCCGAGGTTGCTGTGAGGTCTGTGATGGTCGTAGGGGGCAGAACTTATGTTCTGTTAGCTCGTGCAGAGGACACGGGCCCTCATCCCACGTGCTTCTCTGAATGTTCAAGGTCAGTGGTGTGTGACTCCTTCCAGATAACTTGCATGGGAACGGCATGGGGAGTTTTGTAATTATTTCTTCCCCGTTCGGTATGTTCTTAGGTGATATGCGCTATCTGCCCTGTGGTCGGTTTCCTCTGCATGCCTGTGTTGGTCTTTTTTGGGACAATGGCTGTATTCTCCGGCTTGTTTAGTCGGGTTGTGGTTTCGGAGTTGGAATGGAAGGTCATTCAGTGCTGTCTGCTCTCCCGTGTGTGGGCGGCAGGCTGTGTTTCCGCTATGCGTTGGGCCTTGTGTGTGGGTGTCATTCTTGGGTCCACCTGTTGTCGGTCCCCGGGCTCTTTGGTGTTCCGTTTTGTATGTCTGGTTCATGGGTGCAGGGTGGTATGGGTGTTTCTGTGTGGTACTGGCGTACCTCTTCCCGACGGGGCCCATGTTCTGCTGGGTGGTGTTGCCGCCGCTGTGTGCTTCGCCATGTTTGTCACACAGGGGTGTGTCCTGATGTTGCGTGACTTCACTGACATGTGGGCGTCGGTTGTGTGACATTGGGTGTTGTCCGTGAATTGGGCGTTAGGGACATGACTGTGGCAGGCCTGTCACATGTCATGTGCGTTCTGGGTGTGGCTGGTGTGTGTGGTGCTTGGTTGTGTCCCTGTGTTGTTTGTGTGCGACGCGGGCATGGCGTTGTGGTTGGGCGCTGAGTTGTGCGCATGTGTGCCTACCTGCGTCTCCGCGGTGCGTTGCCTCCTTGGTGGTGCATCAGGTATAGCATGGGGAGGGCCTGCAGTGCTGGATTCATGCTCGGGGGCTCGCCTCTTCGGTGTCTGTGCTCGGCGTTCGGGTTTCCGCCTCACTTTCACGTGCGGTGTCTCTTAGCCGTGGGAGCTGTTTGTTTGCGGCATCGTAATTTGTACGCCGGGCGGTACGTGATTTCGTCTGGCGGTGTGTCTCCATTAGGCTGCGCCGCTACGTGAGCGGGCGCACTTTGATGGCGGACGGCGTCGCTGGCTTGCCGGCGGTGTTTGGCTGCCTTTTCACATCGTAATTTGGCGGGCGTGTGGGCTGCGGCATGCGGGCGGTAACTGGTGGTTTTGCATCCGCCAGCACGGCGGTAGTGCTTCCGCCCGCCATCCTAATGGGCCCCTTAATGTTAATTATTTGATATTTGTTTTGGGTAATTGTTTATTTTTTTGTGTGTTGTTTTTACTTTTAAAGGGGTAAAAGGTGGGTATTAAATACATTATAATTACTTTATAATTAATTGTTAATAGTAATAGTTTTTAATTTAAAAATAAGTTTTAATTGTGTTTTATTATTTTATAGTTTAATTTATGTGTGTGTTGTGCACATTATAGTGTTAATGTGTGTGTAGTTAATCAATGTTTATTAGTTTTTTTATTAATAATATAATATAATAATAGACTTCATGGGGAAAATAGACTCCAGGGTGGATGTTCCGCATTATCAATGCATGCCTTTAGCCTGCGGAGCCCACCAGGAAAAAGACCATGCCCCGGATCCTATTTTTAGCCTGCCCCTACAAACACAGAAGAATAGGGAGGATGGGGCATCTGACACAAATGTATTGAGTAAGCCAAGTGAGGCTACTAGCCTACATAACCAAGAGCCTAGAAAGGGCAGGGAGGATGGTAGGAAACTAAGACCCATTGTAGGATCAACCCTAGCTCAATCTAAGGTGCAGAACCCGGGCCCAGAGCACAGAGCAATTGGGGGGCAGGACCTAAGAACAGAGGCAGTAGAGGGTAGCCCAGCCTTACCATGTATTAATCTCCCCCAGATTCCACGCCATATGTTCTGATACTAGCTAAAGTTCCAGAACTTAAAATAGGACAAAGGGAATCGCATTATGACTAAAAAAACAAATGTATTTTTTGGCTGTCAAATCAACTCCAATTCTCTTATAGAGATGCAAACAAGATTCTACTTACACGTAGGGTGGGATGGGTGGGCCAAAAAACAAAAGACATACCTGGTGACATTATTGTAATCAATTTCAGAAATCCCCAGGCTGTAAGGTCCCTTCTAATGCGAGACAGTCAAAGACACGAAGGGGGGGATCAGACCCCTTCCATTGGGGTATTTCTACCCACCGAGACCCATCCCAGAAAGTACCCCATGGATAGTCTGTGGTGCAGGTCTTAGACACTGGCCCGAGCAAAATTCCAGGGTGGGGCTGGACCAACAGCATTCATTGCTTTTTAACCTCCCACTTGTAAATAGATTTGCACCCCTAGAACAAGTTGATTGACTAAAATCATTTCAGCCACTCAAACCAGAGCCAAGTTTGCAGAGGGATCATTTGGGAAAACAACCAAATTGGAGGATACTGCATAAGATTTCCGTTAGCCCTAGACAGAAACCAATTCAGGGATTAAGGAAGGCTGTCGGGGAGGAAGGTGCCCAAAATGAGGGGGTGGAGGGGCACTCTTATACTAACATCTATACTACACCAGACATGTTACTGAACTCTGTGCTAACACCTATAGCCCAGTGGCAGCCAACCACAGTAATCATATCCACTAAGTCTGATGGGAACGGGAATGGCCTTAAGCCGGCTGTAGTGGCTATTGATAGCTCAAACCAGCCACCCAGAAATCTATCCAAATTTCATGTCTTATCGTGGAATATTGCGGGTCTTGCATCTAAACTAGAAAATCCAGAGTGGGGAGCCCTCATACATGCAAATTACATCTGCATGTTCCAAGAAACCTGGGCAAGGGAGGGCACCCATAGACTAGGCTATGCGACCTATTGCCTAGCAGCCACTAGAGAAAGTGTCTGTTTTTGACTACTTAGGCTTAACACTCACCGACAAAATGGAGTGGACCGCAGAAATCAAGAAGGCCAGCTTAAAGTTGGCACAGACAGCTGGGGGGATAGCAAAGATGTCTGGTAAGTGCACACACAAAATGGTTGGTCCAGCAATGGAAATATATAAGGCCCAGGGCAGGGGAGCAGCCCTATATGGGGCAGAAATCTGGGGCCATCGACCTTGTGATCACTTATCTAAGAATGAGAACTCTTTTATTAGGCAGCTTTTAGGTCTCCCTAAAAGTACACCATTGATGCCGCTCCGCATGGACCTTGGGGTTAACCCAATTGCGGAGGAAGTTGCCCTCAGGCCTCTTCTCTATTGGAGACGTATCTGGAGTACTCCAGAACTTGAGTTCTTTAGACAAGAGCTAAAAGAGGTCGTAAATCTACAGAGAGTTGACAAAATCCCATGGCTGTCTTGTATTAAAAACATCTTGACTGCTATGAGGATGGGAGACCTATGGGCTAACGCTGAAGCAACTTGCATGACAACTCCCAAGAAGGCCTTGTCAAAGATCTTTAGAGAATTTAAACTTAATCAGATAAAGGCCAATTCCGACATAGGCGCACTGACCCTATCTTTTTTAGAGGCAAAAGACCAATACAAGCTAGAACCTGTCCTTGATGTCATACAGCCCCCCCTTGCAAAAAAATTGTACCTACAATTTAGGCACGGCGTATTACCACTGCGCGCATTTACAAGTAAATGGGGAAATGCGCTGTCCCAGGGCTGTCCAGTCTGTGCAGATAATCCGGAGACGGACCAACATGTTTTATTCGTCTGCCCGGCATGCAAGAAGGCTAGATACCGATGGTTACAACAGGTGTGCCGGAATCTTGGCACAAAGTATTGCGCGGAGGCCTTTAGGATCCTAAAATATGATACTAGTCTGCCCATAGTGTATTCAGTTACTCGTTATTTATTTTCTATGTGGTGTGTACGGTCATCTATTTTAAAAGCTGGGTCTATTGGATAATTTTAGTTTTTACGCAAATTAAATGTATCAATACTTTTTAATTACCTTTTTAAATGTTTTAAAAATATCAATTCCGAATCAGCACCTTTTATATTTATATTCAGAACTCCCTTTTTAAATATTGCAATGCACGCGCACATTATCTTTGCAAGAATCATATGTACAAATTGTGCTGTACTTTTTCTTTGTGCTTTTATGGCCATAACGGCCGAAATAAAGAATTTGTTAATTGAATTGAATTAATAATATTTTTTAAATTGAATATTAATTATGTTAACTTTGGAAGTAATTTTCTTTTAAAATGTTGGTGTGTTTTTATTGGTGTGGAGTTATAGGGTAGGAAATAAAATAAATACATTTATGTATTAATTAATGTTTTTGTTTGTAAATATTTTCTAGTTTAAAAGAATTATTTCTTTTAAATGTGTTTATTATTTTTTTATATAATATTTGTAGGTATTTCCTATATGTAATTAATATTATAATATGTTTTCTTTTTATATAATTAATTTTTAATTTTTAAAATATTTCTTTATTTATTTTTATTAAAAAAATATTAATTTTTTTTTTAACTGTTGGAGTGTGAATAGTAATCTGTTGCACTCCCTGGAGTGGGGATAGTAATTTTTACCCCTCCGCTATCCAACACTTTCCCTTCTGTTGCACTCACTGGAGTTGGAATAATATGTTTAATCCCTCCACTATCCAACGCTCATTCTACTGTTGCACTCAGTGGAGTGGGAATAGTAAGTTTTACCCCTTCCCTATCCAACACTTTCCCTACTGTTGCACTCTCAGGAGTGGGAATAGTAATTTTTGCTCCTCCGCTATCCAACACTTTCCCTACTGTTGCTTTGACTGGAGTGGGAATAGTAATTTTTACCCCTCTGCTATCCAACACTTTCCCTATTGTTGCACTGACTGGAGTTGGAATAGTAAATTTAATTCCTCCGCTATCCAACACTTACCCTACTGTTGCACTCACTGGAGTGGGAATAGCTATTTTTACCCCTCCGCTATCCAACACTTTCCCTACAGTTGTACTGACTGTATTGTGAAATTTAAGTTTAAATATTTTTTAATAGTTTATTGTTTTAATTTATTATAGAATTTTGTTTTTTATATTTTAAATTATTGATATATATTTTTATTTTTTATATAATTTTAAACTTTTAACATAAATTAAATATAATAGTTTATTAATTGCTTTAAAGTAATTATGTTTGTGTGTTTATCTTTTTTATTAAGTTTATTTTTTATATTTTATTAAAATGTATATAAAATGTATTTTATTTAGTTAAAATGAATTTTAATATTTAATATATTTAATATATATTATTTTATTTTATATTTATATAAAAGTTAATATTTTATACATTTATATTTTTTACATCAATATTTTTTGTCGATATTTTTGTACTTACCTGTTTAAGTATGGGTCGATATTTTTGTATTCTATATTTTGTAATCGATATTTTTTACATCGATATTTATAACATCGATGTTGTGTCAGTGAACCATAAGATAAATATCATCTACATAGGACAATGCCTCCTCATCAAAATTTTTAAGTAACTCTGTTACCCTAGCTGAGTACCCCCGGGGCTATTCTTATTCCCTTGGGGCAATCGACTGAATTGACGCTGAGAGCCTAGGGCTGAGAATGCTGTCAAATATCTGCTTTCAGGCGCTATATTTTGGCAGAAAAATCCATTTGAGATATCTAGTGTAGTTTTGTATTTTTTCCGCACAATGTTATTCATTAATGCGGCACTGGGTGCATTCTGTACTGCAAATGTTTTCGCGCATGTGTTTCAATGTCTGTAGTCTAAAACTAGACGGTATGAATTGTCAGGCTTCATTACGAGAAACAAAGGATTATTCATCAAAGAGGTGCAATTCTCTATAACACCATGGTATTCAAGTTGATCTAAGATCTCCCTGACTTGTTTTTTGCTTCTTGTTTTATTTGGTACTATCTCTGTGGAGTTGGAGTTGTTTTTACTGGGATTACATGGTGAGGTGACTCAGTATCCCACCCTACATGGTTGCGATATAATGCGGGAGCAAGTGCTACCACCCACTCCTGCAGGTATGAATGTTTTAGTGATACTGGAACGAGGTCGGAAAAAGACTGTAAATTTACAGTTTCTCCCTTAGGGCACTCCATAACAATTTCAGGCGGCCAATCTTTTTCAGCCAAAAGGATGTCATAGCCATAAGCCAGGTTCTCCCAAAAGAGACCTTTAATTTTTTTGGGTTTGCCCCCTCCATTTGGAGTGTTATTTCATATAACGGGTGTGGGACACTTACCCTAGTATCAGGTGTCTCCATAGTGATATGTTCATTCAACTCCACTGTCACCAGAAATTCCATCAGGTTCTGGGGAGCTATTGTTACTTCTGCTGCACTGTCTAGCATCATCAGAGCCCATTCCCGGTTCAGAAGTTGAGTCCTCAGTATCCTTCGCATTTCTTACTTTAAGGCCAGGTACCTTCTTCTTTTTAAATTGAGGTTTTGATTTTGGTTTATCTTCTTTTTTGATACTATAGTCTGAAGCGCGTTGCGTGTCTCTGGACTTTGTACGCTCTTCTTGTCTGTGTTCTGACCGCCCTTCCCTCTTGGAGTGTTATGATGAACCCTGAAAGGAATGAGAGGAACGTGTATCAGTATCCTGATACCTGTCAGGTTTTTTAATCTTATCGCGATTCCTAAGGTTGTACCTCCTTTTGGAGGGCTCCTGTTGAGGAGACCCACCCCTTGATTGTGATCTATTCATCTATTCTTCTGGTTTTTATTGATTTTTATTGTCTCATTTCTTCTTGGAAGAAGCAGGTGCTTGTTTGGCGTTATCAGTTTCAGGACCACCCATGAGTTGAGGTTTTGTTGCTCTAGCTCCCAAATTATCTCTACCTAATTCGGCATATGTATCTTCGATAATTTTTGGTAATTCACGCTCCTGTTGTACAGGAGTGAAATCCTTCAGGCGTTGGTGTATCCCCACCGCTGCTGCCTCCCCTTTTATGTTAGCCAACATAATAGTTGATACCTAGGCAAAATTTCCTAACAATTTCATCCCTAAGTTCAGAGCAGGTCCTGCTCCAAACTCATTTTGTATCTGTCTCAATTCGTCTGGTATCAATGCTATTGAAGGGATACCATGAGTTCTGGTATAGATGGCAGCGAAAACTGTACCCCATTGGCAAGCAGATTGTTAGCATTCTGTGTTTTTCTTGAGGGTCTGTGTGTGGGAACACTGCCTCTAACTGTGTGATTTTCGGAGCTATCCAGAATGCCATTTGCGTGTGTTTAGTGGGCATTCTACCCATAACTGCGTTCAGTGTTTGTGGAGTTATTTTATTTGCAGTTCCTTGTATTTGTCCTTCTGGTGTAACCCTTGTAGGTTGAAGTGTGAGTGTTCTCATAACGTGTCAGATTTCTGTAAAGTTGTATTATTTCTTTCTGTAGTGGACGTAAGTCTGCTATCGGCATCTGCTGGTGGGAATTTAACCCATGAATAGAATACCTCTATCCTGTATGACTCGTGTGCCTCAATCACAAAGGTAACAGTCCCACCTAAGGTTGAGACTCCAAATTCTGCTAGTTTTAAAGTGAGTGCCTTTCTGACATTTTCTGAAATGTTTATACTACCTTCTTGTTCTCCTTCCCCTGCTGCATTCGCACATAATGCTGGCGGAGCATTTTCTTCTTCTGTCATTGTTGAAGGAGTTTCAAGGAAACTGAGATAAGGTTTTATGCACAATAGGGAACTATTTATCCTTCAAGCTTGAATAAACCTACAGCCAATACATAGGATATGCCTACTCATCTGTGACGGATTTTCTGTTCTCACTTCAGACGTCTATGGGTAAATATGAGTAGGGGTCTCTGAGAAAAGCACAACTGAACTACTCAGATTTGACCGTTAAATAAGAAACAAACCAATGGTGGGCGCCATGTCATGTAGTTCCTATAAATATATATAGGATCTGCGCGTTTAGACAACATAAACTGTGGGATTTGTATTCAGACTGACTCCAAACACCCCCACCGGGTATGTTTACCTCTATACCAGCTAGCTCGCAGTGCCACTGTAAACTCCTCTTACGAAATTGACAACAGTGTCCCATCAGGGATCGTGGAAACAGTACAGTACTTTTCGCTCAGTCACTCGTGCTCAGTTTGTCTCAGAGAGATACACAGAATACACAGTATAAGCATTTATTGAACCAGCGTCATTCTAGTGTAAAATAGGTGTGCTGAAACAACCATAAAACAGAAACAGATATAAATGATTATAAGCACCAACAGAGTAAATGGATGGTAGATTTCTACCATAGTACTAAAACAATGAATATAGGCAGGTGTATAAATACATGACAATAATAATGCGTACTCCTGCGATGCAACCCTAACTAGATGTACCTAAGTGTACCTAGCATGTATGTAGGTGTAGAGCCAAGAATCCCCCTAGGATGAAGCCAACCCCATTACCTGGAGTGAGAAACTGTAAGACCCTGTCTTGGTCTCGAGATGGATGTCAGACCACTGCGTGCTGGAGTGTCTGCGTGCAGGAACCTCAGTGTCTCGGGTCAGTGTGTCAGCATGGAAGTCTTTCTCCTCTGCCTGCCCCAGCAAAGATATGGTGTTTATATACCCAAAAGGTACCCTCAGGGGTTCTACCTTGCTGTGTCATGTCAGCTGAGGATGACAAAAGGGATGACCTTATACATAATTATTATGCAGAAGATGGTAATCCTGCTGTGATTCTGAGAATCCTCATGCATAATAAATGAGGCTAGTTTTCTGGGAAAACCACACAACATTTATGCAGCACCTTAACTAGGTAACAGGTCAATACCAAAAACCGTTATGTAGTACAATGGCAGGGAAAATGTAGGTGAAAGGTTAGGTGACTACCCAGATCTATATTGGGGTACATTACACAAACATAACAAAGGCAGGCATCAAGCAGCAGGGCTGTCCTCTGGGGAACAAAGCAGTCCTTCTTCTGTAATGTCCGCAAGTCTAGGAGTGTACTAAAGAGTGGCTCAGGAGGTCCAATATTTATACCTGGTGCCATCCTTTGAAGTGGGGGATTTTTCTAAGCTACCCCCACATCAGTCTGGAAAGTTCTTCCATTACCCTGGCAAGGCTCCAAGAAGTCTGGTGTGACCAAAGACTAGTGTCAGGTTCCTTTGTGTGTGCCAGAGGCAAGCCATTTGAACTGTGAGTGAGGCAGAGAACAGTTTTGCTCCCAAACATCCTGGCACCATCCTGCCTACACCAAGTGCCAGTTGTTCACTTACTGGGCCCAATACGCATTCATAATGGAGGAGACACAGGCCCAGGAAGCTGGAAACTCACAGAAGGCCTTATAAGCTTTTAGGCAGAAAATGCCAATGTTCTAAAAGGGGCATTTTCAAAATTGTAATCTAAAATCTGACTTTACTATTAAAGAGGATTTTAAATTACAATTCCAAACATGCCATTTCTACTTGCTCCCAATCAAAAGTTAGCACTTAATAAATGTAATAAGGTTAACCAATGCAAGCCAATAGAAAAGATATGAATTACAGTAGTGAAAAACAAATTTAGGAGTCTTTCACTACCAGGACATGTAAAACTTAAAAACACATGTCCTACGTTTGAAATACAATGCACCTTGCTCTAAGGGCTGTTTAGAGCCTACCTTAGAGCTGACTTATACATATTAAAAAAGTTTAGACCTGGCAAAGAGTTTATTTTTCCAGATCAAAATGGCAGTTTAAACATGCACTATAGGCTGCAATGGGAGGTCTGAGATATGTTTTAAAGTGCTACCACTTGGGCAGCACAATTGGTGCAGCAGTCCTACTGGTAGCATTTAATTTACAGACCCTGGGTACATGTAGTACCATATACTAGGGACTTGTAACTAAATTAAATATACCAATCAGGTGTAAGTCAACTGACCCATGTTTTAGGGAGTGAGCACAAGCACTTTAGCTCTGGTTAGCAGTGATAAATTGCACATAGTCGTAATGCCAATAAAAAACAAATTTCTGGAAACAGGAGGGGTGAAGGCAAAAAATTCTCAAGGTGACGCTGCAGAGTAAGTCCAAAGCAAAGCACAAAGGGATTAACCCTCAGAAGAGATTAGGTATAACTGGATGGTGGGTACCACTGGAGTCCTGCAGTACAGCAAATAGAAAAAAAAATTGTAATTCTGATTGGCTGAGAGAACTTCTTCTCCCATCTACCATTTCAGTACTGTGGCTTGAGTTGGTGCTGCTGCTGTACCAAATGATCTCATTGGCTGGCCGCAACAGTGAAGAAAATGTTGCAGCCGCCATTACAGGACTTGGGGATTTGAGTCCTGAAAATTGTTTTAAAGTCCATGTAAGGGGACAGAGGATGCACACCATGACCGCCACATACTTGTGGGAGGTACCGATTGTGGCCGCCCCTATGGTACTGTGGTGCCAGGACCGTGGTACTAAAAAAAGGGTAAAAAAGAATTCCAAGGGCCTGGTCAGAGACCAGACCTTGCAGTCAACCACCATTTTACAGCCATAGGTTGAACGCAGTGGAGTTTGGCCGCCTACAGTGGGTTGGGCACAGGGCGAACCCATCACTGCACATAACTGAAAGCTGTGTGCAGTGGGAGGTTGTGCAACCCTGGAGGGCTGGCCAACCACAAGTGTTTGGGTGCATGTTAGGGGGCAGAGTACAGGGGTTGGTTGGAGTCTAGGTCCTGTGGCCCGCCCTGTTCTGCACTTGGCCAAAGGCTGTGAGCATCAGGGGATGGTTGGGTGCCCGCAAGGGAAGGCTGTGAAAAAAAGCATCAGAGTCCGACTAGGTATCAATGATAACCAAAGTTATTTAACAAGCCTGAGACAGTAATAACTCCTATCTCCTGCAAAAAATGCTTACATTAAGTACATTATTACAAGTAGACCATATGCACTTAAAAATGGTTATTATTATTGATATATATGCAAAAAGACAATACATATAATTACAAATAGTGTTTGAAGTGTCTAAAGGTAGCACTCTGTGAAAAGGGTGATGACACGGTGGAAATGAAATAAACAAAAATCAAAACAGTCCAATAAACGTGACCAATTATAAATGGTGATTGTTGCTAATGCTGAACAAAGTGGGAAAAAATTAAAATAAGCCAAAATGAAAAACTTGGGGGTGATCATGTATGTGCATGCTTATAACACTGACGAATAAAGCTGAAGCCCATTAACAGTTAAATGTTGCTTGCCTCTGTGGTCCTACTCTATGAACCCATAGCAAACAAGACTACTGCAGGGCAAGCATGTAATTGTGGAGCCACGTGTAAGTGGAGAGTGTCCTTGTTGGAGCCGTACCTCACATCTGGGACGGAAGAGCCACTAAGGCCCCCCTATCTTCTCGGTTGGGAAACGTGAGGTGGAGAAGAAAAAATATAACCCTGACTTACAGTGTGAGTCACAGGTAAGTGGGAGGGGGCATGTAAACTTGACTATTACTTATCACTAAGCCGATCACCTACCTCGTGTTTCTCCAACATGGAATGTGCCAACATATGTCCCAACATAGACGGCGCTCTACAGGTCATGAGATCAGATCCCAGCACAGCAGACTCAGTCTTCCATCATTCTGAATTAGGCACATCGATTATCAAGTAGAATTTTATCAGGAATGGGTACAGTGTACAGACACACCTCGTCCCCCATGACACAGACTTAAGGAGGGAGATAGGGCATTAGACTGTTCAGTGGTGCAGCCCCATCCGCTGAGACATTCAACAGGCAGCGTCTTGTTTGCTTCTCAATCTTCTTGTGCTACTTCTACAGCAGGACCACAAACCAAGAGATAGTTAGGTCAGTCAGAAAGTCAGTCTTTAATTTGAGCCAACGGTTGCAGGTGGGGCCCACAGCACTCATTTTTGGGTACCAACACTTATTTTATTATTATTTTATTAGTCTCATTAGACTTTGACCCAGAGTCAAACACAAAAAGGGGAAAGATGGAGAAAGAGAAAGACTGGAAAACAGGAATAAAGAAACAAAGCAAGTATAAAAATGAACTTGAAAGAGAACGATAGAGGGGCAGGGTGGATACGGAGGTGCAGGAAAGAGGCATGAGGTGGAATCCATGATTTTGCAAGAATACATGAAAAGCAGCCGAGGGCTTGGGTAGAGAGCACAGCATTGCAAACATGTTTCAATGCCTCGTCACGGGTTATAAGTACTATATAAATGTAATTACAATTTATATCAAATATTGGAGGACAGAAGAGAACAATTAGAGGAGAAGTACTCAGTCTCCATAACACTGAACATAAATATACAGATTTACAGGAGTGCAGTCAGTGCGGGGCGTGGTCATGGGATGTGGGGTGGGGGTCGGGGGAGCACAGGCTGGCTGATGGTGCCTCAGGACCATATGAGGTCACCTGGCATGTTGTTGGTAATCCTTCAGGAACACAGGAGGACAGAATAGAACCTGAAGAGAAAGAGCTCAGCCTTAACAATATGTGCATAAATAAAAGCAGAGGAGCGCAGCTGTGGGCCTGAAAGACAGTGAGAGGGAGAGCTTAGGCTTGAGAATAACTAAATAACAAGCACTGGCAAAGTTAATAGGGCTCTTCTTTTCTGAGAAAAAAGGAGTGTCTGGGGGCAGAGGTGCTAGCAGCCACGGAGAGCACTGGAGCAGTCTGAAGAAACCCATCTGGCACGCATGAGAGGAGAGGTTTCGTGGGAGAAGCAGGGAACTGCAAGAAGGGTCACCCCAGCGACGCATGGGAGGAGAGGCTTGGTGGGAGAAGGGATAGCGAGCACTAGGACCTGCAGGCAAGGACACACATGATAGAAGTGGCTTGGCAGGTGAATGAAGAGCAGTAGAAGGGATATAAGGGCCCCCCTGGCCATGCCTAGGTGGAGCTTCCTGGCTGCAGAATAGAGAGCAGCATAAGTAGCAGAAAGGTATCCGCTGGGAATTCATGAGAAGAGTGACCCAATGGCAGAATGGAGAGAAGAATGAGAGCTACAGGCAAGGACCCTACCCAGCACGCATGGAGGAGGGTCCTGGCGGGAAAATGGACAATAGGGAAGTTTCAGAAAGGGACCCGCTAGGCACGCAAGAGAGCAGCGGCCTGGTGAGAGAAGGGAACAAGGAAAAGCAAAAGGCTGTAGGGCCACTGCATATATTTACACAAAAGCCATCTTCTGAAATTGATTCCTGGAGTGAAGCACATTCTAAAACATCAGGTAGCAGCAGTGAAAGAAATAGTGTTTCAAGCACCCTGGGGGGCAGTGGACGGGTGCTAATTAAGTGGAATGAATCTGTGCTTGGTCCATTCTCCACAGAAAGGAACAGAAGTGACTCTTGGTCTGTGCTGGCCAATTAGGAGGCAGCAAAGAAGAGTGATTTTGAAGCGAACAAATGGTAAGCAGTGGGCAGTTTCAAAGCCTATTTTTGAGCACAAAAGTCTCGCAAGGTAGAGCTCATGCGCTAGCGCATGCTCACGCTGGCTCGTCCTAAAATGTCAGTAAAGTATTTTTCAAGTTTAATTCTGGTGGCACATACATAACTTTAAGTAAAATCCAAAATCAAAAAGTTCAATGTTCTGAGGTGGCTAATAGAATTCTATACAGTTTTTTTCACAATAAGTTGTTGACGGCATTTTGACCTTTAAAGTGGTTCCAGGGTCATCATCAAAATGAAAGAGAATTACAGAACATGACATAGATCCGGAAGCCAGTATCTAGCGATGAGGCTGAAAGACAATGGGACGGAGGTCCTATTAAGATTGGTAAATTTGTAGCAGAGGTGATATTAGGTTAAATGGTCTGCCCAAGACAGTGGGATGCTGGAGGATGTCAGTGATGCGAGCGGCAGTTAAAGTGCACCACAATGTGTAATCCAGGTGCCATTCCAAAGAAGCAATGAATGTGTAGCAACCCACTAGAAAAGGGGGTTAGGGATTAATTCAGCAGATTGCATGCATCCGTAAGGCAACATCGAGAAGCAGGTATGTTTGTGGGTAGTCGGAAAGCAGGCCCTACGGTATCAGGGAATCTAGAGCCTGGGAGCATACATTAGGATATGCTTCCCTGCCAGAAGTGAGTCAATTCAATTCAGTTCTATATTTATGATTTGGAGTTCAAAAGAAGTTCGCATAAAATCAAGACAGTGCAATAAATATCATACACTTAAATTATACATTAAAAGGAATAATAAGAATTAAACATAAAATGTATAAAACATTGATCTCAACTCTGTAGCAGTCACCTGAATACGAATTGGAATAAGATCATGAAACCTTAAAATATAACATTTATGTGCAAATTACTCCATTGTGAGCAAGCAAAGAGGTTACAATCCTGAAGGCAGGGTGCTCGGTTCTAAGTGTGAGGGTGTCCCTGCATGAGGAGGACACCCCTACAGCCTACAGAGTCCATTCTTCCAGGTGAGACAGCCATATAACATATAGAGGGGCACCACGTCCTTACGCGATGACCATCTCGAAAATGGCTGTAACGAATCCTATCATGTTTGGTATCAAACATGCTGGAATCATACCTCCCACGCCGTAAATGTGTGGGAGGTATGATTCCATGCACCCTAAAGCTCCTTTGGAAGGCCCTCAGTGCTCCTGGTACCAGTCTTCCAGACCCAGACAGCAAGCTAGGGCTGCTGCTGGCCAGACACACGTTTCTGCCCTCCTGCTGCTGAGTCAAGCTTGGGCAGGGGAAGGCAGAACAATAGGTATCCTGTCACAGGGAGGGGTAATCACCTCCCAGACAGGGTTTAGTGTATTGGTGCAGGGTGGGGGCGCTTGCCAGCGCCACATAGTCTGCGTGCAGGGCACACTTGGTGCCCTCCATGCATAGTCCAGTCCAAACCAGTTCAGGGAGCCGTTGGCTCCAGCTCTTGCACGAAACTGGACAAAGGACAGGGGAGTATCCTCCCCCTTATCCAGCCCCTCCGTAGGGAGGGACCCCCTTAGCTTAGCATGTGAACAGTAGGAGACTCGTGTTTATAGGCTTACACAGTTAGACAAAATTGTCGAAATTGGGCAAATTCGCAAAGGCTGAAAGTTTCTGATTTCACACAACTATGTGGGTATAATAAAAATGTCCCCATTCTTAAACTTAAGCCAGAGTCTAATTTCTTTGTAGCTAACCATCCTATCACAGCAAACCCTCAAGAATCTTATTATTCCTACACACCATCACTCACAGTTGATTTGTATTGTCCTTCTGTTGTTAGAATTGAAAAACGTAACTGCCTTGTTCTTATACTTCGTTTTCTCTAAGTTAGCATTCATAGCACCATTTTATTAGCAGCTGCTATTTTGTTCCATGATCGAAGCTGGGTTTCTGTCTCACATTGTTTGCCTCAGCAGAAAACTGCCCCGATGTGTCTTTCGTTGTTATTTCTCCAAAGCCGAGTTTCGCTGCACTAATGAATGTATTCTCTATTATGGCATACCTTTGCTGTTAGATAGGCTTGTTCCCACCTTCTATAATGGCGGGCGCGGGCAAAATAACCTTGAAGTGGAGATAACGTGTACCCGGTCCCAGGACCTTAGCTCATCCTCTGTGCCTCCCTTGTTCACTGTTGCCTCGACCGGAATTTTCCAGTCTGGGCGTGTTCTTGGGGAATTGGAAATGCATAATATCTGATGTTATGTTGGGGGGAGTCAGTCCCTTGGCAGCTATCTCATGAGGCTGGTCTGACTGGGCTCCGCTGCAGCGTAATACTAATAAATAACTTTGGTTTGTATTCTCTACTGTCTGACCGACTCTTCATTTGTTTGGAAGGCCGAGAGGTGGTCACCGGTGACCCGGGTGACCCTATTCGGGGTCACTTCGTTCACTGTGAAAGTGTCTTTTTCCAAAATGTTCAACTTCAACCTGAACTATTGGTTCATCTGGTTCATACTAAATAGAACAAGCACTGGCAAAGCCAAACTGCGGAGCCCTGGCAAGCTAGTGTAATGATTATTTTAGGTCGAACCTTGACAGCGCTTGAGCTGTCTGCAAGACCTGTTGTTTCTCTTCTATGGGCTTTTGGCACACCCACTGACTGCCATTGGTTGTCATCTGTGTCATTTAAAAATGCTGGCTTGTTATTGGTGCATTTGTTTAAATGCCCCTCTTTTGTGTGCTTAGCTCCCTCCCTGGCGATTTCACTAAGAGAACATTTTGTTTGGCCATCACACTGTTATAGCATGTGATGGGCTCTTCTCTCTCCTCCCATCTGTCTATTGTAGGTTTATTTATAGCTAGTTTCGGCAACAGAAATAAAAACGCTCTTCCACGATCCTTGTTTTGTATGTGAACGGGCTGTTTCACTCATTGGTGGGAGTTTCCTTTCTGGGGTTTTATGTGTCCGTTCTACAGTGAGGAATCGAGATTACCATATGTTTTATCTTGCTCACTGCACATTCTATTTCATTTAATGCACATTATCTTGTAAGTGGACATTTTTTAATTCACTGCACATTTTATATACTACATCGCATGTTTTTTTCGCGTTTTGTTCATTTGTTTGGTACCGACTGCAGCGAGCAGGGGGCAGCAACTACAATCCCCAGCATTCCCGTGATCATGTGATCACTCGAGGTTCCGGCATTAGCCATTTTCCAGGACTTGTTTGCATATTCCAATGCCCACTATCTTGACCTTAACAGATATGGTTCTCGCCCACTCGTGTGATCCCCATGGTTGGAGCTGCACGGTCAGTCCTAAGCATAGCCATTCTCAACCTCAGCCCACTGCTGTATGCAGGGGCCTCAACTACATTTCCCAGCATCACCACATTCACACATATTTTGTTGCAGTTCTGGCTCCAGCCGCACCACATTACACAGCAATTTCCCCCTATTTAACGAGCATGTATGGTACCGCGGCCAGTGCCCTCTCCCTCGGCATGGCGAACGGCTGTACTCATCAGGATCTCCAGGTATTGTCACCAAAGACGCGTGTTCTCTTATTTCAGGAGGCAGTAACTTGTTTTGCTTTACATATTTGGGGGCATATTATCAAGGGCTGGCGATAATTATCGCTGGCCGCTCTCAGCGAGATTTTTTTTATCGCTGGCTATTGCTGGCAATTATCGCCATGCTATCGCTGTATTAACAACGCATAGCGCAATGGCGATAATTTCCCAGCGATAGCGGTGTTTTCCATGGAACATCGCTGGTTTTCCAGCGATGTTCCATGGAAAACGGCGATAACTTTGCTGATAGGGCCTGTGGTCTTAGCCACACAATCCACCTCCCATGTTAAGTATGCCTTAGTCTGGAATTTAACAGACGTTAAATTCCAGCGTTAAGGCCCAGTTAGCGCGAAAAAAATCAGCGCTAAACCGGACGGGGCTTCGTTGTAAATACAGTGAAGCACCGTCAGTGATATTTTATAATGTAGTTGTAAGGGGCACGCCTACCTTGCATCTCATTAGCGATGCGAGGCGATGGGAAACCGGGCGCTAAGGCAAGGAAACACGCGCTAGCGTGTCCTTGTTAATAAAGCGATAGAATTATCGCCGCTTTTTGCCCGAAAACGGATGCTAAAGTGGCGATAATGTTATCGCCAGCCCTTGATAATATGCCCCTTGGTTTTTATACATTGGTGCATCATTACACACCCCTGTTTTCAGGTTGTTTGGGCTGTATGATTTGGTACACAATCCCTCCTTTAAATTATTTCACTCATGTTTTGCGCGGTGAAAGAATGTGCTATGTGCATAGTGCTTTAAGTTACCCTTCCCAAAATCTACAGTCAGTATGTGGAACTTTAATTTGGCTGAAGATTCTAAACATGATATAAAATAAGGTTATGGTGCTTGTTGACCCGCCAAGGCCAACAGATCAGGCTCACTTATAATCTTGCATTTTCGGTCAAAACTCACAAGTTTCCTTAGTTTTACACTGCTGTTGATAATCCCACTTCCTAACACGTCAAGCGAGTTTGTTTTGGAAGTTTGACTTATGGCTTGTTTTAATATTCGTGGAATAGAAACCCGTGCTTGACACTCTGTGGTTTACACCTTCGGAATTTGGACTTCATATCAAAAACTAAATTCCCCTTTCCAGAACTAATTTACACATCATATAATAGACAAATACAAATGTAAAGGTATTCACAGCACATTTGTGCTTATTTTCCCATGGGACCTGGTATTCCTCTCCAGTCTTTTTGTTACTTAGCACTGCAAATAATAGGTGTTATTGCATGTTTTATCAAGTTTGGAAGTCTGAAAAGGGCTGTTGGCCACAACGAGCTTTTAATGTTTGACCAGCAAGCTTACACATTTTTGCAGTAGGAAATGAACCCTGAGAATTAATGACCATATTTGCTAGCCAAGTGTATCAGCTGGCAATAATGCTCAGTGGAAGTTACTACAACTAAAATGTGTTTATTCAGAAAGTACGTATTTCATATAGTAGTAAAATACCTCAGGTGTTTAGTATGTTCTCTACTGTGGGTAAGGAGTAGGACATAGGTTTGAATTCTATACCATGCACGACTACCGTTTGCTTTGAAGTTGGCAAAAAAAAATGTCAACGCATAAAATTACTTTTTTTTAAAAAACATAACTTTTTTGACTTCCCCCACCCCCTCCCTTTCCGTTGGCATTGACTGAGGCAGCAAAATGCCCGGGCACCCGCTCAGCCTCAGCGCAATACTACCTCAGCAGCAATTCAGCACCAACGCATCACCACTTCAGCACCAATGCAGCACCACTTCAGCACCAACGCAGCACCACTTCAGCATCAGCGTAGCACCATCTCAGCCTCAGCACAACATCACCTCAGCACAGCACCAACTCAGCATCACTCAGTCCCACCTGAGCGCCAGCTCAGCACCGCCTGAGCACCAGCGCAGCACCACCACCTCAGCATAACTCAGCACCAACTCAGCATCACCTGAGTACCACCACAGCACCACCTCGTCATCAGTGAATAAGCACCAACTCAGCATCAGCGCAGCATCACCTCAGCATCAGCGCAGCACCAATTCATGCTCTTGTCATCACTCTCCTTCCTTATGCCTCACGCTGCTCTTCTTATCACTCTATGTCCTTGTGCCTCATGCTGCTCGTCTCATTACTCTCCTTCCTTGTACCTCATGCTGCTCTTCTCCTCACTCACCTTCATTGTTCCTCATTCTGCTTTTCCCCTCACTCTTCTTCCTTGTGCCTTACACTGCTCTTCTCCTCCTCACTCTCCATCCATGTGCCTCATGCTGCTCTTCTCACTCTCCTTCCTTGTGCCTCACGCTGCTCTTCTCCTCACACTTGGTCTTTATGCCTCATTCTGCTCTTCCCTCACTCTCCTTCCTTGTGCCTCATAATGCTCTTTGCCTCCTCACTCTCCTTCCTTGTGCCTCAAGCTGCTCTTTTCCTCCTCACTCTCCTTCCTTGTGCCTCATGCTGCTCTTTGCCTCCTCACTCTCCTTCCTTATGCCTCGTGCTGCTCTTCTCCTAACTCTCCTTCCTTGTGCCTCATGCTGCTCTTCTCATCACTCGTCTTTCGTGTGCCTCACACTGCTCTTTTCCTCTTCACTCTCCTTCCTTGTCCCTCATGGTGCTCTTCTCCTGACTCTCCTTCCTTGTGCCTCTCGCTGCTCTTCTCCTCATCTCCTTCCTTGTGCCTCACGCTGCTCTTTTCCTCCTCACTCTCCTTCCTTGTGCCTCATGCTGCTCTCCTCCTCCTCACTCTCCTTCCTTGTGCCTCATGCTGCTCTTCTCATCACTCTCCCTCTGTGTGCCACACGCTGCTCTTCTCCTCACTCTCCGTCTTTATGCCTCATTCTGCTCTTCCCCCACTCTCCTTCCTTGTGCCTTACACTGCTCTTCTCCTCCTCACTCTCCTTCCTTGTGTCTCATGCTGCTCTTCTCCTCACTCTCCTTCCTTGTGCCTCAAGCTGCTCTTTTCCTCCTCACTCTCCTTCCTTGTGCCTCATAATGCTCTGCGCCTCCTCACTCTCCTTCCTTGTGCCTCATGCTGCTCTTTGCCTCCTCACTCTCCTTCCTTATGCCTCATGTTGCTCTTTTCCTCCTCACTCTCCTTCCTTGTGCCTCATGCTGCTCTCCTCCTCCTCACTCTCCTTCCTTGTGCCTCACGCTGCTCTTCTCATCACTCTCCCTCCGTGTGCCACACGCTGCTCTTCTCCTCACTCTCCATCTTTATGCCTCATTCTGCTCTTCCCTCACTCTCCTTCCTTGTGCCTTACACTGCTCTTCTCCTCCTCACTCTCCTTCCTTGTGTCTCATGCTGCTCTTCTCCTCATTCTCCTTCCTTGTGCCTCAAGCTGCTCTTTTCCTCCTCACTCTCCTTCCTTGTGCCTCAAGCTGCTCTTTTCCTCCTCACTCTCTTTCCTTGGGCCTCATGCTGCTCTTTGCCTCCTCACTCTCCTTCCTTATGCCTCGTGCTTCTCTTCTCCTCACTCTCCTTCCTTGTGCCTCATGCTGCTCTTCTCATCACTCGTCTTTCGTGTGCCTCACACTGCTCTTTTCCTCTTCACTCTCCTTCCTTGTCCCTCATGGTGCTCTTCTCCTCACTCTCCTTCCTTGTGCCTCTCGCTGCTCTTCTCCTCATCTCCTTCCTTGTGCCTCACGCTGCTCTTTTCCTCCTCACTCTCCTTCCTTGTGCCTCATGCTGCTCTCCTCCTCCTCCTCACTCTCCTTCCTTGTGCCTCATGCTGCTCTCCTCCTCCTCACTCTCCTTCCTTGTGCCTCACGCTGCTCTTCTCATCACTCTCCCTCCGTGTGCCACACGCTACTCTTCTCCTCACTCTCCGTCTTTATGCCTCATTCTGCTCTTCCCCCACTCTCCTTCCTTGTGCCTTACACTGCTCTTCTCCTCCTCACTCTCCTTCCTTGTGTCTCATGCTGCTCTTCTCCTCACTCTCCTTCCTTGTGCCTCAAGCTGCTCTTTTCCTCCTCACTCTCCTTCCTTGTGCCTCATAATGCTCTGCGCCTCCTCACTCTCCTTCCTTGTGCCTCATGCTGCTCTTTGCCTCCTCACTCTCCTTCCTTATGCCTCATGCTGCTCTTTTCCTCCTCACTCTCCTTCCTTGTGCCTCATGCTTCTCTCCTCCTCCTCACTCTCCTTCCTTGTGCCTCACGCTGCTCTTCTCATCACTCTCCCTCCGTGTGCCACACGCTGCTCTTCTCCTCACTCTCCATCTTTATGCCTCATTCTGCTCTTCCCTCACTCTCCTTCCTTGTGCCTTACACTGCTCTTCTCCTCCTCACTCTCCTTCCTTGTGTCTCATGCTGCTCTTCTCCTCATTCTCCTTCCTTGTGCCTCAAGCTGCTCTTTTCCTCCTCACTCTCCTTCCTTGTGCCTCAAGCTGCTCTTTTCCTCCTCACTCTCTTTCCTTGTGCCTCATGCTGCTCTTTGCCTCCTCACTCTCCTTCCTTATGCCTCGTGCTTCTCTTCTCCTCACTCTCCTTCCTTGTGCCTCATGCTGCTCTTCCTCATCACTCGTCTTTCGTGTGCCTCACACTGCTCTTTTCCTCTTCACTCTCCTTCCTTGTCCCTCATGGTGCTCTTCTCCTCACTCTCCTTCCTTGTGCCTCTCGCTTCTCTTCTCCTCATCTCCTTCCTTGTGCCTCACGCTGCTCTTTTCCTCCTCACTCTCCTTCCTTGTGCCTCATGCTGCTCTCCTCCTCCTCCTCACTCTCCTTCCTTGTGCCTCATGCTGCTCTCCTCCTCCTCACTCTCCTTCCTTGTGCCTCATGCTGCTCTCCTCCTCCTCACTCTCCTTCCTTGTGCCTCACGCTGCTCT
Source organism: Calotriton arnoldi (assembly GCA_963921515.1). NCBI lineage: Eukaryota > Metazoa > Chordata > Amphibia > Caudata > Salamandridae > Calotriton > Calotriton arnoldi. The sequence continues at coordinate 75,466 of CAWUFW010016522.1, read as the reverse complement.
TCTCATCACTCTCCCTCCGTGTGCCACACGCTGCTCTTCTCCTCACTCTCCGTCTTTATGCCTCATTCTGCTCTTCCCTCACTCTCCTTCCTTGTGCCTTACACTGCTCTTCTCCTCCTCACTCTCCTTCCTTGTGTCTCATGCTGCTCTTCTCCTCACTCTCCTTCCTCGTGCCTCAAGCTGCTCTTTTCCTCCTCACTCTCCTTCCTTGTGCCTCATAATGCTCTGCGCCTCCTCACTCTCCTTCCTTGTGCCTCAAGCTGCTCTTCTGCTCCTCACTCTCCTTCCTTGTATCTCACGCTGCTCTTCTCATCACTTTCCTTCCGTTTGCCTCAAACTGCTCTTTTGCTCATCACTCTTCTTCCTTGTGCTTCAAGCTGCTCTTCTCCTCGCTTTCCTTCCTTGTACCTGCTGCTACTCTTCTCACTCTCCCTGCTTTTGCGTCATGCTGCTCTTCACCTCCTCACTCACCTTCCTGATGCTTTATGCTGCTCCACAACTAACAGTTCCAATCCAACCCACATACTTCCACTACACACGACCAAATGCCTCAAAAAATGCTACCACCTAAACGTGGCAGCCAAATGCTTGCAATAAATGTTGACATTTAAGAAAACATTCAGTGATGTGGCCATTTTACTAGTAATAACAAACCCATCAATGATGCCATGCATTTATTATTATTAATACTCAAATTGTAGGCCTGTGAGGAACATGATACTGTAAAAGGCAAAAGACTTTAGTGCCAAACTTCTGGTTGGCCAGACATGTTGACTAAATTCGAATCAAGGACCTAACTTGGGTTTTAGTGTGTTCACTTCAAAGAAAACTATGAGCAAGAGTTAAGATAAAAAGTTAGGTGAGAAGAAAAGATGTCTCAAAGCGAAAAAGGAGGAAGGCAGCTTCATGCAAGAACCATCAGGTCAACCTCTGCAGACTTCAGCATCTTGCTTGGCGCGGTCTGGCCCTGACGCGCCAGCGACATTTATAGGCCGTAACTCTGAGGAGCAGTGGTCTCTCTGGCGCTATTACACTTAAATGTGACGGCCTTCATCTGCTGACTATCATGGTGAAAAAGGCTGGCGGAGCCGTTAAAGCAGCAGTTCGGGGAGATCCCGGAGGAACCGAATGATGGAGCGAGGAAAAGGCAGGGAATAATCAAGGCTTTTTTACAGATTTTTTTTTCAAAGTGAAGCTTCTGGAGGCAGGGAGCTTCAATACAAAACGAGACTTTATAGCAAGAAAATGTTTTGAAAAATACAGATTTCATTGTATATTTGGGGGATTTATTGATTCACACTATATAAAGGAATTTGGATAATGCTAGTAAGAAAACATTTATTTCCCGGCCCCTTAAGTAATGGGCTAGCAATGGCAATTAAACGGAGAATGGGGGCTGGGTGGGGGTGTTGGGGCTGAGAGTTGTCCTTTTGACTTCTGATAGAGGGTTGAATAAAACTGAATGTTTAGAGCCCTGAATTTAACAAATAAAATTGAAACTGAGGACTCAAACTGAAGCAAAACCCTCTGATACTGTCATTAAACATACTATTTCCCCTAGTCTCTGAAGTAATCTGTTAAGTGGTATAATCCAGTAGCAGTCTAAATTAGTTAATATTACATCCTGTTTTTCTTTTTTTCTGTCCTAATATTGTCTTATTCGCAGTGCCCTTCAAATACTTTTAATTTGCTGGCTCCCTCAACACCCCTAAACACCATCCATGCCTAACACCGCCACAACCCCTGAACACCATCCATTCCTGTCCCTAAAAACCCCTCACCAAACCTAAACAACACCCATCCCTGACCCATAAACTTCACCCATCCCTGAACCCTAAAAGACCTTTATACCCTTAAAATCATCCAACCCTGATCCCCTAAAAGTCCTCACTCTACCTAAACAGCACCCATCCCTGACCCATAAATGCCACCCATTTCTGAACCCCCAAAAGCCCTTTCTATTAGTAAACTCTATCCAGCCCTGAACCCTAGAATCCCTCACTGCCCTAATCTCTACCCATTCCTGAGCCCTAAAAACCTCTTTCTTCACCTAAACCCCACCCTCTCTGAACCCTTAAAACCCATCATCACCCCTAAACTCCACCCATCTCTGACCCCTAAAAACCCTCCCCAGTCCTAAACTTCACCCATCCCTGAACCAGAAAAAAACCCTCACCACACCTAAACACCACCCATCCCTGAACCCAAAAAACCTTTTCTATATCTAAACTCCACCCATCATTGAACCCTTAGCCCCTCACCACCCTACTCATATTAGCACTCTTGAATCCATTCATTCATCCACTGACTCATTCTTGCATCCATCTCTGACACAACCGCAATAAAATGCACACAAACTGAACAACATGTGCAAGATAAATAAAAGAAAGCAAGTAGAAAAAAGAAAACATGTTGCTGTCTAAGCATTGCGGGCATATGCCAGCAATAACTAAACTAGACATAGCAGCAGGTGTCTGTCTTGCAGAGATATTGTAAATTGTCTATTGTTTTAAAGTTCCAGCTAAGCTGCCACATTTAGAATCGACATAAGGGCCATCTTGGAATGGTAAATCCATGATACATAATGGACAGCAGCATTCCATCATGGCCTTCTGATTTAGAGAAAGTGGCCGCGTGGGATGCAGCGCACTGCAGATGAAATGCGCAGCAAGCAAACGGCACATGGACAGCTGTAGTATCCTCTTAAGAAACATTAAAATTAAAAGAGGAGAAGCAAAGAGAGGAAAGGGGAACAATAAAAGGGGAAAACTGAAAACTAAAGGAGTGGTCAGTGAACCCTGACACTGACGCATACTCATTTTCAAATGGCTGTATCCGTGTGACATGAAAATACCGTCATCCACAGAGTAAGAGAGTCAATGACTGGTGTGGACTGAACCATTACCCCATGCATTATGCTGTCACAGGTAAAAGCAGATCGTAAATGATACTCAAACAGACCACTGGCAGAACAGAGATGACTCACAGGCCCTTTAGGTATCTAAATGTATATGTATTTTTATACATGGATATGTGTATTAGTTCATAATTATTTATTACAAGATCCTGGCGAACAGTTAAAAAAGAGATTCTAGCAAGAATTATTAAAGTGCAAATCTTCTGCTTAGATTTGTCAAAGGCAGAAAACAACAACAAAATCCTTCCATATAAAATTAATCTGTGACATTTCATGTAACAAAGTATCTATCTGAGGGCTTTAATACAGAGAAATAACAATCGTCCATTTCATGCCTTTTGACTTTAACACATGCTTTTCAGAATCAATATGTGAGGCCTACTGCTTTTATCATACCTTTTCATAATAAACACAGAAGACCTACAGCATCAGAAGCATTTTTCCTAGTGAATCAATCAGGACTCTAGCTGTTATCACTGGCTTGTCACTATAACCAACTGAGGCCTTCTGCATTGAGCCTAAGCTTTCCACCAAGGCAACTGCCAGGCACAATCATAAAATTACATAGTATGTAAATTACAGTTGGCAAAGCAAAATATCATCTCTCCTAAAAGAGCCTAACAAATATTTTTACAGTGAAAATCTTCTATACCCATGGTTTACCAGCACCAAAACCCTGTGCCTCCTAAGGTAATGTGGGAGATCACATGTAACAAAATACCTACTTGTCGGTGGTTTTAATACAGAGAAATATCTCTAAATGCCTATTGATTCAACATATGATTTTTACAACTAATATGTCAAGCCTGCTGCCTTTATTCTAACTTTTCATTATAAGGTGTATCTATGGCTTCTCACCATAACCAACTCAGACCTACTGTGTTGGTCATAAGTAGGGGTGGGCGGAACTCACGGAGTTTCACCCCACGGTATTCCGCATGGTTCCATAAAAACTATGTGAGATTCCATGGAGCACTGCCAACGGGTGGAAATATGCATGTCGCACTGTTTGCACTGCAATTTAGCACCAGCAGTGAGTGCAGCGCTGAAAAATCAACCCTGGCGGCACCATGCATTGTGCAAGAGCACGCAACCATTCGAGAAACAACGGTCTGACTGTGACCGCTCGCGACCACCTGCGACCTCCCTCATTAGAAAATGGCGCTAGGGGGATGCTAGATCTCGCTCGCATTTCTGGAGCCTCGCAGGAAAAAAATTCTTCTATGTGGTGATTGGCGGAATTTGTCAGGAACTTCGAGTTACAAGAGTAATGCGGAGTTACCAAATTCTGTCAATTCTGCGGGCAGAAAGTCAGCCTGAGTCATAAGCCTTCCCCCACTGCAACAATCAGGTATACAAATATGTACAAAATACAGTTGTCGAAACAATATCAAACCCTATTCATAGAACCTAATAGGGATTACCATAGTGCAAATCATCAATCCCCATCGTTTCTTCGGGTGGTTCAGCCAACACTAAAACCATTTCCTACTGCGATAATCAGCAAAAGTCCATGTAACAAAATATCTGCCTATTGGCTTTAGCACAGTGTAAAAACAGTCATTAAAGCCTATTGCCTTTAACACATGATTTTCACAATAAGTAAGGCCTACTTGCTTTGTCATAACTTTTAATTATAAACAAAGTACACCTAAGGAAGCTGACATTAATGTTCCCAGTGAGCCAAGAGGCATCAGACATGTGCTCGGTTTGGTCCTGTTGTGTGGCTGAGGGACAGCCAAATACTATATTTAGGTGGTGCGGAGGAGAGAGTGGAGTGTTCGGTAAGATTGGTGTGTAATGTAGACCATTATGAGGATTAGTCAGAATTATAGGAAAACCAGAAGTGCAAAACGTGTATAATAGTGTTATTAGTGTTATAGTGTTATTATACACATTTTCAGATGGATCAAAATACTAAAACCCTTGCCTATAACAGTAATCTGTGAAATTCCCTGTAGCAAACTACTTGCCTACATGTTTAGCACAGTGTAATAAAAACCGATCCTTAAATGCCTATTTACCTCACCACATGCTTTTTAAAAAAAGTAGGTCAGGCCTTGTAGTAATGTTTCATGATAAACAGATCAAACCTATAAAATCTGTCATGACTTTTGCCAATGAGCACAGTAAGGTTTTACCTTTACCATTGGCTTTGTACCATACCCAATGCTTTCATAATTATTAGTACATTGGAATGTTGGGAGCTCCATTGAAGACAATGGAGTTGCTCTGGGCTTATAATGGCTGGTATAAGCCCAGCGCTCCAACATTCCAATGTTTGTCTTTGTTTCTCCATTTTTAATTTAGAACATTCTACCCTTAGTGGGTGGAATGTTCTAATAGCTCTTATAGCCCTTCTGCCTCAGGCTATACCGGTTGTTAAAGGCCCTCTCCCTCGTTATAGGCCCTCGCCTGCAGCTCAGGCCTATAACTCAGGATCAGGGCCTTTAACAGCCGGTATAGCCCTAGGCAGCGGGCTATAAGGCTATATTAGAACATTGGAATGTTGGGAGCTCGATTGAAGACAATGGAGTTGCTCTGGGCTTATAATGGCTGGTATAAGCCCAGCGCTCCAACATTCCAATGTTTGTCTTTTTGTTTCTCCATTTTTAATTTAGAACATTCTACCCTTAGTGGGTGGAATGTTCTAATAGCCTCTATAGCCCTTCTGCCTCAGGCTATACCGGTTGTTAAAGGCCCTCTCCCTCGTTATAGGCCCTCGCCTGCAGCTCAGGCCTATAACTCGGGATCAGGGCCTTTAATAGCCGGTATAGCCCTCGGCAGCGGGCTATAAGGCTATAATAAGACCAACTGCCTTTGTCATATTGTTTCGTAATAAGCAGACCGGACCTATGGCATCGGATATAACATTTCCCAGTGCATCAATAAGGCCTATAGCTTGTAACCATATTCAAGCCAGGCCTATAATTTTGAGCGTAAGCTTTCCTACAAAGCAAACATCAAACATGCATACTAGAAAGGTATACAGAGCTACAGTTGGCTAAGCAAAATGCCTCTCTCTTAAGAGAGCATAACAATGATTCTCAAAGAGCAAACCTTTATCCACGGTTCGTCAACCTGGGTTACCAACACCAAAACCATCTCCTATAACAGTAATCTGTGAGATTCAATGCAACAAAATATGTTTCTGTAGGCTTTAATATAGAGCAATAACAATCCACACTTAATTGCCTATTGATTTTAATGTGTTTTTCACAATGAATATATCAGGCCCAGTGCCGCTATCATATATTTCATAACAAACATTTTAAGCCTAGAGCAATGATCATTGGCATGCCACCGTAACCATCTCAATCATGCTTTAGCGAGTATACGTTTTGTCACAGGCCCAAAGTGCAATACAATCAGTCTTTTAGTGGATGCGCATACATTTGGCCCAATCAAATCCTCTACTTCAGGAAACCAACATGTGGGTAGAGCCTAATCCCCTCTCTCAGTAATACCCTGAAAATCATTTTTGTTGATCATATAAGGCCGATCAATAGTTGCACTGTCAAGCCAGACCTAAAGATCCACGAAGATTAGTGTAGCCCAGGGCATCCCATACTAATCTCAAAAAGAAAATGGTACTCTGAAGTCTAACATTAATGATTGAAGTGGAAAGGGTCTGTGCTGCTGCTAGAGAAAGACATACACAGTAAATTATCTAGTTATCCAAGACACTTTAACATCATCACAATGTCATGTGTATGCACCTGAAAGTTCAAGCTCCGGCAGGAATACTACTGCTGACTCAGGCAACTGGATAAATACACAAAATAATCACAGCTGTGTGGAGGGGAAACACATTTTCCTGTGGATGCACACAACTTCTGCCTAATCAAAACATTGACTCCTGGCTATCAACATGTAGCCAAACAGTTAGGGTGGTCGTCTTCAAATCTGGGGAACCGGGTTCGAGTCTCGGCAACGACGCTCAACATCCTGTGCTTCTGGGCAAATCACTTAATCTCCTCGTGCCTAACAAAAATGAATGTCTCCTCATGTAACGCAACTGGTGCTCATGTAAAGTGATTTCGGGTCAAGTTCGCCCTATATAAAACTTAAAAAATAAACAACAAAAAACATGTGGGCAGGATCAAAGTCCCTGTCTGTATTACTCCACAAAGCTCTTTATTAGGTTGATCGAATTACATCTGCCAACAGCTGCACTGTCAAGCCAGACCTAAAATGGATCATAAAATGCGCTGTCTACGGTCACCGAGTGGCTATGGTCAATATGGTTTGTGGGAAGAATTTACCAAAATCAAATCTCACTTTCCTCTGAAGAATCCTTACCAAGGAAGGTAAGTATAAGCAGAGTTAGGAGCAGTAACCATATACTTAACTGACAATACAGTGCTAGGTCACTTTAGTGGATTGTGATATTATTGACATACAATGTAGAGACCCATCCAATGAAGCTACTGAAAGAGACACCTCAAAAAGTACTTCCTTCTTCATCTCCATGTATTCATATCCTTCAGGGCAGTCTTATGCTACTTCTATGGCCCCATACACGCCAGTTTAGTCCTACCTTAGTACAGCCTTACTCACTAGCCTGTAAGGCCTCCAACACCTCCTTGGAGTCGTATTACCTCATCTCACTGGCCTCGGACACCTCAGTGGCGTCTCACACCTACACCTCTCAGGTCTTATGCACCTCAGTTCAGTCTTACTCTTTCACCTGTCTGGTCCCATCGACCAACTCATTCACCTCACTGGACCCATACACCTTAGCAACCCTTTGGTGTCATAGGCACCAGTGTGGTGTCATTTAATCACCTTTATAGAGTTGGATTCTCGGTGTGGTCTCCATTCTTCACCTTGCTGACTATACGCACCTTAGTGATGTATCGCTCCTCACTCTCTGGTTTCATACACATCAGTAAAGTCACATGTTTACCTTTAAGGGCTCACACGCACTGTATAACTTGTTTATTTTTCTGGTTACATTCCTTCAAAGGGTTATTCACTCATCGGCTGGTCCTCATGCTCCTTAGGGAAGTCACTAGTTCACCACTCTGCGTCATGCACCTCAGTAGAATTCGGAATCACTTTTTCACCCATATAATCTAGCAAATATCAAACGAATTACTTATTAACCTCTGATTTTATAGATTGCACTAAAGATGCTGGTTCACCTATGGTGTCTTATAGACCACAGTTGATTCACTTTTGGCACCTCTGTTGACATACACCTTAAATGAGTCACTCATTCATCTCCCTGGTCCCATAAACCTCACACACTCTACTAGCACCTCAGTGAAGTTGCTTGTTCACTCCTTTCCTCTCATTTACTTCAGGGAACCGACACAATCAGCTCTCTGTTCACCGCTCTGGTCCTACATGCCTTTTTTGAGTCACTCATTCAGCACCTTGGTCTCACACACCTCTTTGGAGTCTAGGTTCACCTCTACATCTTATACACCTCAGTGAAATCACGTTTCCATGTATGGTGTCACAGACCACAAAGAAATCCCAACTTCTCGTCTCAAACCTCTCAGTAGAGATACTCATGCACAGCTGTGAACTAATGCACCTCAAAGGGATTCCCATGTGCACCTTTTAGTGCCACACTCCTGCTGATAACTATTTGTACACGAAAACGGAGTCACTCATTTACCTGTTTGGCCTTATGCACATTAATGAAGTCACTCATTCAGCTTTTTGATCTGATACACTTTAGTGAAACCACTCTTTTACATGTTTGCCCTCATGCAGCTCATAGAAGGCATTCCTTCACCTCTTCAGCCTATTACACCTTGGTGGAGTCAATTATTTACCTGTTAACCCTCAAACATCTCAATGGAGACATTTATGCACATCTCTGGCCTCATACACCTCACTTGAGTCCCTCTTTCACAACTGTGGTCTCATGCACCTCGGTAAGGCCTTATTCCTTCATCTCTCTGCCACACACATCAGTGGATATCAGAGTGCGCGTCTGAACCCTCTAAACGCCTCAGTCATCTGCAGCCCCACTGGTTCTGCTCTGTGCCCTTGTCGTGTTCCTCTGCAAATTTTCTAGGGCAAGATCTTGACACACTTCATTGGTGTGATTGAAAAATTGGTTTGAGTGCGGCAAAGGTCTCCATTGGAAGTGGTTGCCACCTGGGATTGCCGGCCCTTGTACTAATTCAGGCCGCATAGCTAAATCATACATTATTGATTCGTCAAATGAATTTGCATATAAATGAGCATGATCATTCATACAAACCGTAATGTTGTTGTTCTCCCCTCGGTGTTGTGATCACAGATGAGTGGAACCAGTTAGACGCAACGCGCCGACGCGCCATGGGGGTGGGGGAGGAATAATCTACTGATTTAAAACTACATTTATTGGAGCATGTAAGTGTGACAGTCTACTGCTGAATATGGGATAATTAGTCTCAAGACAAACGAATTCCGAAAACGATATTGTTGGAAAAAAATGATCTTGCCATGCATCAGGCGTGCCTGCCCACCGATTCCACCAATTACATGGAAATGCAGTATAATGTTGCCACTGTGTTTTCAAACAGAGCTGGAATTCTAGCCACAAATTGACTGTCTCGCTCCATTCGTCCGACCCCTTTTGGTTTTTGTGGTGATTATGAAATATTGTCTAATTTACAACATGAAGTGTCACTTCCCTGACAAACAGCCAGCACCTACCAATTCATTGTTAGACTATGCGCTTGTTCTTTCAATAAAAGTGGTCCAAATATTTAAATTAGACATTCAAATCAAGGATGGATAAGGGTGACTTTGGTAGCAGGGCACTGATTCTTCTTGACCCGTCTGAACTTTGACAGGAGTCGATCATCCCTACTTCCTACAGAGATTAGCACAATTTGGCATACAAAGCTGGAAATAAGGGAATCCAGTCGGGTCACGGATCAAGCAGCTGTTAGTGATCTGGATATGGGCCAGTCTCAGTGAAATGTGATGGCTGGGTTTAGGCGCAATCTACCGACGATGGGGAACACATTCAGTGGTGCCCTCATTTCGTAGGCTTCGCATTCAGAGCTAAAACCTGCAGAAGGTGAGGGAGATCTCTTATTTTCAGTTCTAGATGGGCTCAAAACAAATGCCTCACTTAAAGGGCCATCAGCACTCCATTTCTTTGAGCCTCAAACTGGCTGGGACCTAGCTCGTTTCTAACACCTGGATGCACATGCCATTGCGGAAACAAATACACTAAACTTGTCACTGAACAAGGCCTTAAGCGAGAAACTATTATTTGGAGTCAGATTTTCGAGTTTTCCAAGCTCTGTTTCAAAGAAATATGTAGGCACTGTCAGAAGGTTAGCTGAATCTGTCTAAACGAGTTATTACACTGACAACCATTTATACAACACTTACTAGTAACTCTATATTACTACTCAAATGAACTTTTTTTTAGAAACCTTATCATAATGAGATAATGGGAAAAAGTGTAAGGTTGTTCTCTTAATCCTTGCAGTTTTCATGCAGCTCCTTGATGCCATAACTCACAGAGCTATATTGCAAGGATTGTAAACTGCAGGTTTCACAAGGATCAAGGATAGTGGCCTGCAGGTATCACAGGGATCTCTGCAACAAAAGCGGTAACCCCTAAGCTGTCTACATAAAATGCAAATCTGTCACGTTCATGTTACATGTTGGGCACATTAAGGGGCATATTATCAAGCAGCAGCGATAATTATCGCTGCCGCACTTAGCGTGAGATTTCTTATCGCCGGCTATCGCTGGAAATTATCGCCATGCTAGCGCTGTATTAACAACGCATAGCGCAATGGCGATAATTACTCCAGCGATAGCGGTGTTTTCCATGGAACATCGCTGGTTTTCCAGCGATGTTCCATGGAAAACGGCGATAACCTTGCTGATACGACCCTGTGGTCGTATCAGCATAATCCACCTCCCATGCAAAGTATGCCTAACACTGGATTTTAGCAGATGTTAAAATTCAGCGTTAATGGCCGGTTAGCGCGATTTTGTTTATCGCTACGCCGGCCGGGGCATTGTTGTAAATATCGCGAAGCTGCCTTCACGATATTTACCCATGTAGCATATTGAGGCACGCCTACTTTGCATCTCATTAATGTTGAGATGCAAAGCGGGTGCTAACTCACGGAATCACGCGCTAGCGTGTCCTTGCTAATCTTGCGATAAACTTATCGCCGCTTTTCGGCCAAAAACGGACGCTAAAGCGGCGATAATTTTATCTCCCCCTCTTGTTAATATGCCCCTAACTCTTTTTGCTATTTTTATAATGAGTCAAACCTGTGACCAGAATACACATAGATCTCTCCAGCAAGTGCATTAACCACCAGAGTTTTATTATTCTAGAACCTGTACATTGCTGGTTACACACAGATGGTGCCCTAACCCCTTAAACTACTTAAGCACAAATTAATAAAGCAAGTAGGTCTTCCTTTGGCTGCCAACTTTTGGACTTTTGGCTTTGCCAATGTTTGTGAACAATTTTTGCAAAACTGTACAAGGGGGCTGCTTTTTTTGCACATTGCACATTGAACAAGAGCAGAATGCCGTCACTCTCAGAGGGGTGAGCCAATGGCTGAAATAGACTGAATCTTTGTAAATATATATATGGAAGCATAGTTTTACCATTCATAACTCCACATCTACTTATTTTTGCAAACAGTCTTAATCGGCTAGTTACCTGTAAATATTCTGTTATCTTGTATTCTGTACTTTATCTTATTCTGTACAGCACTCTGATACTCTCAGGTGATGTTTGCGCTTTATAAAACTCTCAATAAATACATAAATAGTGGGAGTTAATATTATTGCCTATGAAAATTTAGACTTAATATTTTTATCTTGCACCTTCCTTGGCACTTATCCCTAAAAAATCCCGAGGTGCTGCTAACAGTTTTGAAACCCCATCTACAGGAGGCAAAATTGTACCAAAGTCAATGATCAGCTGTCCACAGGAGGTATCACCTCAAGAGAATTTTGGGTTGATACATGAGGCAAAACTAAAACTGCAAAAACAAGAGAACTTGCTCTCTGTAACCTGTTTCTAGCTCCTCAAAATGTTGAAACTCCTGTTTCCGTTCATTGAGATTCAAGTTGTTGTTATTCAATTTTGTTTTCTAGTTTCACCCCACACACATAAGATATAATATACCATTTTCTTCAAATAAAAGTAAAAAGGTGAATAAATTGAAGACATCAAATATTTCCAATTATTATCCATCTGCAGTTATAACTTGATTATGGTGACAGCATTCGTTTGGGAGCTGCTTTCCATATTTTACACTGACTTCAGTCACTTCAGAACGCACACCGAGATCATTGATTCTGCCCCAGAAATTCGATTATGTTTCACCTGCGCTGGCCTCACACCGCTGGTTTCCGAGACACATAGATAAGTATTTAAATACATGTGCTGCGCAGTTTATGCAAAACATGAGGGTTTCCTGCAGAAAAATGAAATTGCTATCGACCAGGGGATCTTGTAAGACCACATCAAAGTTAACTCTGTGTGTACCTAAGACAAAAATTTGAAGAATTGCCACAAAGGCCTTTCGGGTAGCTACTGACAAGCTCTGGAATAGTTTATGCTTCCCTTTCTTATGAGAGTGGAAATGACTATATCCAAATGTTCTAAATTCTTCAAAGAGGAGTTGATTCGATTTAAATGAGGGGATCACATGCAATCGTGTTCATACCACCATGAATCTTTGGTGACAATGAGCTTAACAAAAACATCTTCCAGGCTTCTAAATTAAGAAAAATATTGCAAAACTTCCAAAATATTATCTGGAATTCCAAGTTCGCTCACCTTGATGCCTCCCCCTCCATTGGGACTCTTACAGATACAATTCGATGGATTCCCTCTGTTCTACTCTCAAAAGTGAAAAAAAGCTTTGATTCTGCCACGGACCTCATATAGATGTTGGCCTCCATTTATTACATTTTGGAAGTAATTCACTGCCAGATGTGAGGCATGAAACTATTTGAACTTTGGGCCTGATTAGGAGTGTGGCGGCCTTTGACCGCCGCACTCGCGGTGACGCAGCAGTGGCGGTCCACCGTCCGCCAGATTATGACTTTCAAAGATGTACCATGGTGGACTGCTACCTGCGCCAGGGAACCGCCCAATGTAACATGCTGAGCGGGACTGGGTGAGTCCCGCTGAGCAAGTTACGAGTTCCCTCCACCGCCAGCCATTTCATGGTGGGCTCCCTACCATGAAAAGGCTGGCGTTGAGTAACAAAGGGGGCCCTATAGGGCCCCCATTCTCCCCCGCTATGGGAATGCATTCAGGGGGGCACAACATGTGCTCCCCTGTCTGCTTGCATCCCCAGTTCCAGCACGGCATGGACGTCACCGTCCATGCCGTGCTGGAACATTTTTGCCGTACCCATTGCGGTGCATGTTTTTCTGGCACCGCCATGGGAAAGGCAAAAGGACCGTTCACCTGCATGAGTTGAACTCGCAATCAGGTCGGCGGTCCTTGCGTGGCTTTGGCGCAGCTGTGCCAGCGGAGACCTGGCACAACTGCGCCAAAGTTGTAATCAGGCCCTTAAATACAAAGTGGCATGACTTCTAAAATTGCAGGCATGGAATTTGATGGGGTTCTCTCCAATAATGTGCCTGACAGTGGGATAGGATTCGGGGTACAAATTATATTTGCAAAATATATTTAATTTTCTCATAGTTATGCATTTTATGTAGAAACACGTTTCGCTGGTATCTCGTAACTTTTTTTCTAAGTGCTTAACACGCATAAGAAATTCACATGAAATACTGTTGGGGTTTGGGAAGGAAATGTCTCATTTGAGGAGAAAATGTCTTCCAGGGAGACATTTTCTACTTGAACCAGACTCTCAAAGTGAAAAATCACGCGAAATACCAAAAAAGATGCACATTTTGTCTGTGTAATTGCGCAAAACATACATTTTGAACAAACTCACTGAGTAGCCATTGTAGGCATCTGTATGTCTGCTGCAGGTTTAGAATCAATGTCTAGTTAACCTTTCACTCTTCCAAGGTCACTCACCGAGGTGAATAATAGCAACAGACTTTCAGTTTGGTATGTTTTATAAGGGGCTGTTTTTTGTCACTCGCATACTGAAAATTATATAAACTGTCAACCCGACGAGCAATCCTACAGTACAGAGTCGGGACGTGATGGATACGCGCCCTTCCTCCCCAAAAATGCCGTAGGCCGTGTTAATGCCGGGGAAGCATGGCCGCGACACTTCATTTTAATTCTCTGCAAATTACAGTTGAACACATCCAGAAGTGCCTGTGACAGCCAATGAATAGGAAATGAATTCATTACGATCGGCGCCGTTGCAATGAATAACTAATGAGTCCATAATGAGAGGACACTCTAAATGCCTTCCTGTGGCGCAGTTGATACTGTGAAGTCACCGTGAGGTGGGGCGGCCTAGTGGGAAATTATGAGATTTCCCGACAAGGGAGCACCTCAGAAAGTCCAGTCGAACTGGGGCAGAGTCAGTCGCACAATACTACGTAGTGCCGAATCACGTACAGATGTAGCTCCAGTTCACTGGTGAGCTTGCATTCACTGGATAAAAACTTACTCAGCCGCCATTTTTGTTCACACCCGGTTTCTGTATTGTGAAAGCCTGCAACAAAGGTGGATGGAGGAGGCCCGGTTCACTCTCACCTGAGATGTGGACTTTGTATACTTAAAAAGAGAACTTAATTGTAACAAGCATTTCCAATGTAATAGGTCTCCCACTTGCGAGAGTTTAAGCTATTGGCATTGTAAATGACAATGCCTTTTATTTATCTGTTTTGATAATTAACACATAAATAAAAGGCATTGTCATTTACAATGCCAATAGCTCAAACTCTTGTAAATGCCAGACCTATTTTACTTCCAAGAAGCGGCCGCCATTTTCCCGGGCTGCTTGGAAAGTGAAAGTGCGCATGGCGCGCTGAATGTTGCAGGAAAGCATGTCGTGCTTGCAGTTGGAGAAACTCATTAAAGAAAATAGTGCTTACAGACTAAATAAGACATGCCGTGTAACAACAGAAGTAAAAGGGCCAGTCCTCATGGGAGGTTACAAATGAAGACAAGGCGGTACTAAGGATAGACTAGCAAGCCTATTAACGAATCAGACGCCAGCATTTACAAAGGACAATGACAGAAGCCAATGAAAAATTTGGGCGGAGAGTGAGCTGAGCTTCAAGTCCATATTTGAACACAGCATGCCTCGCAGAGTAGCGCATGCGCTGCCCAGGCTCGCCCTAAAAAGGGACGATGCATCGCCATGTGAGGGGAAATACAAAGTACCAAATGTATCTTGTTCCACCGACACCTTTCAAATATATACTAAATATAAAAAATTGCCGCACCCAATAAAACATTTTTGCTGCACCTGAAAGAAGCTCCCAAAGAAAGCACAATCCTGCCGCTATTGTACAAAGCTTCCACACGTACGAAATACCTACTATATGAGGAGTTGTGAAAAACTGTAGTTGTCGTCTTGATTGCATCAGGTCTTCATATCTGCCATTAGAGACGTGGCATTGCAGACGCTCTGTATGATGACATCACAGCAGGGTCCAGGAGAGAGCACACCATACCCTGCATTTGACAAAACTGGCACCATTTTGGTGACATATAAAATGTCAATGTCACCAAGGTGTCATGAGCAGTGGCTCATGACCTTTTGAATTTGCACTATGCAGGTTTGGTTACATTATTCCCCATGTATGACAGTGTAGATATTTTAAATTATGTTTGATTACACAACAGAGATTCTACTAATTCCAACTTACAGGAAGAAAATATTTGGTGGTACTACTTTGTGTGTTCAAAATGACAAATTATGGAATTTCCTACTTGGAAGTCTTAGAGCCATTGAGAATCACTTGGAGTTCTGAAGAATGGTTATGAAATTTTCTCCCAACCTGATCCATCAGAGAATCTGTATC
The DNA here is from genome assembly GCA_963921515.1 of Calotriton arnoldi. Lineage (NCBI taxonomy): Eukaryota > Metazoa > Chordata > Amphibia > Caudata > Salamandridae > Calotriton > Calotriton arnoldi. The sequence continues at coordinate 59,634 of CAWUFW010016522.1, read as the reverse complement.
ACCTTGTTCACAACGACAAGTGTCAACACAAGTAATGGCCTCCCTGTCTACATACAAATGCCTTGCACTACCCACTAATGATCATGCGAGAACCAAATTGACCCAAACCCCTTACCACAGCCCCTTTCTAAGATCAAGCAAGAACCAGTTTAGTGGGTGCTTTACAAGTTTCTGTTTATACTTTTGTTGTGGGACAGGCATTTGTCTACACAATTTTACATATATTGATGAAGCGTGCTGTCTGTGTGGATCGGAGGTTGGGCGTCCCACATGGGTATAGTAAGCTCTATGAAAATGCTACAGTGAAATATGCTATCCCACATGCAAACAATGCTCTCTCGAAAGCCTGCTCTATGTTTCTAAAACTATGCTTGAAAAATTTACCTTAACTATAAATTAGTGATTGTTTCTCTCTCCCCCGTAGTGCTTAATTTGAGACGGTGGTTTCCAGTGCTCCTCACCGGCACTTAAATGTCAACACTGGCCCTTATGACAGTCTGCCACATGGTGGAGCGGTATATCTAATTCAGAGATGAGCACAACAACAGTTGCTTACTAATTCAATATAGCCTTAGAGCCCCCCCCCCATAGAGGGCTCTACCGGCCATTAAATGCCCACTTCGGCTCGGGCCTTTAACAAGGGAGCGGGCCTTAAATGGCTGGTAGATCCCGCTAAAGAGGGTTCTAAGGCTATTCAAACATTCTGTTCCTAGAGGGCAGAATGTTCTAATTTGTAAAACAAAGGCCTCACGACGCCTGAGGGGATTGAAATCCCCTCGGGCTCTGTGAGTCCTTTTGTTAACAGCAGCAGCTGTGAACAAACATTTGAATGTTGGAGCACCGGGCTTCTACCGGCCATTAGAAGAACGGAGCACTACATTGTTTTCAATGGAGCTCCCAACATTCCAATGTTCTAATATACACTAAAAATGCCTAATACTTGCCACCAAAGCCATTCTTATAGCTTTGGAGGCCCTAAATATTCTGAATTGTCTCACTTGTAGGAGTGTGATGGTTAATAGTTGTGTTGGTACTGTCATTAGCAGTGCTGGAAGGGGCAATGGGAACTGCAAGCTACACTTGCCTCTTGACGAGGGCCCTGGTGCTAATTTTACTGCTCCCCCTTTCTATCAAATGGCTCTCTTCTTTCCCTCCATTCACTGTATGCCTTATTCTCTCTGAGCGAAGCCTACCCTAAGCTGCACGTCTGTCTGCTTACTCTATATAGCTGTATTTCTGAAAACTACCCACGCCTCACCCTGTAGATCACAATCTGCTGATTTGAAACCATAACCCTGCAGCATAACAGCACCTGATCTCTTCTTGCCTATTCAACCATCCCACCAGCCATTGCATGAACTCGCATAAAAATACATACCCCGACTGATGACCACATCCAAATGATCTACCACAACGAGACTGGAGGGAATGCACTGAATGATTTCCATGGTAAACCCAGCTACCAATAATAACCATTACATAAAACACCCCACCACGTTGGTAAGTTTACAGAAGTCATACATATGTGTCTTTTGGGCACAGTAGGCAAGGGCCAGTGCAGTGCACTGTTTTCCTGTCACCTTTTAACCCCTTCGCTGCGCCCGTCGGCCAACGGCCGTCGCGAGCACTACCTCCGTAGTGCTGCGCATGTCCATTGGCCGACGCGGCCCCGCCCACTCAATCAGACCGCCGCACCGCGGCAGAATTCGCGCCACGGTTAAGCGGTTAAAGGGAGTCCATCCATTGCTCAGTTTCAGAAACAAACAAGACAGGCTAGAAGTATTGGTTCACTTGCCTTTGCTAAAGGGAACGTTGAAGACATTCGCTAATCCCCGTAGGGAAGGATAACATGGTTCTCAATCCACAGGCTTCTTCATTGTGCGCAGAAGAAAATATGCAATCTACTAGCAAGCACTGTCAAAGCCAATAGGACTTCTGTTGGCTGACAGCCTTTTGGCTTTGTAAATGCAGTTTTGTTTTGTTATTTTTGTAAAGTTTATTCTTGACAGAGCAGTCAGGCCCTCCCAAATATAGATAAGCAAAAAAAAAGCAAAGCAAAAATATGTTATTGGTGACACTTTGGCTTAGTAGTCCTTGGCACTGAAGGAAAGTACTTATGTGAGAAGGAGAAGAATGTTGTCAATCACAGTGAAGATGGCCAATGGCTGAAGTGGGCGGACTCATTGTCCCAGGCTGTAGTGGATTAAACATAAGTGGCCGAACAAAAGTATCTTCATAAGTGTGTGTGTAATTTTAGTAAAATCAAAAGTTATAGGCCAATGCCAGACCTAAAACAATAAGTCAAAATCCATACTCAATATCTGGATTAGTAACAGAGTAGAGAAGGGGGGCTGCAGCAGACCCTTCATGCAACAAAGATTGTCTCCTTTTATAGCAGATTCAGAAATAAATATGCTGAATGGCAGAAAAGGTAGTAGTTGGCCGTAAGCAGAATCAAGTGGCCTAGATGAATGTAATGAAACGTGTGTAAGTGCCTATTATGCACTGGCACTTATGGAGCACTGGGCAGCGAATATGGAACAAATCTGGGTCGTACACATAGGAGGAATGAAATAAGTTCGGTACAGGGGAGAGGAATGTATCTTCAAGCCCTGAGGAACAAGGAATTTGTATTATTATCATATGTGTAAACTGACCGTGTGGCCATGTCCACAGTGGTTCTAGCAGTATCATAAAGCTTCTAAGATAAAGTCGCTTCCATACGGTGAAGTAAGGCAGTAGCCAACAGAGATCAGCGGACATCTAAAAACACAAATGGCCCGCTTCTGTTCATAGGAGCGCTCCAGAGGCAAAATAGCATTATTCCCTGAAAATCCTGGCACCATCACAGACCCATGAGTAACATGTGGTGCTGTTTTATTCACAACACCATCACGTACACAACTGAAAACAGCACAAGCACACCATCAGGGAGAGCAGAGAATATTCGGGTCTCTCCCGGGGCTCTCTGGAGGCTGCTGGGCTCCACCACGGCGGCTCAGCCCATCCTCTCCCCGGACAGAAGGGATGAGTAAAGATCTCCATAAAACATGCATCAACTTTTCAGTGTTAAACCCCGCCCCGCCATTCGACGAAATATTAATCTGCTCTCATTTATTGCTCTGTAAGGCTATTTTGACAAAAGTTCATTATCAGGCCTGCTAAATGCTTTTAAAGAATTGATTGGGGCAGTGATCACATCAGGCTGATAGACACAGTGTGCTAGGAAGGACGGCAGCGAGCAGGGCGTCTGAAATCCTCCCGATTTTAATTGTATCGATCAGCAGAATAAACGAACTTTAATTACATTTTCAGGAAAATTGAGAAGTTGTTTTCGAGTCTCTGTCAATACTTATTATTTCAATAATATGATGATAAGCACAAGCGAGGGACGCCACAGCGCGGAAGGTGGAAATTAGAGACGGTTTCTTGCGTGGTGAAGAAGGAATGAGTGTGTGTGTACAGGTTCGTGGGGGTATTCACAAAGCTGCGGGCGAGCAGCTGTGGGCGAGTGTATAATAAAGATGTTAATCTGTTTTCAGGCACGCTTTCTTATACCACTCCACAAAACATATAGGCAGGGCTTTAAGTGGGCCGGGCCCTGCCACTGCTCAGCACCGTCAGTTCTAAAAAGCAGAGGCTGAGACGGGTCCCTTTCGGTCTCTCTATTATTTCCCACACCCTCCCATTGAAAAAAAAAATCTTAACATCGCAGCAGTACCACCCTTCACTGCCTTTGATGTATCTTTAAAGGAATTCGTTACAGTTCTATCACAGTCTCATCATTTCAGAACGGAAGCATTTTAACTATTTTATACAAATATGCCAGTGTTGTTGCTTATTTATCTTATGCAACTAACAACCATTGACAAAGCCAATAGTCATGGCTTGCTGTAGGTGTAATGTTACTTTTTGTATTATATATCTAGATGCAAAGACTGAAAGAAGCAGCAAAATACCAGTCGGGCGGCACATAATGCTAAGCAGAGATTTCTAACTTGCGTGTTTTAAGACATGCCCTTAATTATACAAGCCACGCCCCTTTGAGAGACCCCCCCAATTTTTTCATCCCACTTAAAGCCCTGCATATAGGTGCAGTGCTCATCCTGTAAAGTGTGTTTGCATGTGCTGTTGGTTGTACAGTTGTGAATGTGTAAGTTAGCAAAGAAATGTATGTTTGAGTGGACTTGTGTGTCCGTGAGTGTGCGGCTGCACATTTTATATGTCTACCTGTATGTGTGCACGACCAGTCGTCTGAGGTGGAGAATGCAGGCCTTTAGAAGGATTTATTATGTACCGAAAAACACAACGGTTAAAGTGGCGTTATAGTTAGGCTTTGAAATGAACCATGAGCCAATGTTAAAAAAAACTTTAAAAAATCACCAAAGTGCACCAGTTATAGTTTAGTCAACTGCCTATAATGTGCACATCACCCACATCAACAATGATATTATTATTATTTTATTATTATTAATTATATTTATCTAGCGCAATCGAATCATCCCCGAGGGGATCTCTCAGCACCCGGGTAGCAGACAGCAGGTAGAGGCATGCTCGTTAGTGACGGAACAGCCAGGTTTTAAGCAGTTTCTTGAACTGTCCAAAGTTGGAGCATGCTCGGATGTCATCTGGCAGTCTGTTCCAATGGACAGGGGCTAGGTGTGAGAAAGCGCGGCCGCCCATTCTGGCTCTCCTAATTCTGAGGGGGCAGAGCAGCTGTCGATTGCTCGATCTCAATTGGCGTGCGGGGATATATGGTTTTAATTTCTTCATTAGATAGGTTGGACCCATCCCTTGAAGTGATTTAAACACTAGGCACAGTAGCTTGAAAACTGCTCTTTTCCTGATAGGGAGCCAGTGCAGTTGTCGCAAAAGGGGAGCTAACGGAGTACGCGCAGGTTGATTGAAGGCTAGAAGCGCGCCTGTATTTTGGACAACTTGCAGCCTGGACAGTAGGTCTTCCCTAATCCCTACCAGTAAAGAATTTCCATAATCTAGTCTACTGACTAGAAGGGCCGAAAGGGGGATCCAAGAGAAGATCTTTCTCAGCATTCGCATCATACCGAAGCATGTACCAGAGATGGTTTTCACATGCTCCTCCATGGAAAGTCTGTCATCAATTAAGACGCCCAGATTCTTTGCACACTTTTTTGGTGTAGAAGATTCCCCGAGCTCTACTGGCCACCAATCTGGGGTCCATAGCTCCTCTGTTTTCCCGAACAGCAAGATCTCCGTTTTATTGGAGTTAAGCTGTAAGAAGTTCAGCCTCATCCAGGTGGCTATTTTTAGCATGCAGTTTTTAAACTTTACTCTAGTAGATGCAGGATCCGTCTCTATGGTGACTATCACTTGAGTGTCGTCCGCATACGAAATCGTATCGAACCCACAGGATCTAATAATAGTGGCCAGAGAGGACACATAGATGTTGAACAAGGTGGGACTTAAAATGGATCCCTGAGGGACCCCCTTGTCCACTACCATGGTCTGTGATGTAAATGTGTCCAATTGGACACATTGTGTTCTGTCGGCCAGGAAGCTTTGTAGCCATTTTAAGGCCATTCCTCTGACACCAATCTCTCGTAGCTTATCCAGAAGGATTCTATGAGAGATGGTGTCAAACGCTGCCGACAAGTCAAGGAGAACTAGCATCGTAGGTGTCCCCTTGTCCAAAGCCATCCTTATCGTGTCTGTTACTTCAGTCAATGCGAATTCGGTGCTATGATGAGCACGGAAGCCTGACTGAGAAGGATCGAGTAGATTGTTTTGTTCCAAGTGGCCCGTAAGTTGTTTGTTAATCAGAGTCTCCATGATTTTAGAACAGAATGGGAGAAGAGAAATGGGTCTATAATTTTGTAGGTCTGAAGGATCGGCTAATGTTTTTTTTAGCAATGGCTTTATTTGCGCCTTCTTCCATTTAAAAGGGAAGGTGGCCGTAGCTAATGATATATTGCAGACTTCCGTAATCGAGTCTGTGAGGGCCGATGCAAGATCCGCCATAATAAAAGGAGGGGCCAGATCTGACGGGGAGCCGGATTTAGTGTGCGCTAATAGGGGCAGTACTTGCTCAGAGGTGATAACTGAAAAGGACTCTAAGCTGGGAACAGAAGGATCTTCCGGGGGATATGATACCGCCCTGAGAACTTCTTCCGAACCAAAGGAACTATACATTTTATCGACCTTTTGTTTAACCCCTTGCGTGCGCGGCGAATTTAGCGCTGTGCGGGCGTTTTTATTAGTGGGCGGGATTCGGACGGCCCCCGGCCGTCCTCCGCACATGCCCACCGTGACGCATGACGGCCGGGGGCCGTCATGAGCATGGAAGGGGTTAAAATGATTTGCTAGGTCATCGCATAGCCTTTGCGTCGGCGGGAGGTAAGGATTGTTTGCTCTGGGGTTAGTGAACTCCTTAAGGATCTTAAAGAGCTCTTTAGAAGAGCTCTTTGCTTCAATGATTCTGGTGCTGAGGTGCACTCTTCTGGCAATATTGCAGCTATTTAAATAAGCTCTATGTGCTGTTCTGTAGGCCAGTTTGTCCACCTCCAGCTTTGATTTTCTCCATTTTCTCTCCCTATTTCTACATACAGCTTTTTCTTTCTTGAGGCTCTCTGTATACCATGGGGCTGGGGCTGCCCTTTACCAGATCTTAACAACCCTGAGCGGCGCGATGTTATCGAGGACCTCGGTTACAGAGGCCTCCAGTGTTTCCAAAGCTGTATCACTGTCCACACAGTTATCAAAAGAGGGGGCAGTGTACGCGGAGCTAAATGATGTTAGTGTCACCTTCCTCCAAGATCTACGAGAGCCCCTCCGATAATGAGGCTGGTTTGCGGGTTTAAGAATATCCAGTGAGAATCCTAGGGCCAGATGGTTGGTCCAGCTTAATGCCAAAGGGAGCTCTACTACTAGATCCTGGATGCTCGTAAAGATGGTGTCCAGCGTATGTCCCGCTATATGCGTGGGGCTAAATACTCTAGGAAAGAGGCCTAGCGATTCCATAGCTGCTGTTAAGCATACGGAGTCTGTATTAGAGATGGTGATTAGATGATGATTGAAATCTCCTACTAGAAGGAAATTATCTGCTTGCAGGGTGTAAGGGGCGAGGCTTTCCAATAATGAGGCACAAAAAGATTTCTTCTTTTCACCGGGAGGATATAATTTAACGTCATAAGTGATGTTATATGTAATATGTTTGTTTTAACTTTAGTTTATGCCTTATTCCAACACATTCCTATAAGATTACTTTAACCTTTGATTTTTTTAGTGAAAATCTAGGTTTAAAAAAATTTAAGTTGAGGTCTTAGAACCTATCCTAACTATAATGTAACTTTAATCTTTGGTATTTACAGTAAATTTTTAGGTTTTGTTATCATATTCTAGATTGACCAACAACCAACCCTTCACATGCTGCAAACACCCTTTGTGCACAGCATTTGGTTGTATGCAGTTAACACAAAAAACAAAAATCACTGAAATAAACTAAGATTAACATAATATTACAGTTATGTGTTGAAATGAGACAAACACTAACGTTTAAAAATGAAAAAACGAAACATTGAAATAAATCAGTTATAGTTTACTGAACTAACTATAACTTGTGCCCCATCATGTACTGCTTATGATCTCACATATTACATCACTTATCGCATATTAAATGATGCCACTGAATACATCACTGATGACATCTCAAATGACATTATTGATGATTTCACTAAGGACATCACTGATAAAGCCATAGTCATATACAGCATAGAGTTACTGAGTGTACACTTGTGGGTGTATAGCATGGAAATAGAATAATTCCTGGAGACAAGTGTGGTTGTGCATGTTCAAAGTTTTATGGCACACCGTTTACAAGTTATTTACGTTTGTGGTGCAAGTAATACTCCATGTTAAACCAGGTAAAGGCTGAGTGCACCTGATGTGGGTTGCAGACGTATGTCCCAAATGAGGTTGCGGCTTAAGGCCAAAACCCATTGCAAAAATATATGAGAAATATCAAAGCGTCTGCTTATAGCAAATTATCCATCAGTGGAAATCTAGACATGCCCATTTTAAATATTTGTGACACAGTGCTATAGAAACATTCTATGTAATGAGGACTTTTAAAAGGAGTGGGTGTTTATTTCCAGTACTTCTTTGAAGATTTTGAGGCATTGCAGATTGTTGAACAATGTAGAATGTAGGAGTATCCAACTTAGAGGTGGTTTATCTCACACTGGGGTTGTAAGCATGGCAACAGGATGTATGCTATTGTGCCAGTCTCAGGAATGTGTGTGTGTGTGGTATTTTATTAAATTACAGAGGATTGTCCATAGGGCCTGGCAGAAGATGTCTTTTCAATGCCAAATACATACCTGTCAACTCCATGTCTTAACATTGGGAGTCATATGAAGTCTTTAAGATGGTAATCCCATTAAGGTGAATAGAGTACAAACTCGTTTTTGAAGGGTGGTTATGATTTAAAAAGGCGATGACTCCATTAAAGTCTATGGATGCCTTTGGCTATTAAATAGGTCAATACCAGTAAATATATGATAATTTCCACTATATAGGGTTGACTTGACAGATATGTAATATGTCCAGCATGCGAACAAATGTTATATTAATTATAACATGATTGATAATAAAACATTAGCCACAGGTGTAGTATGTTGAATTACTTCAAGTCCACAAACCCTATAGGACAAGCTCACAATGACTAGAAGATTTAGTCAGTGATGGAATTGGTGATGTCCTTTGGGATGTCATCAGAGATATTATCAATAATATCTTCTAACATGTCATGAGTGATGTAATATGCAGGGTTAGTTCGCTCAGTGAACGATAAGTTGTCAATTTCAGTGTTATTTTGTTTTTTAAACATTAGTTTTTATATCATTCCTACACCTATATGTAATCTCACTTTAACCTTTGTTTTTTTTGAGTGAATTTCAGTTTCTTTTAACATAAGCTAAGATCTTAGCACCATACCTAACTATAACATCACTTTAACCTTTGTTTTTTTCAGTGACTTTCTGTTTTTTTTATCATATTCAAACCGGAGCATACACACACAACCCCCTCAGGCAATATATGGCCAATGGACCTGATGTGCATGCCCAATCCCAAACGGGCACTTAACCTGCATTTCCTTCTCCTTTTTAGGTACAGCGGACTCCTGTAGTACACACCATGCATGCTTCCACTCCATGGTACCACAATAGCATGCAAGCTTCCTGGGGAAGCTTGAACTGTACCGCGGTATTATGGGGTGGGAACTTATACAGCGACTTCTGCCGAAGAACAGCGGTATCTCATGGGAGGGCTCAGCTGGGTAACATGGTATCAGTGGTCCAAATATTTTTAAATTTCAGACCTCTAGGGGGTAAGTGTCTGGCAGTCGAGGTGTCCATAGCACCAAAATAGCAGACAGGAGAACATTTTCCGTTGGCCAAACAGAAGGCTCTATTTTTTTAATTTCTGGTACAGCGGGACACCCAAGGGATCAATCGTCCAGATATACCTACCTTTTTAACCACTTCATGCCCTATCTGAGCACCCCTTTAAATGTTAGTTTCTCGAAAAATGACTAAAGGGATTTACACCAAATCACAAAAAGCATGCTTTCTCTGTAAAGTTCTAACTTTCTGTCAAATGTGGTGTTATTCCGGTCAGCCATGTTTTCTATATTGGAGAACTACTTTTCCTATCAGAATTAATATTGGAAATCTATGTTTTGAGAAACCTATTTTTGGGCACCCAATTAAAGGGTCAGCACAAAACTTTCCATGAAAGAGCTGAGGTGATACACTTTTTTGGGAAACATTCCGACAGAAAAGTCAAATGGCAGCAAAGTTATTAGCAAAACAATAAATGCTTTATATTGTAGGTACTTTATATATAGTGCTATAATTTTCCCTCATGAACAAATCAGGAAATCTAGACAGTTGAAGAAATAGGTTGACTGCATGTACGTAAGAGTGAAAGCAGAGGAGTCTTCTGAGAGCAAAGATTCAAGGGTTTACAAAGATTTGTAGAAATGAAAGACATAAGACACAAACAAGATAAAGAAAATATCTTGTGATGAATGCCTTTCTTTGAGAGCCATATTTTTCTGAATACCATATTCTGAATCCGGTTATTCATTCTAGGTCGTATCATCAGTGATGGTGTATCATCAGTGGAATCACTCACTTTCCCCTATGACTTCTGGGCCTCCATATCTGAACAAAGTGGCGTAATTGCAGATGGTGGCCTGCCATATGATCTGCCTTGTCCTGCCTCTCTCAGATTTCTGCAGACCCGTGGGAGAAAGAGGAACATGAGCAGAAAGAACTCTGTCACCACCAAATGCGGGCATCACTGTGAGCCCCCATTCGGCAAAGACTTGCGGCTGAAAGAGGAATTCCAGGCAGCTCTTGTACAGCCATGCTCATCATGATGATCGCTCTATAGTGCAGCTTCAGGAGAGAGGGATCGAATGAAGAGGGTGGTGGAAGTGGGTGGCAGGCCACCAGGTATAACCTTTTTTTCATTATCAAGTAAGAGGGCAATGAAAAGAGGGTGGTGGGTGGCAAGACACACTTTATAGGTAATGTTGAACGGGACAGGAAGCTAAGACAGATGAGGCCATGTTCTCTATAGCTTCCCCATGATTCTTCTGTTGCCTGCACTCATGATGTAGCAAGGAATGAGGATGTGGGGCACAGACAAAACTTAAAACTGTGATGCGCAACAGCGAATAACGGAGATGTTATTCACCACAGGTTTCAAAGTGACTTCAAATAGACAACCTTTGCTCTCATTGTCCATTTGATGTCGCTCAGAATATGTGATTATAAAACAACCCCATTATTACTATGTACCTATCTATAAATTAAAAAATATCTATCTTTGGACAAACCTTTCTACTGCATACTTAGTTTCAATCTGTTTCAGTTCAAACTTACTCTTCTCCATCCTTCTTTTTCTCATATTCAGGGCAAAAGTTAAGATTCTTTTTTGGGTATCAGTGATCCATCTTAATATTTCACAGCATCATTAGTACATTGTGATGTACTCACCACAGTGGCAGGGTGAATCACCAAAATATTGTTTGAAAATTATTGTGGTGCAGCAATATTGACAAGTCAAAAATATCCTGGGACAGAACAGAGAAGGCAAGAATGTTTTTTAAAGGATACAATATTGTTTTTAAAAATATTGTGTTGTTAACTTTACTATAGTTGTATTAAATATCATTTTTAAAAGTAATGTAATACATACTATTTATATCATTTTAATAATTGTTTTTGTGTAGTTCACATGTTTTAATATGTACTTAAAAAATAAATGTAATTAGTAATTTTGTGATGTTTATTGGTATTTAAAATATTTTATAGCTTAATACACTTTTTTAATTTAGTAGTGGGTTGTGAGGCTTGTAGGGGAATAGGGTGGGAACTTATTTAAATGATAAATTATTGTTTTTCATTTTAAATGGTTTTCATGTTAATTCAATATTCAATTGTTAAATATGTTTGTTAATTATTTAATTTGTTATCTGTTATTTTAATTTCTTGAGTGTATTTTGTGACTTTTAATGCGTAATGAAAATCTTCTAATGTTTAATTATTAATTTATAATTTAGTAGTGAGGTGCTGGGTTTTAGAAAATTAGGGTGGGAACTTATTAAAAATACTAATTATTATTTTTTATTTGAAATGAGTTTTTGAGTTTAGATACATGATTACTTGAAAACTAATTCTAGGGATTATTTAATTGATTTTTTATTAAGTCAATTATAGATTAATTAATTGGTAATTCGGTCATAAGTGTATCTAAAAAATAAACAGTTTCTAATGACTTTTATATTTATTATTTGTTTTACTTTTATTTGTTTTATTAAATTAATATTTTAATGTTTTACATATAAATTATTTTATTTTGTTTGTTGTTGGCTGTTGGGTACCATGGAGGGAGGTGCATTTATTTTAAATGTTTTTATTTTGTTTCATATTTGTTAAATAAATATTTATTATTTCATTTAATATTTTCTGCTACATTGAAATGTATTAATTTATATGGCATATATTTTTTATTTTAAATATGGTATACTTAACCACTCCCAAGTCCAACTCTTTTCCTGCAGTTGCAGAGATTGGAGTGGGTATAATAAATGGAATCCCGCCAAAGTTCAACACTTTCCCCACTTTTGCTTACATTGGAATACAAATAGTAAATCTAATCCCTTAAAAGTCCAATATGCCCCTAACTGTTGCTTAAATTGGAGTGTGACTAGTAAATCTAGCCTCTCCAGGTCCTATACTTTCCTTGCTTATGCTTACACTGGAGTGAGAATAGTAAATTTAATCCCACCAAAGTCCAGCATGTTCCTTACTTATGCATTAGTTAGAATTCGAATAGTAAACCTGACTCCTTTAAAGTTCACTTTTGCTAGTGTGGTTTATTCTGGATTGTTTTTATATTATTATTATTTTATTTGTTTATATTGTTTATTATATTTATAAAACGAATTGTGGGCCTTATCTACAACAAAGTAAAACAGTGGGGTGCCACAAGCCATTTGGCTTTGCCGCGCTGCGTTACTTTGGAAGCACAGGGATGCGTCATAACTACAACAATATGATGGATCCCTTTGCTCTCCCCTGCACTGGCACACAATGGGCTGCCATGCGCTGATGCAGGCACCCTTGCACCATGATGCAAGGGTGCCTGCATTGCGGAGATGATTGTTTTTGTGCAGGAAGGGACACCTTCCTGCACAAAAGCAATCACAAGAAGTGATTTCCTTTTTTTATGCGTGCTGCAGAATGCCACACGCATAGAAAGAGGAAAAAACGAGAAGAAATGAAAATTTTCCCCCGCCGCGCCTCCCTAAGTCTCCCCTTGGGAGGCGTAGCATTCTGACGCATTTCCAGGTTGACAATTTCTCGTAAATCTGGAAATGCGGCAGAAGCCATAGGTGTTGTGTGGGAACACCCACAGTAGCATCCATGACACGCCCCTTTCACGCAAAGTGCTGCGTGTAAAGGGGCCATATTTACAAGGATACCAAAAGCCACGCAGGATGGCTTTACGTGTCCTTGTAAATATGGGGCAGCAAGATGCGTCGCTGGTGCGTCATAAAATGTGACGCACCAGAGGTTCAAGGGGTTTGTAAATAAGCCCCTGTGTTTTTTAGCTATTTTTTATTTAACATTTTTTTAATTAAGGATTATATATTTTTGTTAATATCTATTTGTTAATTTTAATTTTCAATTTTTTGTTAGTATTTGTAATGTATTTTTTAAAGTCTGTCTTTATAGTTTTATTGCATATGTATATACATATATTTTATTTATATATTTAGTTTACATTACTATTAAACATTATTTTTTATATTAATTAATTTTTTTAATTAAGTGTAATATATTTATATATATATATATGTTTTTACATTTGAACTTTTATGTTATTGTTAAAGTTTTTTTTTTTTTAAATGTTGAACTATTCCGTGTGTATTTTTAAAAGACTATGGGCCTGATTTCCATGTCGGTCGGAGTTGCCTCTGACTGACACAGTTTCGGTGAGGGAACCACCCGACCATAGGTCGGCGGTTCTGTACACCTGATTATGATGCAGCCGCGCATGGTGCGGTCCCAAACTCCCATTCTCTATGGGAGCTTGTGCCGCGGGCGGAAACGGCACTATCAAAATATATATCGGCCTGTCTGTCAAACAGCTCCGGCTTGCAGAAAGCAGAGTTTTCATCTGTTTGCCTGCACGCAAATATGCGTGCAGGGGAACAGATGAAAACATTTGCTTTGACAGACAGGGAGCTGTCTTTCAGCAGCTCCCTGTCTGTCAGAGCAAAGGCCGGCTTCCGGCAGAGGCAGGGAGCCGGCTGGGACCGCAGGGGCCTTGAGACTCCCCCCGAAATCACATTGCACACTGGGTGCCATAGGGAGGGGCACCCAGGTGACATTGCTGGGCCCCGGGGGATGGGGTCCCTGGAGCCAATATCAGCCTGGGGAGGGGGGCCGCGGGGCCCCCCATAGTAAAAAAAAAAACTGCTTTAAAGTACAAATAATCCAAGTGTGTTTTTTATGCAGTTTCATCTTGTAAAGCTATCTGTTGAAGACGCTGGAGCAACAATCACATTGGCAAAGTTACAGAGACACAAGGTCACTGGAGACATTTCCTCTGCATCCTTTACGCAGCTGTAGTGTAGGAGATGCACTACTGATTTACCCAACAAAGTAGCACTTACTCATTTGCAGTAGAAAGTACTCCAGTTGGTTAGAAATATTTCATAAAATGGTGGCCTCTTCTTGGATAAATACGCACGGCAGAATTTATTCTGACACAATGCTCATTTCACAGAAATTAAACCTCAACAGGTTACAGTTAGGAAATAAACATTTTTAAAAGTTGAAATTCACTGAAAAAACTATAGGTTACAGGGACGTTATAGTTAGAAAATTGAATTGAAAAAACCTTAGAAATTCACTTAAAAAAACAAAGGTAACAGGGGCATTATAGTTAGGAAACAGAATTTAAAAAACATTAGAAATTCACTGAAAAAAGCAAAGGTTACAGGGACGTTGTTCTCAGGAAATAAAATTTTAAAAACCTTAGAAATTCACTTAAAAAAAACAAAGCTTACAGGGAAGTTATAGTTAGGAAACAACATTGAAAAAAACCTTTGAAATTCACTGAAAAAAACCAAAGGTTACAGGGACATTATAGTTAGGAAATAGAATTAAAAAACCTTAGAAATATGTGAGCTCATAAGCAGTGCATTGCGGCGGTGTAAGTTATAGTTAGCTCAGGTAACTATGACTGCTGAATTGCACTGGTTTTGTACGAGTGAATTCTGAGCCTAACAAAAACGTCCCAGTAACCTTTGGGGTATTTTCAGTGAATTTCTAAGGCTTTTTAAATTCTATTTCCTAACTATAACGGCCCTGTAACCTTTAGTTTTTTAAGTGAATTTCTAAGGTTTTTCAAATTCTATTTGCCAACCATAAAGTCCCTGTAACCTTTTATTTTTAAAGTGAACTAGTTAACTAGTAGTCGTGTTTGCAGAGTGGTGGAGAAAGGGGGTGGGGCCTCCAAGCAACTCTCAAGAATCCTGCTGTGTCAGACTTCCTGGAGGTAACAGGAGGGCTTCTGAGCCCCCAAGAACCCTCAGCATCCAAGAGGATTTCATCCCCCAACCAGTAGTGCCCCAGGAGGTGCATTTGCATAGTGGTGGAGAAAGGGGGCATGGTCTCCGAAGACCTTTCAGCAATTCCGCTCTGTGGGACTTACTGGAGGTAACAGGAGGGCTTGTTGGCCCCCAAGGACACTCTAGAACCAAGGGAACTTCATCCCCCAACCAGCAGTGTGACAGGAAGCGCGTTTGCAGAGTGGTGGAGAAAGGGGGCCTAGCCTCTCGAGACGTCTCAGCAATTCCGCTGTGTGGGACTTACTGGAGGTAAAAGGAGGGCTTGTTGGCCCCCAAGGACACTCTAGAGATAAGGGGACTCCATCCCCTACCCAGCAGTGTGCCAGGAGGTGCTTTTGCAGAGTGGTGGGGAAAGGGGGCATGGCCTCCGAAGTCCTCTCAGCAATCAGGCTCTGTGGGACTCATTGGAGGTAGCATCAGGGCTTGTTAGCCCCCAAGGACCCTCAGCATCCAAGGGGACTTCATCCCCCATCCAGCAGTGCGCCAGGAGGCGCGTTTGCATTGGGGTGGAGAAAGGGGGCATGGCCTCCGACAACCTCTCAGCAATCACACTGTGTGGGACGTACTGGAGGTAACAGGAGGGCTTGTTGGCCCCCAAGAACCCTCAAGAGACAAGGGGACTTCGTCTCCCAAGCATCAGTGTGCCAGGAGGCGCGTTTGCAGAGTGTTGGAGAAGTCCTCGCAGCAGTCGGATTCTATTGGACTTACTGGAGGTAACAGGAGGGCTTGTTGGCCCCCAAGGACCCTCAGCATCCAAGAGGTTTTCATACCCCAACCAGCAGTGCACCAGGAGGCGTGTTTGCAGAATGGTGGAGAAAGGGGGCGTGACCTCCAACAACCTCACAGGAGTCCCACTGTTTGGGACCTACTGGAGGTAACAGGAGCAGGAGTTGGCCGCCAAAGACCCTCTTTAGTCAAGGGGACTTCATTTCCTCAACTAGTAGTGCAACTGGAGGTGCGGTTGCAGAGTGCTGGAGAAAGGGGGTGGGGCATCTGGTGACTTGCAGACAGCTTTTTTTCCCCCTTTTATTTAGGGGAGGGGAGCCGCATGGTCACCCTCCCTTGGGCGATTTGGGCCACGGCGACGCCATCCCCAGGGGCCATGCCTTTTTGAAGGCAGGCCCCTTCCCAGGCTGATTTCCCAGGGCGCAGTCTTTTTTAATTTTTTTTTTTTTATGTGAGTGGAGCCGTCTGGCCCACCTCCCCAGGCCGATTACAGCCTCGGGGACCCCATCCCCTGGACCCTGCATTTTTTCTTTTTTTTTATTGTTTTATTGGAGGGGGGCCGCGCAGCCCCCTTCCCAGGCCAATTATATATACATATAAATAAACACTTTTGAATCCATATTTTGGGAGTCTGCATACTAACTATGTAAACTGTTATTTTCATATGCAATATATTTTACAAGTTTGCTGGTATCAGGATTACAGCTCAGACTACACCAGGTTGCTAAATGATACTTCAAGACTGAAACATGGCAGTTCTGTCCTATTTCTAAAAGACTTTGGGTTCACATTGCTATTACCAGGAACAAGAGTGTTAGCTAGGAGGGGGCAATATGCATGCTGGGAACACACCATATTGAAGAGCGCAGGTGAGTAGCAAAACAACAAAACACCAAACAAGCACTGGCAAAATCATCAATAGGTCAGGCATTGTCCCATTTTTTAAATAATTTTAATGCAAGCATACGCTGAAAAAAGAAGAACAAAAAAAAGAAGGCATGCTGCCGCCCAAACATGGTGGCCACGCTTGCAATAAAATGTTAAATTAAAAAAATAGCATTGCATATGCCTGTCTACTTAGAACATGTAGACAACCCCTTTTTTAGGCCCTGCCAATGAATGGGGTTGGGTGTTATGCCACTGGCAAAACCCACTGCTCACACATGAGTAGGTTTTCCAAGCTGAGCGGAGTTTACTGCACCCTGTAACTACCAGGTGCGGTGAAGTTCCCTCTTTCATTAAAATTTCTGGAGGTCAAATCTGCCGGAATTTAAAAGGTGAAAATAGTAGAGGAGTTACAATAAAACGCTGATTTTGGTATGGTAAGCATGAAAATGCACGTTATTCCCCCAAAACTCAGAATAGGTGTCATATATCACACCTGATAAATTCTAAACTTAGGAAAGTCGGATTTTATACAGGGCACTCAAACTAAAAGTCTTGGTTTTAATGGACATCACTGCAAAATATGATTATTTTTTGGTGCAAATAAAAGATACTTTGGTCTTTGAATTACTGTTATCTGAAGAAATAGTTTAAACACTCAAAATAATTTAAAAAAAACAAAAGAGAACAATAAATGTAAAGAAAAAGCATACATGTAAAGTAAAAGAAATGTAAAGTATTGCCCCACCAGCCACTACTCTCAAAAACACTTCTTTTTAGAAGGCTGTGCACATGGAATAAGAAAAATTGCATTCTCTGGTAGTGCAAGGGAACCTGATGCTAAAGCTGGCTGACCCACTGTCTCTTGCTTTATGCTGTGGTAGATGGAAGCGAAATTTGAATCACAGCTCAACAGACCAATAGATGAAGGGGACTGACCCTAAGCCCCTCAATGTATGTATAGGTGTGCATTTTATATTTATGACATTCATTTTTTGATCACTTGAGGCTGGCGAGACAGCTTAAGCTGCCTCCAGGCCAGAACTAAAAAGATAGACTTTAAAAAATAAAATAAAAACAAAACAAATGCTGAGGCTCGGTGAGGGGAACTTAGAAAACCGTGGGAGGGAGGCACTGAGTTTGTTACAGGCAATAAGAGATATTTACAAACATCATTGGCCTCCTGAGGAAATAGAAACACGGGTAGAGGGTCAGGACAAGGGGTGGGTTAGCAGGGATTTTATCTGTAGAGAGATTTAAAAAAAATGTTAATTAAATACCAGAAAGAAAATTATTTTCCACAGTGATAATCTCTAACACAACCCATGGACTCCTTCAGTGGTTACTATTTCTTCTCTTGTATATAGAAAGCTAATAACAGTGAACTGTACTATAGTGGCTAACTGGGAGATTTCATTTTCTTCGTGGGAAGGTCTGTGCAGCAGTATTCTTATCAACATATATTTCCCATCTGCCTCTCCGTGCATCTTCTGTGGCGTTAAAACAACAGCACCGCCCTCTAGTGCAGCTAACTTACCAGTCTCACACACTCTCTTTTGTCTTCCAGAAGAAAAAGGAAGAGAGAGAGAAAAAGTGTGAAAGATGCTGACTGTGGGAAAAAGAGGAGGGTACCAAGGGATTCAAACCAGCAAGGTACTGGGAGGAAAGGTGGACAGGCAGAGAAAATGTACCACTCCTGAGTGACGGTAATTAAGACCTATCTCTGCAATCTGAGATGATGAGTTTATGTTTCGCCACAACCGAGATTTGCCATTTATTATAGGCCATGTATATGTGTCCAGGAAATGCTCAGACTCCAGACCATGTGTCAACAACAAGCAAATATGTGGTAATGAATGAGTTCCATTTCCTTATTGGACAGAGGGCCCATTCATCATCGTCCTATTAGAGTCACAGGACTGTAAAAACAATATTGGTCAGCATGCAAAGACATCTAATAGCATGCTCTGGCTGAATGTGGTCTTTAGTTTTTCACTCCCTGAATTTTTAAGTCAAACATCTATCATTCCTTCAGAATGAAAAATTCAGTACGGTAACTTTTTGTGTTTGGAGAATATCATATTCTTTCTAATTACTATGTAGATCACCTCTTCATCCCAGCATGTGAATTAATCGCTCTTGGAGTCTTTATTTGCTTTGTTAAAATATGTATTTAGAAGTCATTAACTCTCCATTTGTGGAAGGGAGTTTACCTCTCTTCAGTAGACTTCAACAACTTAATGCGACTGTGGTCAGAATATTTCAGTCATGACATCTTCAGTGCCATCTCTTCGGCTTTCCCAAACGGCATTTCCTTCACTTTTTCAATGGTGTCCTTCACTGTTGTCCAATTCTATGTGACTGTCACTTCCAATGAAATGTAGCTTGGACAGAGAGGAGAGGCCACACCCCATTGTAGTCCATCACTGATGGCCCCATTTCGCTATTGAGGGTTGACATGTATAGAGTGGCTTCTACTGATCAGCTTCCTCATTACAATTTTCTCTGGAAGACCCCAGCGATAATTCACATTTATCCAAAGCAGCCATTCACACTTTCAGTTGTACAATGCACTTTTACAAATGTATACATCAGTCTTCTTGAAGTCAAGTCTAATTGGATAATCAAAAAAGGAAGCCTGTAAGGCTCACAGAATGAGCGCGTCCTAGACAAAAAGGGTTGGCACGCTCATACCTAAATCTCACCTCTGAATAGAAGAACCCAGAGTCAAAACAGAACCTTTCCATTCACAGAGATTTGGTTGATGACGTACCTTACCATTGGATTGGTCAAACATTGAAGATTGAAGTTTAATGTCTAGCTCATCTAGATATGTTCACTTTTTCAGAACGATTTTTGGGACCCAAACAATCGTTTGGGTATGAAAATGGGCATCTCATTGAAAAACATAAGTGACATCAACAGCTATATGACTTCAAATGAGCGCACAGGAAGTGGCAGATCAAAGAGCATTTAATGCTTGATGATGGCTCATTGTATATTTTGTTTAACAAACTTTATTCCACACATGATTCTGAAGCTTGTTAACAGCGAATGGTTGATAACATGCGCATACATCATAGCTCTAGCAGCTGAAACCAGCTTCATTAAAAGCTATTCTGATAGACTCCACCCAAGATGGCCGCTCGTCACTCTGGGCCACTGCTACTGAGTACAGCAATTGAACGGAATGGTAATCCACCACATCCAACCCTATTAATCTGTTGGTGGCAGTGGAAAATTGTTAACTAAGGGCGATACCACAGGAATGTAAGCCGATAAAGTCAGCAGAAGGCAGCTGGAAATGAAGAGGAGCTGGGTCAGCAGCGCTTCTGGTGAGACGGTGGCTGCGAGCGCAGTGCTGGTGAGGTCGAGTGGCATTGATCTTTGGGTGAACCCAGCACGTGGATCAGCCCAAAATGGCGAAGCGGCAGCAGAAACTGTGCAGAAAGGCATTCAGCCAGATGAACCTCACAACCATAATATTGGCAGAGCTGCATAGTGGGGAGACCTATATATCTCTGAAATAATGTATGTTGTGAGACAAATGTTCTGCGATTCGGTAAGAAGACAGAGGTGAACTTCGGGAGAACCTCCCATTAGAGGAGTTGGTGACCTTGATGGGCACCCAGTGAAGACAAAATAGGGACATCAGATGCTTATGGGGAGACACTAAAGACTGCAAATAACTGCCCCGCCCTGGCCTGGAGCATGGGTGTGACACTAGGATTATAAACCTGTGGCAGGGAAGTTGTTACATGACTCGAGGGGGTATATGTACAAGAACTGCTGCTAACTAACGCTAACACTAGTTAGCAGCAGTTTTCTTAATGCGGCCTATCACCAAAAACTATCGCTCTGTTAGCGATGTATTTTCAATACGTCACTACATGGCGATAGTTTCAGGCAGCCGCGGTAGAAACTGAAGCTAAGACTAGCGTGAAGGCGATTCAAATTCTGACGTTAGCGGGTGAAAACTGACGAAAGGCCCTTAGCGACAAAAAGAACTCACGTTAGTCAGCCCGACGTGACTTTTTTTGCCTCTAGAGGCACAAATAGCCTATAAGTCCACCTCCAATGAAAAATAGGAAACAAAAGCAATGGAATGCAGAATGGAGCAGCCAGGGCCAAGTGCAGCACAGATCAGCAACCCCCCCAAGCCCCCCGACTGCCAGGATGACCAGCCAGAGTCTCAGGGGAAGAGGAGATTCAGGGCTACAATCATGAAAAGAGGCGCATTGCTGGGCAAAGCCAGTGACGCATCACTTATCATTCCGCACTCCTTGCAACACCATGGAATCGAAAACCTTGAAAGCGTGGACAGTCCCCGGGGCCCAGAGGCCTCGCAGGCCCTGCGTCTGGGACCCGGAGTGGGATGCAGAGATGCTGTGGAGTTGCTGGGCTGTGGCGGTAGACATTGAGGCATCGGCGATCGCCCTTACCTGGTGGTGAAGTCTGCCAGGTCGCATGGAGACACGTTGCTGAACTGTGTGAGAAGACCGCCTGGTGCCCCTTGGAGCTGTGAATGGTAGAGGTGCTCCTGCGCACCAACGTAGGGAGGTCTGCATCGCATACCACGCGCCACCACTACACCGGGGTGCACGGAGGAGATTACCAATGGTAGGCCGCGCCTCTCTGCATCACAGGCTGGAGGATGTTGCGCTGGCCAGACGCTGTGGAGGGTGAGGCCCCTGAGCTACGCCGAACTTGTGTGGCGGGAGCGCTGCAACTTCACGCCTAAGGGGGCCCTGTTGCATCACCTGCATCGGATGGTTCCCCAGCGGACTTGGCAGCGACTGCTGTACCCAGACTTGTGAAATCCCGCCTGGTTGAGGCTCCTGCTGGCTGAGTCACAGATTTAGAGAGAGTGCAGCAGATTGCGCCACAGTGTCAATGTCCAGGTGAGGAGAAGGTGGGACGCATAGTGGAGGAGGCCCAGGGCTCGAGTTGGGCCCAGGCCTAGGACCTGTGGGTGACGTACTGCCAGTGGTGGCACATCCGCTATGGCGGAAGAGCATCGCCCCACTGCTTTCAAGCAGTGCAAGAAGAGGAAATATAACATGATGATAACTTTCTGATGTACTCATCCTATGTTTCCTTTGCGGGCGGGCGGGTGGGTGGGTCTGCTCTATTCACGGAGCAGGGCAGGGGCAGAGTGGTATGCCCACTCAAGTGAGCAACGACTGTTTGGTCGGCCCTCTCAGGCCACCCAAAGCAGTCATGCGCACTTTCCTGTTTGCAATGCAGGCTGCATTACAGCCTCCATGGAGTACATGCCCACACCTCCAGCCCCTGGCTGAACGCCTTGTCACGGTGCTCAAGAACAGTGACAACGCGGCATTGCAGCATTGTGATTGGATTGGGGGGGAGCCTGGCTGCCTGCTTCCTGTTCCTGGAAGCAGACTCATGAGAGCAGGAGCACAGAAGACGCGGGACCTGGCCTCGAGGTAAGAATTAAAAAATATATATTTACAACCCCCACTCCGCCCCGTGTCACCGCCCCCCTCCAGTGTCCTACCCCACGTTTCCCGCCTCCCAGCTGTTCAGTCGCCCCCGCAGCCCTACCTAATGTTGGCTGTTTTGCAGCCATGCGCAGCAGGCATACCAACCACTAGTGCGCCAAAGGCTAGCTTGTCTGCATCTGTCCGCCCCTGGACCGCGCCCAGCAACAAGGACCCTTCCTCTTGGACACTCCACCGCTATGACGCCAGCACCCTCCTCACCATCATCCCTGGACACCACACCACCTGCCATCTAGCAACACTGTAGAATTCTCTTGCACCCTGCGCCTGTCGAAACTGCAAACACACCTTCTGCCACATCAGCACACCAGCGCCTCCTGCCGCCCAGCCGACCAACAGCGCAGCTGATCGGCTCAACTGCATCCTCCTCAACGTGCGGTCCCTCCACAAACATGCAACAGAAATCTGGGAAATCCTCGACGCCACCTCTTCAGGTATTGCCTTCTTCAAGGAAACCTGGACCAACTTCTGCTCCAGACCAGACATCGCCATCACCATCCACGACAGCTACAAATTCACCCGCATGGACCACCCCAAGCGCCCAGGAGGAGGCATTGCCATTGTCTAGAAAAGCACACTCCGACGGACCACGCACTCTAATGTCCCGACTGTGACCATGGAACACCTCCACTTCCAGATCCGGACCAACCCCAACACCAGCCTCCGAGGCACCCTCAGCTTCAGGCCCCCTGGGCCATGAACCCCCATTCACTGATGCCATTGTAAACCTCATTGCACCCGAGCCTCTCCCATCCACCGACAGCATCCTACTCGGAGACCTCAAGTTCCACCTGCACAACCCCAGTGACCAGAACACCACCCCCCTCCTTGAGAACCTCGCCAACATCTGACTCAAGCAGCTAGTCACCGCACCAACCCACATAGCCTGACACACGCTAGAGCCCGTCTTCTCCGCCAGCGGGAACTTCAACTACAGCCACATCACAGGACTCTCCGGTACTGACCATCATTGTTTACATCACGCCTTAACCACGCCCACCGTACACCATCGCCATCATTGCACCCCGTTGCAGCTGGATCAAGGCCACCGAAGAACTTCCCGTCAACTTCCTCAGCACCACTACTCCTCCAATGCTTACAGATGCCAACACCGCAGCGTGCAACCTCCACCGATGGATCTCCAACTGCGCCAACACCCTGGCACCCCTCAAGAAAAGACCAGGCAAACAACACTCCAAGAAGGCCAACTGGTTCACTCCCGCCCTCCACTAGTCCAGCCCCAGCTGCAGACGTCTCGAGAAGAGATGGAGCCACAACATCAATCAACTCCACAACACAATCACCCTTGCACTATGGCACAAGGGTGCCTGCGTTGGCGCATGGCAGCCATTGTGCGCCAACATAGGGGAAAAAGACAGGGGGGCTTATTCATGAGCCCCTTCTGACAGTTTCACCCCGCTGGTGCGTCATTTTCTTGACGTACTTGCAGCGTGATTCTTGCATCAAGTTGGTCTGTATTTGCAAAGTGACGCATCTAGGCATATGCGTGACCTTGTGAAGCCCTGTGCCACATTATACCTGCATCAGGTATGATGTATGCAGGGTGGGCGTTCCCACGCAACAAAGCCTCATAGGAGTGGTGCAGTGAAATCCATCAGATTTCACTGCAACAATTGTAGGACGCCACTGCGTCAGTACCTTACGCCTGCCTCATGGCAGATGTAAGGGTGACGCAGTGCCAGAGGGATAGGCTGGCCCCTTGCATTGCTGGAGTTGCATCATGCTTGTGACACAACTGCAGCAATGCATGACTTTAGTGCTGAAAGATAAGTCAGGATTCCAGACGTATCTGTCATTAATTGCGACATGGAGCGCCGTACAGTGAATGCAGCGCATCCATGGTGTCGCAAGAAGGGCGTAGTGAAAAGTGTTGCAACGCTGTTTTGTCGCAGCGATGCAACACTTTTCATGAATGAGGCCCAGGAATGCACCCTATCTTATTGATGGTGCACATTCCTGCCCTGTAGTTTTGTCGCAGGGCAACGCAGCAACATTCCTTGCAGCTCTGTCCAGCACCAAAACCTTCTGAAATGAGGCCCCAAGTGTTTGCACCATTTTTAAGACCAGCTATTTTCTGGTCTTAAAAAACTGCCTCTAACTGTAGTTAGAGGCAGTTTTTTTGGTTTTGCACCATACAAGGAATTCCTTGTAAATATCACGAAGTGGGGTTAGCGGCAGTTTTTGCACGGGAACGCCTACCTTGCATCTCATTTTCGTTAAGTCCCGCTAACAAGAGTGGCGATCCTAAAAATTCACGTTTATGCCGGAAAACTGCTGCTAACTGCGGTTAGCGGCAACTTGTAAAAACGTAGATTAAAAAAAAGCTGCCGTAACATCAAAAAATTGACGCTACGGTGGCGTTAACTTCTTGTACATATGCCCCGAAGTGTGGGGAGTGTGCATAGAGTAGCCGTGCAGACCACAAGATATACCTGCTAAATAGTGGAGGTGGGGTGGTCTGGAGAAAACCATCCCCACCGAGAGGGGAACTGCCTTCATCACAAATGCCAGGAGGCGACAGCATGCGAAAGGATGTGGCAGTCCCAAGCTCTCCATCTACCCCCTTCAGAAGAGAATCATGATGCAAGCTCACCCACATAAGTCACTTTCATCCTGCGATATCCACTTGTTTCAAGATCTGTCCGAGGTCACACCGCAATGGCAAAGGGACTTCAGAGAATAGGTACAGTAACTCAGTTGATGACAGAACTGCTACTGATGGGTAATACAAAAAGGCTTACAATTAAAATGGAAAGGTTTGGAACCAGTACCACTTCTCCAGCTGAGTGGAAGATGTTGTCCCAGCTGCATGATGGTGGAGGATAAGACATGGGATGCTGATGCGATCTCAGGGTGGTGCCAGCACGGTGGCCCGATTGACGGTGCACCCTGAGCCAAGAGAGACTGGTTGGCTAGGAGTAAATGAGAACCTGCAGATTCCTGGGCAAGTTACATAGGGCACATGTGATAGGGAGAACAGTATCTGACCATTCCTAAATAAAGCTAGAATGGGGGGGAGGAGGCACACTGCAAACTGCCAAGAAATGGAGGCTACATGTAGACTACTTAGAGATCCAGCCAGTAGTGTGGAGCAAACCCAGGGGACATAAAATTATTTTTTCAGAAAAAAGTTCCCCAGGATTCAAGTACTCTTAACATTTGTTACGCATTGAAGAAAAGTGTCTGAGACATAGCTACACCTTTGAAAATCAGAGCCCGGAGGGAGGAAGACTCATTAAAACGCAGCTGCTCAAGGATTAGAAGTGGTAGATGCAGAAATAAGCTGCGAGAACAATCGCATCTGCTAGAGGCCAACTCTAAATGCCAAGAACTGGAATGCGCACTACTCTGCCTGAGGCAGGGCTGTAGCTACCATTGCTGTTGCAGGTGCAGTGGCACTGGAGCCCAGAACCCTGAGGGGCCCATTGACTCGTGATATTTGCTATAGTTCACTACCCTGACAGCAGTCTAAGGGGCCATTTTCCTTGATTTCACTGGGCTCATGATTAGCTGACCCTGAGAGCCCAGATAGGGGAAGATCTAAGCAAATGGTGCAAACTATATATTTCCTGGCTTGGGCGAATTAACATGATTAAAATTATGATTTTTGCCGACTGCTATTCATCTTCCAGGCGTTCTTGAAACCCCATCTTGGTGGTGAAGCTTGAGGCCATGCAGAGACTAGTGCCAAATTTTATCTGTAGGGAGTTTGACCTAGAATAAATAAGAAAGTGCAGATAGCATCATGGGTAAAAGGTGCCTTACTGTGCCTGTACATAATAAAGTACTAATATGTAAGTACTATTAGAACATTGGAATGTGGAGCACTCCATTGAATACAATGGAGTGCGCCGAGCTTCTACGGTCCGGTAAAGGCCCGCAGAGTAACATTCCAATGTTGTTTGAACAAAGGCCTCTCGGAGCCCTAGAGGATTTAAACCTCCTCGGGCTCCGAGAGGCCTTTGTTTAATTTGTTAGAACATTCTGCCCTCTAGTGGCAGAATGTTCTAATAGCCTTATAGGCCTTCGTAGCTGGGCTATAACGGCTATTAAAGTCCCGCTCCCTTGCTAAAGGCCCTCGCCTTCGGCTTTGGCCTTTAACTCTGGAGCGGGCCTTTAATAGCCGGTATAGCCCGCTACGGCGGGCTATAAGGCTATAATATGTCTCATCTTTATGAACCATTGTTAATTGGTTGGCAAGTGAGTCAGAGAAATGTTGGCTCCTTATGAAGTGAGTGCTGGAAGGGGGACTACTATGGGACATCACTTGGCAGCAAAAGGGAGCCTGCCCGCAGAACCTATACATCTCTGAAATAACTAGAACTCCACTAGGAGTATGGGCTTAAGGTGCTGTTAGAGACGGACTCACAGCATTCCATTCATCCTACACTGCCATTCACTTCAATCCACACTTCACACCAGTGATGGAGGGGGAAAGATTCGAGGGGTGGATGCACGGTGGGTGCCTCACACTGAGAGACATGACTTCTAATTGTCAGGTCAATTCTATTATAGAATATAAAAGGATCTTTAAATTCATAGAACAATGTAGTCTCAAATATGCTGAAATTAGACATTGGGTTATGCAACCAACCAATAGGGAAACAGTCACTTGACAACTAACCCTGCTCGAAAATTATATGGAACCTTACAGAACGACCTGGTATCAACTCTGTACTCCTCTCCGAGCTGTGCACGGAACAGGGCATATGGGGCTATCAGCTTCAAGGGGAGTAGGGACTGGTGAGAGAGGTCCCTGGTATAAATTGGGAATGGAGCTGGAGAGATACACCCAAATACTTCCGTATCTTGCAGCACCGGGAATCTGAATACAACCTGAGTACAACCTATAAGTGCATTCGTACCTCACCCCCAAAAGATAGAAACAGTTCTATCTGAACACTACAGATCTATGGTTGGAGGTGTGGAGAGAGGGTGGGTTCCACGATTCTCATTTGATGGGAATGCAACTTGATACTGGCATTCTGGAAGGAAGTGCTTATCGACATTTATAGGGTTATGGGTACAATGGTAGGTTGAGACCCTAGGGCAGCCTCATTGCATCTGGTAGAGCAGGTTTGCTCAAGGGAAATGAAAAAACAAAAAATACAAAAGACTCCACTATGCCATATGTTGGGGACAGAGAGGAGGCTCATGGCCATAGAATCGAAAAGAAAAGAATCCTTAACTGTGTCAAAGTAGATATATTCGCTTTGGCAGGCACTGGTTCTCACAAACATCACTCATGACATACATCACTCCTTTAATAAATTGATCAACCGCCTAATGTCACTGGCCCAAAGGGAGACTTCGTATCACAACTCTGTAGTCTGAATGAAAATTAGACGGACATTCATGGCTCCTAGACAAAAGCTGTTATGGAAGGAAAGAGAGGGCCTAACAGTCTGGATTCAGGGGAGGAGGACTGCCCAAAAGGAGGGGGCCAGAGGGAGTTAAAAAGCTTGTGTTACAATCCCATAAGGGTTGACCCCATGGAGTTAGTGGAGGGCATGGGAAAGTAGCACAGTAAGGCTGAATAATAATTATCAAGAATAGGTGTACGCGCACAACCAGGTTACAGTAGCGAAAAGTTCAATCAATGTTATGTTGTTTTGATGTGCTCCCGGGGCAACGCTCTCCGATCCAGAGCGCAAGGTATGAGAATCCAATGGTTGCGGACCCAATGATTGGGTGAGTCCCCCTAGGCACAATCAAAGCCCTGCACAGGGTTGTAATATTAAACAAATTCACAATCCCAAATACAAAAATACTGCGTGGTCAATTTAATAATTTAGATGCTTTATCCACGAAGCATCAATTTCAACTTTCAATCCATGGTAATTCCAACCAAATTTCAATGTTCCAATGCCGCGTTCACTGAGGACACCCGACACCGTTTGTCTAGCACACCCTTGCTGAAACACTACATTGTTCCCTGACGAAGGGCGATTCGCCCGAAATGCATTGGAACACTGAAATTAAGTGCAAAGATCATTGACAATTTGTGTTAAGACATGTTTTTGGTTGGAATTACCATGGACTGAAGGTTGAAATTCATGCTTCGTGGATAATGCATCTGAATTATTAAATTGACCACGCAGTATTTTTGTATTTGGGATTGTGAATTTGTTTAATATTGCAACCCTGTGCAGGGCTTCGATTGTGCCTAGGGGAACTCACCCAATCATTGGGTGTGCAACCATTGAATAATAATTATGCAAGGTTTAAAATTGTATTGTATCAGCCAAGGTGTAAAGTTGTTGAAGCCAACTCAGACACTTTACTGCTATGCTCTTTGTTTAAAAACAATAACCATTATTTACAGAAAAAGCCATTCCTATTTGTAAAGGATCAACACTTCGATTGATTTAAACACAGGGATTGAAAAGCAGTCCACGGCTACTGAAAGCAGATCCGCAGGGGTAGTAATTGCTCTTCCAAAACCCCTCTCAATAAAGACCTTGGTTTCTGAATTTATCTTTTTCAGTAAATTTGAATGAGTGATATCTAAAGATTGCTGTATGACAGTTGTTGTCATCATCTTGGCATCTAGCTGATACCGGTGTTTGCCCCACCTTTACAGAATTACCCAAGATAACTAGTGCCCTCAACCTACTATTTTTCTGGTCTTCATCATGATAAAAGCATAACTCTGTCAAATCATCCTCCAAAGACACATGTAATATCTACGAAGGTGATGGCTGATTTGTCTTAGTCCCAGTCAAAGGAACACTCTCCACCAGGGTAGAATAGTTTGTTGCTGAAGTAATAGTTAATGCCGACAGTTCACTTACTCGTGGCTTAGAGAAGATCATTCATTTCATAGTCTGCACATTCAACACACTAAACCCAATCTAGGGCTTACTTGCCCCTCTTGCTGCCCTGCCTTAAATAAAAGTGAGTCTCTTCTTCCGCATAATATCTAAAGCGGTGTGCTTGCGCCTTTGTTTTATTGCGGGTCCCTATTTCAAACCTTCTGTAGCCTTTTATGGCATTAAGTAACATACTGGCTTGGCCGCATTAGCGCTTATTATATCTGACCATTCTGCAAAAGGAAGTGACCCTAACATGGCACACTACTCCCCAGCTTACTCTGGACTTCTTAAACATTACACTTTATTGAACATATACTTGAGCTTCACTTGTAACAATAGTTCTACTTTGTAGGTAGGTCCTTGAGAACAGATGGTGGGGTCACGAGCCGTGGTATGTCTCCTGTAGCATCCATGTGTTTCTGGTCACATGCAGTTTATTCTCTCCTTCTTTTGCTCAAGGATGTAAGAGGACCACTCTGTGTGTCTTCACCTTGCTGTCCAGCTTTAGGCGCAAAGAGATGTCAATACAA
This sequence comes from Calotriton arnoldi, assembly GCA_963921515.1. Lineage (NCBI taxonomy): Eukaryota > Metazoa > Chordata > Amphibia > Caudata > Salamandridae > Calotriton > Calotriton arnoldi. Next base: position 29,945 of record CAWUFW010016522.1, on the reverse strand, counting down.
ATCTCATTGCCTAATATCTCTGTGCAAAAGCGCAGCCTATGTGATTTTAGGCACTAAAAGAATTCAGTTTGAAACTGTAACAATGAGCAATATTCAAAATCTCTTCTTAAGTCTCCTCAGCTAACAGCAAACAATCTCATAAGATTTAAATTTCTGTTGCAATGTTAATCAATCAATCAATCAGTGATGTGTGAAGCGCACTACTCACCCGCGAGGGTCTCAAGGCACTGAGGGGGAGGGGGGATTTGAGCAGCTCCCTTTCGTCCGAAGAGCCAGGTTTTGAGGCTCTTCCTGAATGGTTGCAGTGTGGGGGTTCGTCTGATGCTGAGGGGGAGTTTGTTCCAGGTATTGGGCGCGATGTAGGAAAAGGCTCTTCCTCCCGTTCTGGCTCTGCAGATGCGTGGGACTTCGGCCAGGGCCAGGTGGGCGGAACAGAGGTTTCTCTTGGGTGCGTAGAAGGACATTCTTTTGTTGAGGTATTGGGGTCCGGTGTTGTGAAGGGATTTGTAGGAGTGAGTGAGTAGCTTGAAGGTCACTCTCTTTTCGACTAGGGGGGCCAGTGGAGGTCGCATAGGTGCTGGGTGATGTGGTCTTGTTGTGGGATGCCAAGTATGATTCTGGCTGCGGCGTTCTGGATGGTCTGGAGTTTGAGGAGTAGAGATCTGTTGATTCTGGCATAGAGGACGTTCCTGTAGTCCGGTCTGCTGATTATGAGTGCGTAGGTGACGGTCTTTCTGGATTCGGGGGAGATCCATTTGAAGGTCTTGCGGAGGATGTGGAGGGTGTTGAAGCACGTGGAAGATACAGCGTAGACCTGTCGGTTCATGGTGAGGGAGGAGTCGAGTATCCTGCCGAGGTTGCTGGCGTGGTCCGTGGGTGTGGGAGGGTTGCCGAGGGCAGTGGGCCACCAGGTGTTGTCCCATGTGCACGGGGTGGATCCAAGGAAGAGGACTTCCGTTTTCTCAGAGTTGAGCTTCAGGCAGCTGCTGCTCATCCAGGATGCAACGTCTTTCATTCCTTCCTGGAAACTGTGTCTGGTGATGTCGGGTTCCTTGGTGAGGGAGAGGATGAGCTGGGTGTCGTCGGCATAGGATACTATGCTGAGTCCGTGTTTTCTGATGGTAGCGAGGTGGGCCATGTAGATGTTGAAGTGCATTGAGCTGAGTGAGGATCCTTGGGGTACTCCGCAGCTGATCTCTGAGGGTTCGGAGAGGAAGGGCTGGAGTCTGATTCTTTGAGTTCGGCCGGTGAGAAAGGAGCGGATCCAGTCTAGGGCAGTACCCTGTATGCCGGTGTCGTGGAGTCTGGCGGTTAGTGTGCAGTGGGAGACGGTGTCGAAGGCTGCTGAGAGATCTAGTACGATGAGGGCAGCTGTGTGGCCTTGGTCGAGGAGGGTGTGGATGTCATCCGTGGTGGCTAGGAGGGCGGTCTCAGTGCTGTGGTTGCTGCGGAATCCGGATTGGGAAGTGTCGAGGATCGAGTTGGATTCGATGAAGTTCATGAGATGGTTGTTGATGATCTTCTCGGTGACTTTGGCTGCGAAGGGGAGGAGAGAGATGGGTCTGTAGTTCTTGAGGTCCATTGGGTCTGCGGAGGGCTTCTTGAGGTGGGGCTTGACGTCTGCGCATTTCCAGTCATCGGGGAACGTGCCTGTTTCGAGGGTGCAGTTGATCGTACGTCGCAGTTTGGGTGCTATAGCGGAGGCGGCTCTGTGGAAGATGTGCGGCGGGTGTTCCTGAGTGTATGCTCCTCATGGTCTTAGCGGTGGCTTCTGTGGTGACAACGGTGCAGGCGGTGATGGTAGGCTGGGTGGCGTTGTCAGTGGTGAGTGTGGAGTCGGTGCCTTGGCTCCGTTCGTCAAAGTTGTCGTAGAGAGTCCTGATCCTGTTATGGAAGTAGGAGCCGGGTTTGTTGCAGAGGTCCTGGGAGGGGGGACGTCAGAGGGGGTTTGGTGAATTCTTGTATGATGCTGAAGAGTTCCTTAGAGTTGTAGGAGTTGGAGAGGATTCTGTCCTGGATGAAGTTCTTCTTCGTCGTTCTGATGAGTTGGTGGTGTTCTACCATGGCGGTCTTGTAGGTTGTGCGTGCTTCCGAGATTTTGATGTTCCTCCAAGCTTTCTCAAGTCGTTGGCACATGCGCTTGGATTCTCGGAGGTCGGTGGTGAACCAGGTGGCTTTCGTGGTGCGTTATCTGTCGGAGTTCTAGAGGGGGGCGAGTGTGTTTGCGCAGTTGGTGATCCATCTGTGGAGTTCGTTGGCTGAAGAGTTGGCGTTGGTCATGATCCTCTAGCTACCCTTTCCATATTCAAAAACAAATGTATTGTACCAACTGACTAATCTATTATGATTTTGTAAACCTAAATACACTGTGAGCTATCTATCGGAGGTAAATTTATAATGGGATTAATGCAAAGCAATACTTTTTTTCATCCTTAGCTTCTGTTACCCTGGAACCTATTAGTTCCACAAGTCAACACCTCCTCCCTGACATCAATACAATAAAATACTTTAAAAGTGAAAATACCATAATTCTGGGCATCCATCATAGCAGCAAGGGCCAAACAAATGACAGTGGGTTGTCTCCAGCATGACGTTGCACAATCATAAACCTCATACAAAACAAACCTGACCTGAATCTGAGAGCACTACATCCATTCTTCCACCATCATCATCTCCTTCACTTTTAAAAGCTTTATTCGGTTTACAGTAACCATAAAAGCATACAAGCATATGTTCAAATTACCTTGAAAAATACATTAACCATTTACAAGATATACAGTCAGGAATTTGTACAGATAATTGTCAAGCTGTCAACAATAAAGTGTCTTAGTGCTTCAAGGAAAATGGTTTAGACAATCATTCCAAAATCTCCTCACAGTTTAAAAAATGGTACTACATAAAAACATTATCTCTTCTTGCTCGCTCTCCACTGTTTTGCTACTAAATGGTTGATCCAAACTTGTAATCACATATCCTAGAACAGTTATATCCTCTCCCAGTCCACTCTGACCCAGCTAAATAATCATACAATGTCGACAAATAGTTTATCATACAGTAAAAATAGAGTACCTCGATATAATTTAAAAAAATTGTAGAAGATTTTTAAAACAGGGGTTACTGGTCAATCGACCTTTAAAAACTTAAACATTCAAGCAATATATTGCTTTTATTTTCCCACAATTCTCCTACATTTGACAACAAAGGAAATGTATCCATATACTGTTATGCATAGTAAGTCAGTCTGGAGAAATTGTAGGTAGGCCAAAGCCTCTTTACACCTCCTGTTATTTAAAGTTCTCAAAAGAGGTAGAAAAAACTGAGTTCTTTGAACTCTATAGTGCTCACTAAAGAAAAACATGTGTAGTTGCAATTGCAAGGTAATTGAGTTGCAGGGGCAATTTATCAAATCTTTTGCTGCAAAATCTTTAGAGGGGTAATACACCAAATGGTGGGCCAAGCACAATCTAAATCTTGACAAATAGCATCTCTGGTGGCGTGGGACTTTTAGCAAGTATGGCTCAATTTGGGGTGTTGAACAGAGGGGGAGGTAGGCTGCCACCATCTCCTTATTTGAATCACCCTCCCATCTCATTCCGACCATCTGATTTAACAGTTCTCTTTTTACCGAGGTCTGGTCTGAGTTTCTATAGACTAAGGATTGAGAAACAGATGGGATCTACAAATGGCATCAAGCTCTTTTTTAACACACATAAGTCAACTAATCTTATGTGTTCCTGCTAAATTTGGACTGTCAGAAATCACTATTTGCGTCAATGCTCTTTCTGGCCAGCACCAGATTGACAGCCAGAGTAAGGTTGGTGCCATCCTTACTACATCACCAATAAAGTTTAACCTGGAAGTAAATTTGCATAGGGACGCTGTTGCTTGTTCAAATTGCATAACCCTTACCCCCTTATGGTGCAGCCAAGTGTTCCTACTATCAAATGGTACTCCCAGATTGGAGAATGTGGAAACACGTTTGAGGGCTATTCCATCAATGTGAAAGGGAGTCAGACTGCTTCACGCTTGCCCCCAGTCCATTACATATGATTTAGTTGTATTCGGAGAAAGGCCCAGATCGGACATAAAAGTCACCAAACTACTGAGGAGTTTCTGGAGACCCCTACCTGTTCGCACCATAAGGACGCAGTCATCGGCATACATAAATACCGGTAGATGTCGTGCCCCTATCCTAGGCGGATCAGTTGCAGCATCTACAAAAACTAAAAAGAAAGGGTTCCAGTACACAACCTTGTCTGACAGGCTTTCTAATCTTTATGTAGGAAGTACATTCCCCACTTTGCCCGTACCTGATCCTGCCTTCTACATCTGTGTGCAGCTGGCCAAGGAGATGGACAATGTTTGGATTAGCACCCTTACTTAGAAGCACAGTCCACAGCTTCTCCCTTATGGCATTACCAAATTCTGCACTTAAGTTCATAAATGCCAGGAATAGGCAACCCTCTTTGGTGACCACATACTTGCTCATTATTAATTGTAGGTCAGGCATTGATCTGCCACACCTAGCCCCGACGAAAGACATATAGTGCCGGGGGTAGACTGATTTTTTAATTCGCCCAGTTTTCTAATTGGTCAAGCAGGACTATGCCTAGAATCTTAGCTGTGGCATCTATTAGGGATATTGGCTAAAAGCATTGCGGGTTGCTTCTATCTCCCTTTTTAAAGATTGGCGCAATCGTTGCCCCTGACCATGACTTAGGAGGCGATGCATTGATAGCACTCCTAAGTACATTCACCAAGACTCATCACCACCTAAACAGAACACCTACGAAGTAAAAACACTTAAGCTTGGTTATGCAACTGAGCATCAATTACCACAGAATTGTATGAGCCTTCCCCAAACAACAATAAAAATATCCAGAATACCATACCTTTTACAACATGAGACACAACCACAACTAACACATTATCACACCTGATTAATATATCTACAACACAATTCTAAGCATGTTTATTTAGATTTGAATTTCGATGCTTAAAAATGCAACAGAAAATACATCACTCATTAATCATATGTTACCAACAGCTATACCAAATTAAGTAGTGTAAACTAGATGCACCAACACAAACCATCTTGCAATCAAACCAGCACCAAGGATAATCTGATGCCAATTGGATATCTCCAAAAGCTCTTAATTTATTTGAAACAACCCAAAACTGACTAGACAAACCAATATATCATCACTCACTTCTTAATAATAAAATTCCTACCACCAGCAATTCTAACTTCTGTGTCAACCAAACACAATGTAGAAGCGTTCCAAAAACGTTATGCAACAAACCGAATATCAAAACCATTCATTATGGCAAAATAATAATCAATTACAATTAATAGCAAAAAACGTCCCATCCGACAAATTACCACCACAAATTCATGGCATAAAGCTTATTGCCACAATCAATGAACATTAATACAAATATGCTAAGCAGCAAACTTACCAACACAGCATCCAAGTTACCAAGATGGCACTGTCCTTTCTTGAAAACTAAATGTCAGCATTTCACTCCAGGAGCGATTAGGGGATACAGAGACATTTGTCGTGCAATGTTATGTGTATTTGTAAAGCACACTATCACCTGCAAGGGTATCCTGGTGCTGAGAAGCTATGTGCCTAGCCCTGCCTATGGTAGGCTGGTTCATTGAAAAGCCAGATCTTCAGCTTCTTGCGAAATTTAACCACTTTGCTGTGGCCGGCATTCCCCCGCTGTGCTGAAGAATTCCACACATGCGCGGTTCGGACGGCCCCGGCCGTCCTCCGCACACGCCCACCGTGACGTCAGACGGCCGGCGGCCGTCTGACGCACAGAAGGGGTTAAGGAGAGAGGAAGAGGCTGTGATGTGGAGTGGAAGGCTGTACCACGTTGCTCAACCTGAGATCAGTACAGACCCATAAAAGGTGGTGATCCAGCGGCGTACTAACAACAGATACTCTATTACCATATACTCACCTGGGCCCATAAAACACTGACACCAATCCAAGTAGACCGCTGGGTTTAGTTTATGATTTTCATCTTTCAGGATTAGTTATTTCTTATTCCTAACTAAACCTTTCACTGATCAAATAGTTCTTTCCTCTGGTCGATGGACCATTAGTTGAACTAGTTGATGGTGATAATTAACATAACTTATTAACTATTCTTTAATTAAAGTAAATAATCACAGACTCTGAAAGTTTTAAAATCTTTATCTAAATTAATTGAATGTGAACCATCTCAAAATTTCAGTACAAACACCCTCATTCGCAAGAGTGTAAATTCAATCAAATAATCACTAAACAAAAATACTTCAGACTCATACAATAACTATGCCTGGAAAGGAGAGGACAGAGAGAGAAGAGCATCTACAAATACCATGATTTTATAGTTACCAAGAATGATGTGAAGACCAACCCCCTGGCCAAAGGGCTGGTAAGGGTCCCCCAGGATAGATCAGGAGACAAAGACTTCAGGACAGGAATCAGGACAGGATACTTAACCTCTATAAATACTGACGACTGCGTAGCACCCCTCTCTGACACTCTCTTCCTCCTCGAGATTCTTCTGCGATCTTCTTTCTAACCCAAATAAGTTAGGATGGAGGTTCCTGCATTCGGTTTCTTCATCAGCATCTCACAGCGTCTCTCCCAGCATCAGCACCACCCACAGCATCGACAGCATCCCGAGCTCTGCATTGCCTAACTAACTAACTAAGCTACCTTAATTATACTCTTCGATATTCATGTACCACCCATTAATGTTTCAATATTGTAAAAATACTAACTCTGATTGGACAGGCAAGGGGGGATGATCATCACACCATGCTTACATACTACTTTTTCCATTGCACAATTGTTCGCAAAACCCATCCCCTTAAACTTTATTCTTTTCTTCAGTTCCCATACATATCCAAACTTTATTCGATACAATTCTTTCAACATCATGAATTCAACTCTTCTCGAATGAACTCTTCACCCTTTGTTCACAGGGCACATCATCCTCGTCCTTGGACGGCTGTCAAGTCCTTACTCATCCTTCCTGGTTCATTCTCGTGTAAGCATGCGCAAAATTGATTCAGTCAGCCCAGTTCAGACAAATGTGGAAGGCCCAAATGCGCACTAATAATAAAGTCAAAAGAAGAAATGTTAATCTCTCAAATAAATGGTTTCACTGTATACCACCCATCTCTACTCTAACTCATTTTAATTATTAATACCCTTTCTGCTTTAGCGTTAGTTAAATAACTTATTTTTAATTCAGCTAAGCAGGTGCCATGCATGTGAGCTTTCAAGCCGCCATTTTAGTGCCTTCTGGTCATGCGCAAGATTTTCCCTCCAAGCATTAAACGTCATTCTACGTAGATGCAGTTGACGCATGCGCAGTAAAGATTTCCCTGTTAGAGCGATGTTAGTCCTTCATTCGTTTTGTTAGCGTTAGTAAACACATATGCAAGCTTCTCTAACCCATGTATTTTCTCTGTAATGCAAATTATTATTTACAAAACACATTGGGGCCGATTCCGATCTCGGTCGGAGGCGCACCCAATACTATTCGGTCGGGAAAAAAGCCATGCGAAAGCCAGTTTCCCGACCGATCCGTACAACACACCGAACGAGCAAGTACGATGCGCACAACAGCAAAAATTCCGGCCGAGCCGTACTCACCCAAACCAGGTCCTGTTCTCCGACCGAGGCGAATCCGGAAACGCCGAATCGAGTCGCACGGAAGGGAAAATGCAGCCCCGTCCGGCCGGACAAGTACGATGCGCTTTCCGTACGCGCCGAACCCGTCGCTACGCACGGCACGTCAAAGCATCCGGGAGAGGCGCACATAAGCTCCGAATCGCGCCACAACACGATCCACGGCTACGAGGCAGAACACAGCACCGACGAGGACGACGCGAGCGGCGAGGACGAAGCGAGCGACGAGGACGAAGCGAAGCGACGAGGACGACGCGAAGCAACGAGAAGGACGAACGACACGAACCAACCATGAATCCCTTCGTCCCGATCATACCAATATTCTACATCTACTACCGGAACAGGCACGGACGCGTACGGCGCAGAAGGTAAGTCAGACACCAACCACAAAACACATACAACACGTACACGACACATCACACACATACACTGGGAATCTGAATATACTTACACCAGCAACAGCAGCACCATAGGGGCGGGATGCCCATCACCAATGCCACATATGCACACAGGGGCCTGAATGCGCGCCACCACCCCAAACCAGGGGGGCTGGATGCCTACCACTACTACCACCCTTAGCCAGGGGGCAGGATGCCTACCACTACTACCACCCTCACCCACGGGGGGCAGGATGCCTACCACTACTACCACCCTTAGCCAGGGGGCAGGATGCCCACCACTACTACCACCCTCACCCAGGGGGGCAGGATGCCCACCACTACTACCACCCTGAGCCAGGGGGCAGGAAGCCTACCACTACTACCACCCTTAGCCAGGGGGCAGGATGCCTACCACTACTACCACCCTTAGCCAGGGTGGCAGGATGCCTACCACTACTACCACCCTCACCCAGGGGGGCAGGATGCCCACCACTACTACCACCCTCACCCACGGGGGGCAGGATGCCTACCACTACTACCACCCTTAGCCAGGGGGCAGGATGCCCACCACTACTACCACCCTCACCCAGGGGGGCAGGATGCCCACCACTACTACCACCCTTAGCCAGGGGGCAGGATGCCTACCACTACTACCACCCTTAGCCAGGGGGGCAGGATGCCTACCACTACTACCACCCTTAGCCAGGGGGGCAGGATGCCTACCACTACTACCACCCTCACCCACGGGGGCAGGATGCCTACCACTACTACCACCCTCACCCAGGGGGGGCAGGATGCCCACCACTACTACCACCCTTAGCCAGGGGGGCAGGATGCCCACCACTACTACCACCCTCACCCACGGGGGGCAGGATGCCTACCACTACTACCACCCTCACCCAGGGGGGCAGGATGCCCACCACTACTACCAGCCTTAGCCAGGGGGCAGGATGCCTACCACTACTACCACCCTCACCCACGGGGGGCAGGATGCCTACCACTACTACCACCCTCACCCAGGGGGGCAGGATGCCCACCACTACTACCACCCTTAGCCAGGGGGCAGGATGCCCACCACTACTACCACCCTCACCCAGGGGGGCAGGATGCCCACCACTACTACCACCCTTAGCCAGGGGGGCTGGATGCCTACCACTACTACCACCCTTAGCCAGGGGGCAGGATGCCTACCACTACTACCACCCTCACCCACGGGGGGCAGGATGCCTACCACTACTACCACCCTTAGCCAGGGGGCAGGATGCCCACCACTACTACCACCCTCACCCAGGGGGGCAGGATGCCCACCACTACTACCACCCTTAGCCAGGGGGCAGGATGCCTACCACTACTACCACCCTTAGCCAGGGGGGCAGGATGCCTACCACTACTACCACCCTTAGCCAGGGGGCAGGATGCCCACCACTACTACCACCCTCACCCAGGGGGGGCAGGATGCCCACCACTACTACCACCCTCACCCACGGGGGCAGGATGCCCACCACTACTACCACCCTTAGCCAGGGGGCAGGATGCCCACCACTACTACCACCCTCACCCAGGGGGGCAGGATGCCCACCACTACTACCACCCTTAGCCAGGGGGCAGGATGCCTACCACTACTACCACCCTTAGCCAGGGGGCAGGATGCCTACCACTACTACCACCCTTAGCCAGGGGGCAGGATGCCTACCACTACTACCACCCTCACCCACGGGGAGCAGGATGCCTACCACTACTACCACCCTCACCCAGGGGGGCAGGATGCCCACCACTACTACCACCCTTAGCCAGGGGGCAGGATGCCTACCACTACTACCACCCTCACCCACGGGGGGCAGGATGCCTACCACTACTACCACCCTCACCCAGGGGGGCAGGATGCCCACCACTACTACCAGCCTTAGCCAGGGGGCAGGATGCCTACCACTACTACCACCCTCACCCACGGGGGCAGGATGCCTACCACTACTACCACCCTCACCCAGGGGGGCAGGATGCCCACCACTACTACCACCCTTAGCCAGGGGGCAGGATGCCCACCACTACTACCACCCTCACCCAGGGGGGCAGGATGCCCACCACTACTACCACCCTTAGCCAGGGGGCTGGATGCCTACCACTACTACCACCCTTAGCCAGGGGGCAGGATGCCTACCACTACTACCACCCTCACCCACGGGGGCAGGATGCCTACCACTACTACCACCCTTAGCCAGGGGGCAGGATGCCCACCACTACTACCACCCTCACCCAGGGGGGCAGGATGCCCACCACTACTACCACCCTTAGCCAGGGGGCAGGATGCCTACCACTACTACCACCCTTAGCCAGGGGGGCAGGATGCCTACCACTACTACCACCCTTAGCCAGGGGGCAGGATGCCCACCACTACTACCACCCTCACCCAGGGGGGCAGGATGCCCACCACTACTACCACCCTCACCCACGGGGGGCAGGATGCCTACCACTACTACCACCCTTAGCCAGGGGGGCAGGATGCCCACCACTACTACCACCCTCACCCAGGGGGGCAGGATGCCCACCACTACTACCACCCTTAGCCAGGGGGCAGGATGCCTACCACTACTACCACCCTTAGCCAGGGGGCAGGATGCCTACCACTACTACCACCCTTATCCAGGGGGCAGGATGCCTACCACTACTACCACCCTCACCCACGGGGGGCAGGATGCCTACCACTACTACCACCCTCACCCAGGGGGGCAGGATGCCCACCACTACTACCACCCTTAGCCAGGGGGCAGGATGCCTACCACTACTACCACCCTCACCCACGGGGGCAGGATGCCTACCACTACTACCACCCTCACCCAGGGGGGCAGGATGCCCACCACTACTACCAGCCTTAGCCAGGGGGCAGGATGCCTACCACTACTACCACCCTCACCCACGGGGGGCAGGATGCCTACCACTACTACCACCCTCGATGCCCACCACTACTACCACCCTTAGCCAGGGGGGCAGGATGCCCACCACTACTACCACCCTCACCCAGGGGGGCAGGATGCCCACCACTACTACCACCCTTAGCCAGGGGGCTGGATGCCTACCACTACTACCACCCTTAGCCAGGGGGCAGGATGCCTACCACTACTACCACCCTCACCCACGGGGGCAGGATGCCTACCACTACTACCACCCTTAGCCAGGGGGGCAGGATGCCTACCACTACTACCACCCTCACCCACGGGGGCAGGATGCCTACCACTACTACCACCCTTAGCCAGGGTGGCAGGATGCCTACCACTACTACCACCCTTAGCCAGGGGGGCAGGATGCCTACCACTACTACCACCCTTAGCCAGGGGGCAGGATGCCCACCACTACTACCACCCTCACCCAGGGGGGCAGGATGCCCACCACTACTACCACCCTTAGCCAGGGGGCAGGATGCCTACCACTACTACCACCCTTAGCCAGGGGGCAGGATGCCTACCACTACTACCACCCTTAGCCAGGGTGGCAGGATGCCTACCACTACTACCACCCTTAGCCAGGGGGCAGGATGCCTACCACTACTACCACCCTTAGCCAGGGGGCAGGATGCCCACCACTACTACCACCCTCACCCAGGGGGGCAGGATGCCCACCACTACTACCACCCTTAGCCAGGGGGCTGGATGCCTACCACTACTACCACCCTTAGCCAGGGGGCAGGATGCCTACCACTACTACCACCCTTAGCCAGGGGGCAGGATGCCTACCACTACTACCACCCTTAGCCAGGGGGCAGGATGCCCACCACTACTACCACCCTCACCCAGGGGGGCAGGATGCCCACCACTACTACCACCCTCACCCAGGGGGGCAGGATGCCCACCACTACTACCACCCTTAGCCAGGGGGCAGGATGCCTACCACTACTACCACCCTCACCCACGGGGGCAGGATGCCTACCACTACTACCACCCTCACCCAGGGGGGCAGGATGCCCACCACTACTACCACCCTTAGCCAGGGGGCAGGATGCCTACCACTACTACCACCCTCACCCAGGGGGGCAGGATGCCCACCACTACTACCACCCTTAGCCAGGGGGCAGGATGCCTACCACTACTACCACCCTCACCCACGGGGGGCAGGATGCCTACCACTACTACCACCCTCACCCAGGGGGCAGGATGCCCACCACTACTACCACCCTTAGCCAGGGGGCAGGATGCCCACCACTACTACCACCCTCACCCACGGGGGGCAGGATGCCTACCACTACTACCACCCTCACCCAGGGGGGCAGGATGCCCACCACTACTACCACCCTTAGCCAGGGGGGCAGGATGCCCACCACTACTACCACCCTCACCCAGGGGGGCAGGATGCCTACCACTACTACCACCCTCAGCCAGGGGGCAGGATGCCTACCACTACTACCACCCTTAGCCAGGGGGCAGGATGCCTACCACTACTACCACCCTTAGCCAGGGGGCAGGATGCCTACCACTACTACCACCCTTAGCCAGGGGGCAGGATGCCCACCACTACTACCACCCTTAGCCAGGGGCAGGATGCCTACCACTACTACCACCCTTAGCCAGGGGGCAGGATGCCTACCACTACTACCACCCTCACCCAGGGGGGCAGGATGCCCACCACTACTACCACCCTTAGCCAGGGGGCAGGATGCCTACCACTACTACCACCCTCACCCACGGGGGCAGGATGCCTACCACTACTACCACCCTCACCCAGGGGGGCAGGATGCCCACCACTACTACCACCCTTAGCCAGGGGGGCAGGATGCCCACCACTACTACCACCCTCACCCAGGGGGGCAGGATGCCCACCACTACTACCACCCTTAGCCAGGGGGCAGGATGCCCACCACTACTACCACCCTCACCCAGGGGGGCAGGATGCCCACCACTACTACCACCCTTAGCCAGGGGGCTGGATGCCTACCACTACTACCACCCTTAGCCAGGGGGGCAGGATGCCTACCACTACTACCACCCTCACCCAGGGGGGCAGGATGCCCACCACTACTACCACCCTTAGCCAGGGGGCAGGAAGCCTACCACTACTACCACCCTTAGCCAGGGGGGCTGGATGCCTACCACTACTACCACCCCCACTCATAGGATGGACAATGCATGACACAACAAGCACACCACAACCTAGGGAATGCAAGATTAAGACATCCCCCCACCACCATGACAAGCGTGTGAGCAGGCTGTGTCAAATGCCTACAACACCGAACATGACTTTGAACATACAATGTGACCCCCTAGCACATGTGCCACACATATATGTGTGTGGCACCCACAATGCAAGCAGCCCATGACCATTGTGGCAATGGGGCCTAAACCCCCATCATCACAGTGACCAAAAGGCAAGTGTGGGGTCCATAGCTGAAGCACATTTTGACCATTGTGGCAATGGGGTCTAAACCCCCATCATCACAGTGACCAAAAGGCAAGTGTGGGGTCCATAGCTGAAGCACATTTTGACCATTGTGGCAATGGGGTCTAAACCCCCATCATCACAGTGACCAAAAGGCAAGTGTGGGGTCCATAGCTGAAGCACATTTTGACCATTGTGGCAATGGGGTCTAAACCCCCATCATCACAGTGACCAAAAGGTAAGTGTGGGGTCCATAGCTGAAGCACATTTTGACCATTGTGGCAATGGGGTCTACACCCTCATCATCACAGTGACCAAAAGGTAATTGTTGACAAAGAAAGAGCTGCAACTGCCAAACTGCATGGATCATTCCTGGTCACAGAACCAAAAACTCATCTGTGGCAAAGTAGTGTATGTGTCCCATTGCAACATAAATTGGGGAGCCAAATACTGCAGTGCAAATGAAACATTCCTTTGGCCATGTGCAGACAAACAACACCCATGGGGGCTGAGACCGTCAACAGTCATCAATGACACAATGACAGAAGTGACCATCAGAATGCAGAACCACATATTTGCACCAATGGGCACACAAATGCAGATACCCTGTGGAGACAGCAGATGTGAGGTGAACAGATACCATACCATGGCAGCAATGGGACACACAAACCATGATCACTGTGCTGACCGATGACCTAGGAGTCCCAGGGACAGCAGGGGAAACACACCAAACAACATACAGCCAATGGCACACCCAAGATATGCCAATGCAGTGGTGCAGATGCACAAACACAAACAGGCAGACCAACACTGTCATCATACACAGCAGGTGAGGGGTGGGGGTGCCAGTGTCCCCAGGCAACAACACAACACATGAGGAGAGCTGAATACCAATCATACAGATGTGCATACACTGCCACACTAAGGTAACTCATGGATCCAAATCCCCTATGTGGGCAAGCAGGCATTGACAGGTGAGAGGGAGCACAAAACACACATGTCACACAGGCACGTAGGAACAACAACTGACACAGCAAGTCACAGACACACCACAGCACCACCCCCAGGGCCCCCACAATGTGGTGACCCTGGGCTAAATAAAAATACCACTGTGATGACAAAGCTAAATGTCGTTCACACTGTGAACCACAGTCAGGTGTCCTGAGCAACTAACTACCATCACACCTACACAAGCACAAATCAATCAGCATGGCCAGTAAGCCAAGGCCAACATGGAGGCAGGGGACTAGCCGGGCAACAACTCTCATCTGCACACACTCAAGACCACACCCCTCGACCTCCAACAATGTGCAGCAGTGAAGTACACATGCACTGGTGACATTGCACATGCACCCATGACTATTCCAGGGTGGTGGGTGGGAACCAAGGTGTAGAAACACATCACACATGGACACTCAACAAGACTCCTGAATGTCTGACACACTGCACACTACGCTGTACATGGACATGACGGCAATACCACACCGACCAATGGGATCCCAGCCACAGTCACACACCAATGAAGAAGCCAAGGTCACCCACAAAGAACACACATAGACAACAACCAACATTGCAGCCCGGACCCTAAGGAGTGCCAGCAGTCACACACACAACGTGTCACAATCACTGAAAGATAACACAAACTGGAAATCACATGACAGGGGCAAACAACAAGTGCCAAAGGGAAACCTGACTGTGACCCATCTGCGTCAGCACACAAACTCTGCCCTGACAGCAAACACACCTATGGGTGACACCCTGATGACCAGTAATGTGCCATGCACCCACATCACAGAGAACACAGGGAGAAGACTTTGGGGGAACATAGCTCAAGTCAGCAAGCATCACAAACAGGTACAACACTAGGGATCACAGCATGCGCAGATGAATGAAAGTGAACACACAGACATGCACATACAACACACACCTTGGGCGCAGGCAATGTCACACGTGTACACACTGCCATGAGGGGACTCCACTCCTGTGTGAGGAAAGCTGTGCCATATGTTGCCTCAGTAGGGCCCCATCATGTCAGCTGAGCACTTGGTCACACAATCAACAATTAGCACCAAATGAGGGCTCCCATCACATCAGCCTGGTCATGGATGTGCCAACGGAATCATCAGCACAGATCCAACACACTTGTATAGCAATGTTGCACTGACTACACGGATGAGTCCCTCCCCATTGATGCCCAAACCTGCATGTCCACTGGAGATGGCAACACGGTCAGGGAAGTAGACAAATGCAACGATGGCAGGCACAACAGATGTGCAGGGGTGGAAGCCACAGATATGAAATTGCCAATGTAAGTAGGAAACCCATTGCCAAATACTGAACACATGACACCCTCAGATGCTGCTATTGATGACATGGATACACCACATGATAGGACACATTCCCCCTGGACCACATGGGTTCCTGCACAGTAACACTTCATTATCATGAGACCAGATATCACCATCACTGCAGCAAGGGCATGGTTAGCTGCACCAACAACATGTACATCTGAAGCATGAGCACTAGAGAAAAGAAAGTTGCTTTATTCAGCATATGTGTTGTTTGATAACGACGTCCAGAAGAAATTAGAGCAAAGGCCAATGGCCAGTCCATTGTCAAAGTTCAAACAGGGTGACACTGGCAGATGTCACCCTACGCATGCCTGCACAATACCAGGGACAATCCACTAGGAGGGGCAACCGGGGGGCAGGCCAGGCACCGCAGGGACAGGATCAGGGCTCACCAGGGGAGTCAGGGAAGGGGTGGTGGGTGCTGGAGAGCCACTGACAACTGCAGTGGAGGTGTCTGACATGGTGTGTGCCGGCACAACTGGGGGGCATGACACAGATGTCGTGGGTGCCGGCACAACTGCAGTGGACCCTGCAGATGGGGTGGACAGGTCCGCCACTGCAGTGCCCAAGTCAGACAGGGCGGTAGTGGACTCCACTGCAGTGCCTACCTCCAGGGGAGGAGAATGGGGAACAGGCAAGGTGGGTTGGACAGAGGGGAGGACACCCTCACCACATCAGTGGCACAGACAAGCGCAGCGGGGGTGTGGTGCTGGGAGAGCAAGTGGCAGGGGGAGAAGGCCGGAGCATCTTGGGGATGGTATATCTGTGGGTGGGGGAACCTGGGGCAGGGTGTGGTGGGGGCACCTGTGCAGTGGGGGCCTGAGGGATAGAGGACGGAGACCTTGTGCCTGAGCTGCAGGGCGGTGGCGGGGTCTTGCTCTTAGCACTCCGGGGGGACTTGCGGGTGGGGGCCTCAGTCCGTCTGCGCCTGGGGGAGGGTGTCCGGGGGCGAGGGGCACTCTGCTCCGTGTGGGTGGGCTTCCTCTTCCCCCGGGATGCTGGAGCAGCTTCATCGGTGGGGAAGAGGCCGAGGTCACAGAGGAAGAGCTGCTGTGACTTTGGGGTTGCAGGTGAGGCAAGGGAGGGTGCTTTGGAGGGAGAGGGAACTGAGGACTGCGCAGTGTATGTGGATGCGTGTGTGTGTTCCAGGGCCCCATCCCCTGTGAGTCTGGCTTCAGTCCCCTGAATGTGGCGTGTGTGTCAGTGTGCTGGATGTGTGTGTGCTGGTGTGTGCCTGTGCCAGTGTGTGTGTGCCTGGGATGGGTAAGGTGCTGGGGAGTGTGGATGGAGCAGAGGCAGGAGGGGTGAGGGACCGTTTGAGGAGGGACACTGCTGCCGTCAGGGAGGAGTCCATGGACCTATTGCCCCTCTGTAGGTCAGACATGCCCGATGAGATGCCCTCCATGAACGACACCAGCTGAGTCAACAGCGCGGTGTGCGCATGGAGGACACTCAGCATGGCTGTCTGCCCTACATGGAGCTGGCGAAGGAGGTACACAGACTCCTCACTCAGGGCAGCAGGGGACACAGGGGCAGGGGTGCGGTGCCTGGCCCAAAGGAGACACGCTCCCGGACATGGGAGCCTCCACGGACCTGGGGAATGGGAGCCGATGGGAGGGCGGTGGTGGTGCTGGTGGTGGCGGGGACAGCAACACTAGCTGGGGTGTGGTGGCTGCTGACACCCGCCTCCACAAGGGAGTCATCCTCCGAGTTGCTCTGGTCCTCAGCTGAGGTGGATGCTGCTGAGGACTCCTCGGTGTGGCTCCCCTCGCCCTCCGTGCCACTGGGTCCCTCCGACCACTCCTCGGCTGCTGACCCAGTCTGGCTCTCCGGCTCCTCCTGGTCCGTGGAGCTGTCCCCTTCCGTGGCCGTGGATGTATCTGCAAACAATGGGGAAACAGACAGACATCAGTCACCTGCACATAACGCACACACCACTGTGAGCACAGCACATCACAGAGCAAGCCCTGGCATCACTAGTTGTACATTGCTAAAAGTGCACTAATTGAACAGGAGAAGTCAATTGTCAGTCTGATGCCAAGCATGGCACTCACATCCCACATGGCCTTGCACCCATCTGTCTGGTGTCTGTTGGATTGCAACACCCCAGTGTTGACACATGCACCAAGTACACAGTAGTTGGACAGTGCAGAGGACACGGTGTGGACACATCACAGCTCTTGCCACTGAGTCAGTACAGGTTTCCGGATGTAAGGGATGCCCAGAGTCAAATAGGAAATGCATGTGATGCATACCAGCGACAGACACCATGATGCACCCATGTCCTGATAGCCAGCGCCACTATGGTGTGCATGTAGCACATGTCACTCCCCTGCAGGATCACCAATCAGTAGACACATGCCATGGCAGAGGCATGACTGCAAAGTCATACATCACTGTCTCAGTGATGTATGACTTTGCAGCCAGACAACAACACTCTGCACTGTGTCACAATAGTAGGTCATGGGGAATGCAAGTCCTGGAGCTGCACAAGTGCACATGTACATCCCCACAACACATCCTCTTAACCCTCATCTGTCCAGGTCATACCTATTGGACATATGGGAGACCTGTGACACTACCCTCTGAACCTGAGCCCCTCACACTCTGCTGTGCATGGGGAACAGCTGCCTGAACTTCACATTTACATGCCCCAGTCTGCATGGGCAGCTGATCAGACACCTATGTGTCACACAAGTATCGTCTCCTATGGTCACATCTCCAGTGGCATGCTGAGCCCCTACCAAGAAACTCCACAGCAGTCCTGGCGACTAATCCACAGCACACTGACACAGAGGCAGACACCTGAGGGGTCAAATCACTGTGCACAATGTGTCCTCTGATACACGGGAGTGGGAGTACAGAGTGTATTGTATGGCCTGGAGTAGGCATGACTGTCCAGCCCCACATGAATGAGGGATGAGCCCTGGACTGTAGGCAGCTGGCTAAGTATGTGTGACACACGTCATATACATACTCCTGGGGCCCAAACATTGTTCCCACCCGCAGCATGGGTGTGTGCCAGGTACCCCAGCCACATGTGGTGGATCAGCTCAGCAATTGGACCACAGATCAAAGTAACACGCTGAATACATGTCAGAATACAGGCATTGTGTAAGCAATGGACCCACCCATGATGCCCACCACAGAGTCAGGGAAACAGATGCTGTCTCCCACCTTGAGTCAAGCAAACTGCAAGGACACAGTCCTAAGTGACAGAATTCCCTGCATGTAAGGGCCACACCTGGGTATCAGATGAGGAGTGGGCAGTGCACAATAGAGGGACATGGCTCCTGGACAACATGACTGCTGTACTGTGGCAGTTCAACCTGGCCCGAGGAGGGCACATAGCATGTTAGACAGAGTACACAGTGCAGTCTTTGACTCACCCCCTCCTTGCTGCTCTCTGGCCTTCAGCTGCCCATCCAGGTCTGGAAAGACCACCGCCAGGATCCTGAGCATGTGGGGGGTCAGGGTCCGTGTTCCGCCCCTCCTGCGAGGAGGCGACAGCTTCAGCTGGACCCGTGCAATCCTCCGGGTCCAGCCCCGAAGGTCCTGCCACCTCTTTTGGCAGTTGCGGATCCGGCGCTTGTAGACCCCCACGGACCGGACAGCCCGGACGATGTCCTTCCAGATCTCATGCTTCCGATGGGCAGAAGCCTGTCAGGATGACAAAGTGATAAGGCCATTACTACACATGCAACATATCCGTGCATGACACAGTTGCATATACATGTCGCAATCACAGGGGCACATGGTGTACCCAGGCAGTGCACGGCTGCCCATGGACAGTTTTCCAGAAGTCACTACATGGTATCATTGCATGGGGAGTAAAACCCTGTTCAGAAGCACTGTCACTGCACCATACCTGTCCAGTGCAAGTCACTACACACTATGGGGGTGACAACTACTCAGTGAGCCTGCTAGCCAGTGGTGTGCTGACTCTCAGCCTTGCTAGTCAGACAAAATGCACATTCAGAAAGGCAGTGCACAGAACACTCACCTGCTCCCCTGGTGTCCCATACAGCTTGCTGTACTGTGGAAGTAGGCTGTCCAGCAGGGCCTGGTTCTCTTCAAGGCTGAAGGCTGGGGCTCTCTCCACAGTACGTGCCATTGCAGGGTCCAGAGGGGCAGAGACAGCAGCAGTGCAGTGGCAGATGTCGTCCTGGAGCATGTAGTGCAGGCAAGTGGGCTCTCAGGGGAACATGCAGCAATATATATGTGCTGGAGAGGCAGATACTGTCCCTTGTGTCCAAAGTGATAGGTCCAAGTCGTTTGCATCTTCTGAATCTGGCCAATCCATGGAATAGCAGCACCAAAACACGCCCACAGCATCCTTCAAAATTTCAACTTCATGACATACATGATTTTGCAACATTGTTGTGGGTGACCAACTGATTTTCCAGCAACCGACTCGTTCGAATATTCGAAAACGCGTCCGTTGCCAGGCAAGCCCATTGTCAATGGGTGCGCACCGATCGGTCCATTGAGGTACAACGCGCACAGGGGTACAACGCGTACCCGCACACATTGAAAGCAATGGGCCGGCCGGAGGCACCGATCGGTCCATTGCTGTTCAACGCGCACAGGGGTACAACGCGTACCCGCACACATTGAAAGCAATGGGCCGGCCGGAGGCACCGATCGGTCCATTGCTGTTCAACGCGCACAGGGGTACAACGAGTACCCGCACACATTGAATGCAATGGGCCGGCCGGAGGCACCGATCGGTCCATTGCTGTTCAACGCGCACAGGGGTACAACGCGTACCCGCACACATTGAATGCAATGGGCCGGCCGGAGGCACCGATCGGTCCATTGCTGTTCAACGCGCACAGGGGTACAACGCGTACCCGCACACATTGAATGCAATGGGCCGGCGGGAGGCACCGATCGGTCCATTGCAGTACAACGCGCACAGGGGTACAACGCGTACCCGCACACATTGAATGCAATGGGCCGGCCGGAGGCACCGATCGGTCCATTGCAGTACAACGCGCACAGGGGTACAACGCGTACCCGCACACATTGAATGCAATGGGCCGGCCGGAGGCACCGATCGGTCCATTGCAGTACAACGCGCACAGGGGTACAACGCGTACCCGCACACATTGAAAGCAATGGGCCGGCCGGAGGCACCGATCGGTCCATTGCTGTTCAACGCGCACAGGGGTACAACGCGTACCCGCACACATTGAATGCAATGGGCCGGCCGGAGGCACCGATCGGTCCATTGCTGTTCAACGCGCACAGGGGTACAACGCGTACCCGCACACATTGAATGCAATGGGCCGGCCGGAGGCACCGATCGGTCCATTGCAGTACAACGCGCACAGGGGTACAACGCGTACCCGCACACATTGAAAGCAATGGGCCGGCCGGAGGCACCGATCGGTCCATTGCTGTTCAACGCGCACAGGGGTACAACGCGTACCCGCACACATTGAATGCAATGGGCCGGCCGGAGGCACCGATCGGTCCATTGCTGTTCAACGCGCACAGGGGTACAACGCGTACCCGCACACATTGAATGCAATGGGCCGGCGGGAGGCACCGATCGGTCCATTGCAGTACAACGCGCACAGGGGTACAACGCGTACCCGCACACATTGAATGCAATGGGCCGGCCGGAGGCACCGATCGGTCCATTGCTGTTCAACGCGCACAGGGGTACAACGCGTACCCGCACACATTGAATGCAATGGGCCGGCCGGAGGCACCGATCGGTCCATTGCAGTACAACGCGCACAGGGGTACAACGCGTACCCGCACACATTGAAAGCAATGGGCCGGCCGGAGACACCGATCGGTCCATTGCTGTTCAACGCATCACTGTACATGTGACTGGCATATGTCAGCATGCCTGTCTCAGATGGACATATGCCAGCCACAGATAGCTCCCAGGGAGTGAGGGGCACACCTACATCACGACAGCCTGTCCAAACCTTATCATAAGGCATGTAAGGCTGCATTTCCTATTGTGTGTATGTTGGTGTACATGTTGTCCTGTGGGTGTCACCTGTGGGCAGCCACCCCCAGGCTGTGCACGTGTTAATGGGGACAGGATCCTGGGTGTTACGTGTACGTGACCACTGTGATGTGCAACTGTTCATATCTGTGCATGTGCCATGGTCACATTTCACAGTGGTGTTTGTGTATGTCATGTCACATACCCCGTGAGTCCCATGTGGGACGGTATGTTTGAGCCAGGGTGTCCCAGTGGCACAATAGTGATGGCCCTCCACAGCCTTTATGCATGTAGTGTTTACAATGTCTCTGATTTCATGTGCACAATGGGAGACAGTCTCCACATCCACGTTGTGTGTGCATGGACTCTGATGTTGTGCGTGTGTGTCACAGACGTCCATGGCTCTCCTGCCATGGCAAGTGTGGCCACTACCTGTGGGGGTCATGTTTGTTTTGTTGTGGTGTACACATGATACTCCAGGTGATGCCAGTGTCCATGTGGCATTACAGGGTCCCTGGGAATGTGCCTGTCGTTGAGCTGTGGTGCCTGGGGCACATCTGTCCTCACATGTCACTGGGGGGTGACTGTGACACAGCATCATGATATCCAATGGGCCAACCTGGGACAAATTGATGCCACCTGTAGGACCGTGTTGACAGATGTTGGCCATGTATGTACCATACATGTCGTTCCGGTACTGCACACTTCATGTAGTTGTGCCTCATGATGATGTATGTTGGGATCTTGAGTGTGTTCAATGCCGCATATGTGGGGTGACTGACGATCTTGCTTACTTCTCCTCTGCACTGCAGGGCTCCTGCTGTCCATCGGCCATTCCCAGACCTGGCAACGATGGTGGAACGGGACAGCATCCGACGGTACCGCTTCACCAGGCAGCTGATTGAGGATTTGGCAGTGCAGTTGTCCCCACATTTGCAGCCTGGCCGGCCGTATCCTACAGCGCTGACCCCCAAGGTGAAGGTGATGGCAGCCCTACACTTCTTTGCCACCGGTACCTTCCAACATACTGTGGCGTCTGCTGGTGGGATGTCACAGACCATGTTCAGCCGTGTGCTCCGCGATTTCTTGGCGGCAATGTTGCTCTTCCTGAACCGGTACATCTATTTCCCTAGACTGCGACGACTCACTGACGTGAAGAGTGACTTTTATGCCCTGGGGAGGATGCCGCATGTCATTGGCTCCATTGATGGGACACATGTGGCTTTGGTACCACCACAGGCCCAGGAGCAGGCCTACAGGAACCGCAAGCACTACCACTCGGTCAATGCACTGGTGGTGTGTCTTGCAGACATGACCATCACACACGTGTGTGCCCGTTTCCCTGGTTCAGCACACGATGCCTTTGTGATGAGGAGTAGTCGCATCCCCAGGTTGATGGCACAGATGCAGAACCAGCGTGCCTGGCTTGTCGGTGTGTACTGACTTTGTGCCATTGTGTGTGATCTGATCTGTAGTATTCCGCCCACTTTTCCAAGTCAGCTGATGTGCACTTGTCTGTCCGTAGGTGACTCGGGATACCCCAACATGCCGTGGTTGCTGACACCCCTCAGGAACCCTGTGACACCTGCCCAGATGCGCTACAATGAGGCACATGGTCGGACCAGGAGAGTGATTGAGCGGACCTTTGGTCTCCTGAAGAGCCGCTTCCGCTGCCTGGACAAGACCGGAGGGTCCCTCCCATATGCCCCTGCGAAAGTGTGCAAGATTATCATCGTCTGCTGCATGCTCCACAACCTGGCAGTGCGGAAGGAGTTGCCTCTCATCCAGGATGACGATGACCAACATCCGCCACCTGTGGAGGATCCTGGCCTGGACCACGATGCCAGTGACGATGATGATGATGATGGTGATGGTGATGTCCGCACACAGCTCATCACCAACTTCTTTAGCTGAATGTGAGTATCCTGAGGTGTCATGTGAATGATGTGAGTTGGCATGATGTGTGGGTGGTGCTCTGGTGCTGTTGGAGTGTGTCCATGGGCTACTTGACAGGATGTGTGTTGCGATGTGTGGTGACAGGTGGGCTGTACTCCCCAACAGTGTTGACATGCTAACTTGGTTCTGGGTGGGTATCTTGTAACATGTATTGTGCATGAGTTTTGCTGTTCTGTCCTGTACTGCATTGCTTTTGACTGTGTGTCATTTCTGTCCTTCACAGGGTACTTTCAGATTCGTTTGGTCAACTGTGTCCACCGACGACGTGATTGCACATCCAGGCTGGTAGCTGTTGTGTCCCTACAGGTGATGTGCGCCACACCCATGGACTTCCTTCTGTCTACAGTTGTTGACTGTGTGCCCGCTACCAGGTGGGGTTACCTTGCATCTGTAGTGGTTACGGCATGTTGCTACTGTGTAATAAACCTGTGCTTCACTTAGTGATGTGCGTTGTCTGTGGTCACACATTTGACTGCCATTTGCTTACTGCACCTGTGGGCTACTTGACTACAACTGGGAATGGGTGTGGTGTCTGTGCATTGCACCGTCTTCCCTGGCAACATCAGTGTAGGCAATGAGTCAGATGGCCTAGGTGTGTATGTGTTGTGTAGCCCTGGTGGTGTGTCTCCCTCATATGTGTCACGTTGCCTGTACTCACATGCCTGTGTTGTCCTTGCTGTTGCAGTTCGCATACACAGTGTAATTTTGCTGTTCATCATCCCCATAACAGCACCCACGTTGGAATCACGACAGAGGCAAGTATGGTGTATTATTGTGTTTATTGTGATACATCTGTGATAATAGTGCATAGGATGGATTGTGCTGTACATGAATCTTGCAATCCCAAGTTCCTAGATGAATAGAAAGTCCAGGTAGACAGGATCCCCAGTATCGGGGCCACAGTTGTCTGACACATTGTTCCAACTTGTACTCCCCATGCAATGTGTGGGAGTAGTGTTGCCATCAACAGGGTGAACAGTCTGTGCACAAAGGCGAAAATCCAGAACAGGTTCAGGCTTCCTGGGAGTTGCGCTTGGCCATCAGCCTCTCACTTTCCCCTCCTCGGACGACCCCTCTTCTTGGGGGGGGGCCCTCAAGTGCAGGCTGCTGCGGTGCAGGGGACTCTCCGCCAGAGTCCTCCTCCCTCCCTGTGGCAGTTGCAGTTTGTTCGGTACCAGATGTTGTTGGCACACAGGGAGGTGTGGACTGGTTGCTGTTCATCTGGCGGAGGCATTGTAAAATGTCCCTGTGCACCGCCGTCATCTCATGTAGTACATCCCACTTGGACTCCACGCGGGACATGTGGGAGTCCACACGTGACATGTGTGACTCCACGTGGGACATGTGGGAGTCCAAGCGGGCATGATGGGCAGCCTGCTGCTGTTTGATGTCTCTGAGGAGCCCCACTACCTGGCTGAGCTCTCCGGTGCTGGACTGGTACGCATCAGCTATGCGTACCAGTTGTGGGTCTTCATGCACACCAGCAACGTCTGCAAGCAGCGACCTCTGTCTCCCACCCCTCCCACCACCCCTGCTGACATGTGCAGTGTGTGCAGTTGCACGCACAGATAACCCTGGTCCACCTTGGGGGTTGGTGGTGGTGGTGGTGTCCATGGCCCCAGGTTGGTCCAGGGTCACTGCGCTGGTGTTGTTCCTTATTCTGTCCATGTCGGCAGGGATGGTATTCGTGGTGACAGTCGTTGGAGGGGTGGGTGCAGGGGGTGCAGCTGGTGGACCTGCTGGTGCTGCAGCTGGTGGTCCTGCTGGTGCAGCATGTTGACTTGCACCGGATGTGCCAGGTTGTTCTTCATCGTCCGAGGAGGACAGAGGCTGTACGACGCCAGTGAGCTCGGCATCCTCTTGAGCCTGGGACTGGGACTCCTCAGCGTCTGCTGCTGTGTCCCTATCATCACCTGTTTTTGGGAGACACAAACAATGTATGTCATGTTTCTGCAGGCATCAGTGGTTGACACACCTGACAGTTGTGACTGTGCCTCGGGGTGCGGGCCTGTACATTGTATTGTCCTAAGTCGTCACAGTCAGGGGTTGATATTGGTGTGGCACATTGTCCTGCATTATTTGGGCATTTCTATGTATTCTCTGGGGTGTGAACATGGTCTGCATTGATTGTGTTTGGTTGACAGCCAGACCTCCTTCCCACCCACCCACCCACCCAGTCAGTTATCCCACCATGGAACGTGCTTGCATTGCAGGGAGTGTAAGTTGTCTCTCAGGATGTCAGTCAGTGGTGTCCTGCTGTTTGTTGGTGCACAGTTGGCAGCAGGGCCTTGTGCTCCCCACAGCAGTAGCCAGTGTCAGCCATCTTGTGAGTCCTTCTCCACTCCCTGTGATGTGAGCATGGTTCAGGGTGGTGTTGATGGGCCAGTTGTGGGGGTGACCAATATCAGTGACTACGACTCCCATCATGCTATTGCCTCCACCCCCTTCCCAGCATGCCCATGCTTCCTTCCTTTTGACTCTGCTTCCCTGTGGGGTGGGCTGGCTGTGCTGACAGGATGGCTGGGAGTGTTGTCCTGGCAGTTGTTTGGCTAAGAGTCCCAAGAGTGTCCCTGTGCTTCACACAACATAACCCAGGGTGGTGGTGCTTTGTGGGATCTTGTGTTAGGATGGAGGGCATTGCATTCTACCAGGTGGGTACTGTGGAGTTTGTGTGGGGGGGGGTGTGAGGGGAGGTGCTTGTGACTATGGTCAGTGCTGCAAGTCCCCCTTCCCACCCAGCTAGCCGGATATCCCACCATGGAACGTGCTTGCATTGCAGGGAGTGTAAGTTGTCTCTCAGGATGTCAGTCAGTGGTGTCCTGCTGTTTGTTGGTGCACAGTTGGCAGCAGGGCCTTGTGCTCCTCACAGCAGTAGCCAGTGTCAGCCATCTTGTGAGTCCTTCTCCACTCCCTGTGATGTGAGCATGGTTCAGGGTGGTGTTGATGGGCCAGTTGTGAGGCTGAGCAATGTCTGTGACTACGACTCCCATCATGCTATTGCCTCCACCCCCTTCCCAGCATGCCCATGCTTCCTTCCTTTGACTCTGCTTCCCTGTGGGGTGGGCTGGCTGTGCTGACAGGATGGCTGGGAGTGTTGTCCTGGCAGTTGTTTGGCTAAGAGTCCCAAGAGTGTCCCTGTGCTTCACACAACATAACCCAGGGTGGTGGTGCTTTGTGGGATCTTGTGTTAGGATGGAGGGCATTGCATTCTACCAGGTGGGTACTGTGGAGTTTGTGTGGGGGGTGTGGGGTGTGAGGGGAGGTGCTTGTGACTATGGTCAGTGCTGCAAGTCCCCCTTCCCACCCAGCTAGCCGGATATCCCACCATGGAACGTGCTTGCATTGCAGGGAGTGTAAGTTGTCTCTCAGGATGTCAGTCAGTGGTGTCCTGCTGTTTGTTGGTGCACAGTTGCCAGCAGGGCCTTGTGCTCCCCACAGCAGTAGCCAGTGTCAGCCATCTTGTGAGTCCTTCTCCACTCCCTGTGATGTGAGCATGGTTCAGGGTGGTGTTGATGGGCCAGTTGTGAGGCTGAGCAATGTCTGTGACTACGACTCCCATCATGCTATTGCCTCCACCCCCTTCCCAGCATGCCCATGCTTCCTTCCTTTTGACTCTGCTTCCCTGTGGGGTGGGCTGGCTGTGCTGACAGGATGGCTGGGAGTGTTGTCCTGGCAGTTGTTTGGCTAAGAGTCCCAAGAGTGTCCCTGTGCTTCACACAACATAACCCAGGGTGGTGGTGCTTTGTGGGATCTTGTGTTAGGATGGAGGGCATTGCATTCTACCAGGTGGGTACTGTGGAGTTTGTGTGGGGGGGGGTGTGAGGGGAGGTGCTTGTGACTATGGTCAGTGCTGCAAGTCCCCCTTCCCACCCAGCTAGCCGGATATCCCACCATGGAACGTGCTTGCATTGCAGGGAGTGTAAGTTGTCTCTCAGGATGTCAGTCAGTGGTGTCCTGCTGTTTGTTGGTGCACAGTTGCCAGCAGGGCCTTGTGCTCCCCACAGCAGTAGCCAGTGTCAGCCATCTTGTGAGTCCTTCTCCACTCCCTGTGATGTGAGCATGGTTCAGGGTGGTGTTGATGGGCCAGTTGTGAGGCTGAGCAATGTCTGTGACTACGACTCCCATCATGCTATTGCCTCCACCCCCTTCCCAGCATGCCCATGCTTCCTTCCTTTTGACTCTGCTTCCCTGTGGGGTGGGCTGGCTGTGCTGACAGGATGGCTGGGAGTGTTGTCCTGGCAGTTGTTTGGCTAAGAGTCCCAAGAGTGTCCCTGTGCTTCACACAACATAACCCAGGGTGGTGGTGCTTTGTGGGATCTTGTGTTAGGATGGAGGGCATTGCATTCTACCAGGTGGGTACTGTGGAGTTTGTGTGGGGGGGGTGTGAGGGGAGGTGCTTGTGACTATGGTCAGTGCTGCAAGTCCCCCTTCCCACCCAGCTAGCCGGATATCCCACCATGGAACGTGCTTGCATTGCAGGGAGTGTAAGTTGTCTCTCAGGATGTCAGTCAGTGGTGTCCTGCTGTTTGTTGGTGCACAGTTGCCAGCAGGGCCTTGTGCTCCTCACAGCAGTAGCCAGTGTCAGCCATCTTGTGAGTCCTTCTCCACTCCCTGTGATGTGCGCATGGTTCATGGTGGTGTTGATGGGACAGTTGTGGGGGGGGCAATATGTGTGACTGCGACTCCCATGATGCTATTGGCTACACTGACTTGGCCAGCATACACAGAATTCCTTCCTTTGAGTGGTCTTCACTGTGTGTTGGTGTTGTTGTGGTGGCTACATGTGTGGATGTGTTTGTTAGTTCTATTTGTGCCACTGCCTAGCTGTAGTTGTGGTTGTGTTTGTACATGTGTTGGCACGGTTGGATGTGACTTTTTTGATGGCATGTGTTGTGTTTCTCTGACTGACATACACATTTTGGGATGATTCTGTTCTGGTTGCTGTGTGATTGCTATGAGTGCATGGTTTGACTCTCCCCTTGACAGTGATGTGTGTGTGTTTTGTGGCAGTATATTGTGTACATTTGTTGTGTACTCACCAGGCTCTGGGATGTCCTCTAGTCCATATATGCTCACTGGCGGTAGGATGGCCCGCACCTTCTCCTCCCAGGGCCTGAGGTATATTGGCTTGGCAGGAGGGCCACTGCCGGTGTGTTGGCTGTTGATGTAGTCTTGCTTCAGCAGTTTCCGTACCCTCCTGCGCACGTCATACCACCTGTTCTGGATGTCGGTCTTTGTGCGCCGACATGGTGATTGGGCGTTCACCCTGTTGATGATCCTCTCCCACATCTTGGTTTTCTGCGACATGGGGGTCTGTTGGACCAATGTGCCAAACAGCTGTGGCTCTACCCTGAGGATCTCGTCTACCAGGACTTCCAATTCACAATCTAGGAACTTGTGATTCTTCTTGGGGGGCATGGTGATGGGTGGTGATGGTGGGTGATGTGTGTGTTGGTGTGCAGGTGAGGGTGTGTGGGTGTGTGTTGTGCTGGGTGTATGTGAGGTAGGTATTTGTTGGTGTGCTGCTGGTGTGTGGCTTGTGTGAGGGATGAGCTGTGGGTGTGTGGTTGCTTTCTCTTGGGTGCTGGCAGTGGAATGGCATTTGCAAAGGCTCATGGTAGTGATTTGTGTCCTTTATATAGGTGGAGTTGTGGGTGTGTCTTTGTTCTCTGTCCCCACCCCCCCAGTATTTATTGGCTTGGTAATTGCTTGTTTGGCCTTTTTTTGGTTGATTTTTCCTTTGTGCTGTTTGTGTATGTTGGAAACGTTCTTGTGACCGAGTCGGACCCTGCATTGGTCTCGTACGGTGTTTTCCGTTTCGTTCACGCTGTGTTTGTGCAGTTTTGTATGCTGCGTACGCGTCGGTCGCGGTGTATTGTGTTGCTTCGGCTCGGTTTTGTATGCGTGTCGGTCGTACGGCTTGTCCTCCGTCCGACTCGGTCGTGTTTTTCGCGCCTTGCATCGTACTTTGCGGGTTGGAGTTGGCGGGTACGATTCGGTCGGATTTGTTCCGGGTGCGTGTCGGTCGGTTGGATTCGCGTGTTTTTCCGGCCGGATTGCTATTTTCCGAGCGGCTCGGTCGGTCGGCTTGGTTTCCTGACGTGTCGGTCGGATTTATCGCGGCTTGCATCGTACTTGGCGTGTCGGGCGCCACTGGTACGTGTCGGTCGGTAATTTTTCCGGCTCCGAGTCGGTCGGTGCTTTTTCCGGCCCGAATCGGAATCGACCC